>CM053785.1:1063183904-1063613904 GCA_028749045.1 Cupressus sempervirens | reverse complement strand
AGATATATTTCCATAATTATGAGATGCTTGAAATTATTAAAAATGAAAATTCAACAAGTACTAAGCATCAATGGTAGAATCTATATTGATTGAGTCTTGTAGTATAGACAGAGTGATTAGGAATGATCACACACTAAAAAATTGAGTTGGTTATGACCGAGTGCTTAATATTGATTAAACAAAAGTAAAGGCCAAGCCCAACTATCATACACTATATAAGTATGAGGACATTTATTGTAGACCTAAATTAAAATATTAAAGGAATATATCAAATTTGAATGATTATTTTCTTACCTAGAAATCAAAAAGTTGAAGCAAAGATTGAAGGCGATCTCAACAACTAAAGCAAGGAATTATCAAATTTGTGAAAATAAGTAAGTATTACTCTTACTATTGAGTAAGATATTTGTGAAAATATTTTATTAAAAACCCTAGTTCACAAATGGTGCCTGGAAGTGAAGTGGCAAAGGATAGAAATGCATAAATCATTAGGAATTTTGAATTATGAAAGATGAATTCAAAATTATTATAGACAATGGGCAACTCATGCCCTAGATTTTTCCAAAGTTTTCAAGAACAAATGGATAAAAAATGTTCTATGTCGAGTTCACAACATGAAAGTATGGTTGGAAGCTGGGCCAGTCAAGATCAACAAAGAAATTATTCAAAGAGTATTTGGATTCTAACATTGGATCAACCTAAGAGTATAAGGAGTGGCACATGAAAATAAATTGAAGAAATAAGTCAAAATGGAATGGACATGAAATGTCAATAGATTGCATCGAGGATCCACTAATTGAATTCATTGTCCAAGTGATTGCACATAAGTTTTATGAATATAGAAAATTGAATAGTGTGTCATGTGTTACAGTTAATTTGGGATATAAAATTGTGAAGAAATATCATGAATACAATCTTGCTAAGCTATAGTTACAACAAATTAAAGAGAACTTGGAAGTAATCAAAAAAGATAAGAATACATCTTGTAAGTTTGGATCCCTATTAATTTGTCTATTTTTCTATGTACAAAACTATTTCCCTATTGTTGGAAGGATTTCATGTGATTGGAATAGAACTATTGTAGATCAGTTGAATGAATAATACATAGATTAGGAGATAACTTTGAAGTCGTTATGGAAAATGAAGGAAAAGATGAGGATTCCAAAATTAGTTGTAGATAAATATTATGATGAAATTTTTTTCATTATGGACATAGATTTTTTGTATGCACAAGCAGTAATACTTAGGGTAGAATGGTTGAGACCTATGCCCTATGTGGTACATGTGGATGTTATATTAGAAGTTGTCATTGTACCACTAGAAGAAGACATAGATACTAGTGCCGAGAAGTTTGGCACATATGAAATAGTTTATTACTGAGCTAACTACTAAAGTTGGCACACTTAAGATAGGTAAGAAAAGAAAAAGAAAAGTTACCAACAAAGAGAAGGGTCATAACAACCCTTAGAAATTGAGGAAGGCAAAGGAAAAGAACTTGTAGTTGTGGAACAAAAGGCACCAAAACAAAGAAAGGTTATGATTATTGCACCTAAGGTAAAGGACTTGTTGGTAGATTATTTGGAAGCATGAATGTTAATGATATTCCTATGGGGGAATACTACTATGATGATATGTCACATTCATGACTGAGTTTGTCATTGATGTCAATATAGCATATTTTATGTCTACATAGCAGTTTTCTATGGTATCTGATAGAAGAACAATAGAAAGATCAAGTTGGTATGGATGACTAGTTGAGCATGATAACCATTGTGGGAGATATTTCTAAGTATTTGGTATATGTAGTTAATGTCAGAAGAAGAAAGGATAAGTCTATAAGAAGTTACATAAGTTTTGGTGATGTCTGTTATAAAATATAGTTTATAGAGGCATGTTCTCATAAAGAAGTTATATCTTTTAGTAGAGTTGATATCTTGAGGATAGAGGTTGAGGACATGGAGAAGACATGTTAAGGATGATGTGGCTAAGTTTTCTTGTCATAATATTGTGTGTATGGAAAGTTATTCAAGTTGCAAGGTGGAAGATTAAGGTTATTGCTAAGTGTAACATGTTCTTAATGTGGTCCTATAATAATTAATTGAGAAGGTATAACAGCCAACTTAGGGAATTGTTTTATGGACTTAGTATAAAGAAAGGATTTTTTTTTTTATCATATGTAAGGATTTGGAATTATTGGAAAGTAGCAGAGGGTATAGAATGCAAAGTTAAGCAGAGCAGTGCTAAAGTGAAGGAAACTTAATTGCTAAGTAATCTGAGGTTTGGTATTTGGATCTGAGGTTCATGATTTGGTCTACAAGGTCTAATCAGAGTAGTGTTGAAGTGAAGGAAACTTAATTGCTAAGTAATCTAAGGTTTGGTATTTGGATCTAAGGTTCATGATTTGGTCTACAAGGTCTAATAGTGATTGGTCTAGTTAACAAGATAGAGGAAAGGAAATATGAAAGAAGAAAATAACAATAAATTACTTGTTTGAGTAGTGAGATCTTCTTATAGTTAAAATTGCATGTTTGGGTAGTTGGCTCTTCTTGCATACATTATACCACAACTCCTAATAGGGATTCAAAGTCTCCTAATAGGGACTCATTATACTAAATATTGTAATAGACTCCTAATAGGGTTCATCCTCTAACAAAGAATATTTATATTAATACATCATCTTGTGGGCATCATTCCCACTAGTGTTTTTCCTCTGATCAAGGGTTTTCCTAGTTAACATATCTAGTGTAATTGTCTATGTGTATCTTTGTATAGTTGTTGTTTACTTTGGTTAAATGGTTAAGTTTGTTTAAAGAAGATAAATATTTTAATTGTTGGAATTCTGACTAACCCCCCTCCCCCCCTCCTAGTAATCTTAGTGGACTATTGTTTCTAATAATTGGTATCAGAGCATTAGGTCCTTGAAGAAAAAGTTTAACAATTTTGGGAGATCCATGGTGAATATGTTCAGGAAAGATAGTTTGAAGTTTGATGGAATAAACTATGATAGCTAGAAGGAAAAGATGAAGACACATTTGTTGTGTATGGGTCTAGGATATGGGATCTTGAAAAAATCAGCAAAGACAATCATTGAAGAAAAGGATATGGAAATTTGCATCGAGGCAGAAAGAGATCTTTTCATGTGTGACATGAGAGCTATACAACCACTATTGACTGCATTTCTTGAAATTTAGTACAATTAGGTAAAATCACTTGCTACTTCACATTTGATTTGGAAGGCTTTGGAAAATAATTTTGAAGGTGATGCACAATCTAGAAAGTTGAGGCTACAAAGTTGGATTTTTGCATTTCAAGATGCTAAAATGATGGAAGATGAATCTATAAGAACATATATAGGTAGGATATAAGAAATTACTATAGGTATTAAAGCTCAAGGATGAACCAAAGAAGATGATGAGGTTATATGGAAGAGATTGAAGACTCTAACACCACCATTCAAGTTAGTTGTTTAGATGATATAGTTGTTGATATCATGTACCAATGATTTCAAAAAGGAGACATTTCTTGGAAGACTTGAAGCAGCTGAGAATGAACTTAGACAATCTAGTTAATTGACTAGAATAGACACAGCTTTTAGTGCCTTGAATATTTGACCTAACTTATCAAGGAGCACAAGTGCTAGAGGAGATTTTACTAGTAGCAACAAATCTAAGGAAGACAAAAAGATTGAAGGAGTGGCCCTTTTGGTAAGAAGAGAAAAAGGAGGTAAGAAATTTTTTTAATTTTGGACTTATGATGAATATGGTCATTATGCATCTAAGTATCCTAAAAGAAAGAAAAAGTATAAGGGAAACAATAAACCTAGAAAAGATTGAGATTGTTTGTATGAAAATGAAGATAATGATTCTAATGAACAAGCATTAAGTGCTAGCGATGATGAAATTTGATTTGTGGAAATTAAAGAAGAAAATCCAAGAGAAGGCAGCTTTGTTATCAAAGGTTGAGAAGAAATTTAATTGGATAATTGGTAATGGTTGTTCACATCATATGATTAGTGATATGAACACATTTTTTGACTTCAAAAGTTAGGATGGAGGAATTATTAGAGTTGGAAACAATGTAGCATGCCAAGTAAAAGGTATTGGATCTATAACTCTTGATGGTAAAACTAATACTAAGGATGTATACTTTTTTGATGATTTAAAGCACAATCTTTTGAGTGTTGGAAAACTAGTAGACAAAGATTATCAATTTCAATTCACATAAAAGACATGCATGATCAGAGATAGAGATGGAAAGGTAATTGGAATAGGAACTAGATCTAAAGGTAATGTATTTCATTTGAATCCTACTAAAATAGCATGTTTGGTAGCAAAGGTAGATGACAGTTGGTTATGGAACAAGAGATTTTTTCATATAAACTTTGATAGTATTGTGAGGACTAGTAGAATGCTTGTTGTTAGAGATTTGCCAAAGATTTTAAAGCCTACTAACACAATTTGCAAGGAATGTGTTTTAGAAGAGCACAACAAAACTTATTTTCCTAGAAAGTTTACCACTACAATGAAGTTGGAGATTGTACACACAGATCTTAGTGGTCTTGCAAACCCTAAAAGATTCTATGGTGAAAGGTATTTCATGATTCTAGTTGATAATTTTTCTAGAATGATGTGGGTTGCATTTCTAAAAGAGAAATCTAAGGCATTTGACAAGTTTAAGAATTCAAAAATAGAGTTGAGAATGAATCTAGTATGAAGATTAAAATTTGAGATTAGATAGAGGAGGAGCATTCACTTCAAATGAGTCTAACATGCTTTGTGAAGAAAATGGAATTAAAAAATAGCTATTAGCTCTAAGAACCCCTGAATAGAATGACATTGCAGAGAGAAGGAACAAGTTTGTTATAGAAGTTGTAAGAGCTATGTTAGTAGAGAATGATGTAGCCAAGACATTTTGGAGAGAAGCTATGAATATAGCAGTCTACACTATGAATAGAGCACAAGTCAGGAAAGACATAAACAAGACACCTTATGAATTGTGGTTTGGTCACTCACCTATAGTTAAGTATTTCAAAATATTTGGAAGTAAGTATTACATAAAGTGAGATGATGACATTAGTAAGTTTGATGCTAGAAGTGATGAAGGTCTATTTCTTGTTTATTCATTGAAAAGAATGGCTTATAGATGTTATAATTAGAGAACTAAGAAAATTATGGAAAGTAAAAATGTGAGAATTGATGAGAAGTTTAGAATACAAGAGAGAAAAGTTTATTACAATTCAGACCATGATGTTATTACTAAGCCAAGGAATGATGAGGTATTTCTTGAGACTAACAATAATTTGGAAAATGAAGGAGAGCCATGGTAGGAACAAATCTCGAAACCTTCAGTATAGACATGAGTTGAGATAGCAACTCGTATATTAGGAAAGAACATGATAAAGAATCATCCATATGAACAAATCATCAGAAGCAAAGACAAAAGTGTAATGACCAGAAGTAGAGTAAATGAAGAACTATGCTTGATATCTCAATTTGAGCCCAAGAATGTAGATGAAACATGAAAAGATGATTACTAGAAACAAGCTACGAAAGAAGAATTGGATCAGATAGAAAATAATGAGACATGGGAATTGGTCCCTAGATCAACAGACAAGAATGTGATAGGAACTAAATGGGTATTTAGGAACAAGATGAATGAGCAAGGAGAAGTTGTAAGAAACAAAGCAAGATTGGTATGTAAAGGTAGTAAGATTATTCTTAGCCTATACGAAACAAAAGAAATTCAAAGTATATTAGATGGATGTCAAGTCATCATTTTTGAATGGAGAACTTGAAGAAGAGGTATACATTGAGCAACCTAAAGGATGTGCTTTGACAGATGACAAGGACATAGTATGCAGACTGAGGAAAGCATTGTACGGGTTGAAGCAAGCACCCATAACTTGGTATGCGAGGTTGGACAAGCATTTGACAAAGCATGGATATAGCAAAGGTATGGAAGATAGTAATCTGTATTAGAAAGAAAGTGATGATGGTTTGATGATTTTAGTAATATTTGTTGATGACATTATATTTGGAGGAAATGATGAAGAAAGTAAAAAGTTTGCAGAAGAGATGACGAAAGAATAAAGATTCCTTCTTTGTTCTCAGACTAAGTACTTAAATAATTTACTAAAATGGTTTGGTTTGGAAACATGCAAAGCCATTGGAACAACTATGGTAATTGGACACAAGTTATCTACAAACGATGAAACACTTACTATTTAGCAAAAGAAGTCAGATCTATAATAGGATGATTGTAATATATGACTCACACAAGGCCAAATATAGAAAATTTAGTTGGAATTGTTGCAAGATTCCAAGATGATCCTAGAGAAAAACATTACATAGCAATGAAAAGGATATTTAGATATCTAAAGGGAACATCTGAATTTGGATTATGGTATGATAGATCTAATAATTTTACTCTAAGTGCTTATACTAATGTAGATTGGGTAGGAAGTATAAATGATAGAAAGAGTACCAGCGGAGGAGCTTTCTTTCTTGGAGGAAGATTGGTTTCTTGGTTAAGCAAGAAGTAGGATCATACATCTCAAAGTATGAAAAAGGAAGAGTATGTTGCAACAACAAATAATAGTAATCAAGTAATTGGGATGAAGTAGTTGCTAAAAGATACAAGGATAGAAATCAATGAACCTTTTGTTATACATTTTGACAACACAAGCATGGTAAATATGTCTAAGAATCTAGCATTGCATTCAAGGACTAAGCACATTTCTATTATCATATGTTGAGAGAAAAAGAAATCAGATTGGAGTATGTGGGCACTAAAGAGTAGATTGTAGATATATTTACTAAGCCTTTTCCAAAAGAGACTTTTGAGTATTTGCAAGCTATGCTTGGGGTTATGCCCCTTCCTACATCAAAGTAGAAGATGCAAGAGTGCATCAATCTAATCTAACAGTATGGGGGAGTATCTATGATGGATATAGTCATTTAGGACTCTTATTGATGTTGCTATGAGTAGTGCCTTTTGACACTTGAGCTAGAAAGTTGTTGCTGATTTTGTAGAAAGTTTTTGCTGATTTTGATGTAGTGATGTTGGTTGCAAAAACTTTTGACATTGATGTCAATGAGGGAGAAGTTTGGCATGAAAAATATTATGCTAAAGGGGAGAAGTTTGGTATGAAATATAGTATACTGAGGCAAACATTCAGCATAAGCACAATATGCAAAATGATAGTTTGGTATTGATCACATTGAGGTATATCAATGGGAGAGAATGATTGATAAAGAGGATTTAAAGACTACTAGTCTTTTTTTGGTATTCTCAAAACTAGATATTTTTCATCTATGTTTCCATCAATGCCAAAGGGGGAGATTGTTCAAAGATTTATTGGAAGCATGAATATTGATGATATTCCTATGGGGGAGTAATACTATCATGATATGTTGCATTCATGACTAAGGTTTTCATTGATGTCAACATAGCATGTTTTATGTCTACATAGTAATTTTTTGTGGTATTTGACAAAAGAACAACGAAAAAATCAAGTTGGTACAGATTGCTAGTTAAGCATGATAGCCACACAACATTATGGGAGATACTTTTGAGTATTTGGTATATGAAGTTAATGTTAGAAGAAGAAAGGATAAGTCTAAAAGAAGTTACGTAAGTTTTGGTGATGTCTATTCTGAGATAGAGTTTATAGAGGCATGTTTTGGTAAACTTGTTATATCTATTAGTAGAGTTGATATCTTGAGGATCGAGGTTGAGAACATGGAGAAGACATGTTGAGGATGACATGTCTAAGATCAGTCATTATAATATTGTGTATGGAAATTTATTCAAGTTGCAATGTGGAAGATTAAGGTTATTTCTATTGTAACATGTTCTTAATGTGGTCCTATAATAATTAATTGAGAAGGTCAAACAACTAACTTAGGGAATTTTTTTATGGACTTAGTATAAAGGAAGGACATTTTCCTTTATCATATGTAAGTATTTGGAATTATTGGAAAGTAGAGTAGTGTGGAAGTGAAGGAAACTTGATTTTTGAGGTTTTGTTGAGTGATCCAAGGTTTGGTATTTGGATTTGAGGTTTGTGACCTAGTCTACAAGGTTTGATAGTGATTGGTTTGGATGATAGGACAAAGGAAAGGATAGAGGAAAGAAGAAGATAATAGTAAATTACTTGTTTGAGCAGTGAGCTCTTCTTGTAGTTGAAATTGCATGTTTGGGCAGTGGGCTCTTCTTGTATACACTATACCACAACTCCTAACAAGGTTGAAATCTCCTAACAAGGATTCAAAGTGTCCTAACAAGGACTCATTGTACTAAATTTTTTAATAGACTCCTAACATGGTCCATCCTCTAACAAGGAATATTTATATTTGTACATCATCTTGTGGTCATCATTCCTACTGAACTTCTCCCTCTAATAAAGGGTTTCCCTAGTCAACATATCTGGTGTAATTTTCTATGTGCATCTTTGTATGGTTGAATGATTGAGTTTATTTAAAGAAGATAAATAATTTAATTGTTTGGATAACTAATTCACACCGCCACCCCCCTCCCCCCCTCTTAGTTATCTTGGTAGACTATTGTTTCTAACAAGAATAAATTTAGAAGAATATGCAAGAAATAGTAACACCATAAAGACAAAATGGAAAGGCATTCATCACAAGAAGAAGGTTAGCACAAATTATTATCAAGCTACTACTAAGGAGCCCATAAAAGAAGATAAAATAAGAAGATGTGTAAGAGAATCCAAAGAAATTGATAGCTACACAAGAGGAGGAAGATTTAGAAAAGACAAAGTTTGATGAGATTAGAAAACTAAAATTGGGAAAGGCACTCCCTCCAATGACTATGGATCAAGTATATGAAAAATTAATAGAAATGGAAAATATTTTGGCCCTTAAAGACTTAGAGTATGATTCTTTAAGAAATGAAGATCAAGATAAACTTGAAGAAGCTTTAATTAATATGTTGATCAAGTTTAGATGTACACCTATGGAAGTGGAAACTGGAATTCCTATGGGATTGTATAATATATTGGATGCCAAATAGAAATGGGCATTGACTACAAAGGAGAAAATAAGAGAAACAACATTGGTACATATCATGCCAGATTTGGGAAAGACACATATGTCTATAGCCCTTATAGATTTTGTTAAGAAGCTTATGGAGAGGAAAGGGTGCACAAATTTCTAAGGAACATAGTTCCTGAAATAGAAAAAGAAAGTATTGAAATTTGAAAATAATTATTTGGAGTACAAAATCAAATTGTAGAGGTGAGAGAAAGTCAAGATAATATAGAACTTATTGAGGAAGATAAGTAGGAACTAGTTGCAATAACAACAAAAATGGAAGAAATTATAAGAGGAATTAAATTTAAGGATACTATCACAATTGAAGATGACACTAACATCTCTCTACCTAATCCAAATATACTCACCAAATAAGAAATTCAAGGATTGATGAATCACTCAAGTAAACTCTATACAAATCTAATTTTGTTACAAGTAATTAAATATCCTAATCTTGAAGTTAAGAACGTCGATGATGTTATAGTAACACCAGTTGTAGAGGCTAAAAATACTAAGAAACTTGGTAAGGCATTTATTGTATATTCCCCACCAATGAATTATATGCAAATTTTGCAAAAGGAAAAGAATTTTGAGAAAGTTTTAGGAACATAGGTAGTAGAGGAAGGAATTACATAGAAAGAGAAAGAAGGTACTCAAGATCTCATTCAAATTTTGAGTGCAAAGATTGTAGAACCTACACTAGTGAAACCTATACAATAGGTGATAACTACACTACTGTAGCAACCAAAAGAAAGATCAATTGAGAAAGGGAAATGATCACAACTATTGTTGTTGAGTGATACACCCTTAAGAACTAAGGTTATGACTCATGAAGAAGAGGATTTTTGATGAGTTAATATAACTTAATGAGGTAATTACATTACCTACATATGATTTGAATAATCTTACACTAGAGAAAATGTATGAATCATAAATCTTGTTTAGTCAAAAGGCCAAACAAGAACAATTGAAGAGAGAATAGAAGAGAAGATAGGTATTTCATACTGTAAGAGATATTATCATAGACTCTTATGGCATTACATATGTTAATAATCAACATGCAATTTTTGATCAACTAGTAAATGCAGCTAATAGAGTTTAGAAAGAGGACATAGAAAAAATGAGAAGTTGTTATAATGGTCTGAAAGAAGAATGGAGCATAAAGTTTTGAAAAAAATCTTTGATGAACTTGTACATCAACAAGCCAACATTTCTACAACCATAACACAATTGGAAATAGTTTTGAGAATAATAAACTCTTAATATTTGAGATTGTATGATGTAGATTTCTTTATAGTAGATACTCAATGATCATTATAGTTATTACATTCAAGTATGAAGACTAATTTTCACTCATTGAGGAAGAACACAAGTGCAAGTTCATTTTCATTTGTTATGTTTAATTAGACAAGGTTAGCTGAGCTCATAGATAAACATACAAAAATAAGGACCATGTTGGCATTAATTCAACTTTAGTTATTGCCATACGTAGAGATAATTCAAAGGTTATTTCTATTGCTCAAGAAATTTTGTAAAAAGCCACACATTTTGCACACATTATATGATTTATTGACCTAGTTGCAGAGAAAGAGATTCAATTTCAAATTTTGGAAAAGATACAACAAAGATGGAACCAAGGCTATGCTAATATTATAGCAAGTCACCAAATTTTTTTTGAGAAGTTCCAACTCACTCCAATAGCCCTAGCTGCCATTAGTGAAAAAAATAAGGGGGACAATAAATAAGCCAAGGAAGATAGTTGATAAGTGGTAAGAAGGGAGAAGTGATCAGTAAGGGTGAGTCTCAAGTAAGAGAGTTATGAAGAAGAAGATATTAGCTAGAAAATTAATTTTTTGGTCTCAAGGGAGGATATTTTTATGTGCAGAATGATTTTATGACAAAGTGTTTTTTCCACTAATGTCAAAAGGAGGATATTGTTGATCTCTAAGCCTATATTGCCAAGTAGTGACCAGACACTTAGTAATTTGTAAGTCATATACAAGGAAAGATTAAAAGGTCATCACTTTGATTGAGTTATCTAGTAAAGGCTAAGCAACACAATTATTATTGACCATTCAGTAGAGACAAGTAGTTATAGAAGCCTAGTAATATAGTACAAGATGATTAATTTAATGATGACCAAGCATATTGAAAAGTTTGTTGGAAATACAATAGGGAAGTAAACTTTGAACTTAAAACTTTTAACCTTAAAAACATTCACCACATATCCATCTCATAATCTATGCATATAAACTGAAATACCAATTTAAGAATATACATCCATTGCGTGAAAGTAAAATATTCAATACATATATGACACAAGATATTTGGTTACCCAAAAACTCTCCTAGGAGAAGGTAGAATTGGAGTGGGAATGACACCCACAAATCTTCACTACTATAGTAATAAAGTGT
Organism: Cupressus sempervirens; assembly: GCA_028749045.1. Classification (NCBI taxonomy): domain Eukaryota; kingdom Viridiplantae; phylum Streptophyta; class Pinopsida; order Cupressales; family Cupressaceae; genus Cupressus; species Cupressus sempervirens. Next base: position 1,063,602,437 of record CM053785.1, on the reverse strand, counting down.
ATCTAATGAAGGTTACAATGTTTTGATCATGAAACATGGTCTACCCTATGAAAGGTCTACCTTGTTAAAGGCTTACAAGATTATTAGATCTTACCTTGTTAAAGGATTTAAACACTCTATTAGAAGTGTGCCTAGTGAGAGGACTTAAAGTTAAAATGAAGTAAGCACCCTATTAAAGAATTTACAACAACCTGTTAGGAATAGTCAATTAAGAGATGTAATTGATTCACCTATTATAATGTTTTAGAAATTATCCTTTGGTTAGTACTCTATTTCTTAATGTCAAATCACCTCTATATTGATGTGTACTTGGTCCTTTCTGATCAGATGTATTTTTGTTATCTTCTGATTCCTTTCCTTTGTTCTCCTTAAACTAATTCTTCAATGTAACAAAAATCATAACACCTTAATCACCATGAATGCTCTATTTGTGCATGAGAACTCTCTTCAATTTTCCTTAAGCATTCTTATAAAGTTTAAATTTTGTCTTCCATAAGAAGACCTAGGTTACTTAGGGCTAGGTATGAATCAATGATTGTGATTCACCCATCTAGCCTCTTAATCCTTCCCATTTTTTGATTGGATGCATGTAATTCATAGGGATTCACAATTAAAATGGAGCCTTATCATCAAAATATTATAAAACAATCCTTAAGGCAGCCCAAAAATGGTTTACATAGAATTTTGTGCCATTACAAACAACTATTTCAAAATGGTGTAACTTGGAACTTGAAGTCCCTAATGTTCGACATCAACTATAACTTCAATGTTGTAACTCGATCTCTAGATGACTCGGCATCCATTGATCACTCAAAATTTGAATATATTGGCACATACCATCTTCTCACCACTTGAGTGACTTGGAAATTACTAGTTACTTAACTCATACTAAATATCCATCGCTCGGTATATACTATCTGACAACTTATACTCAACATGTATTACTTGTTAGAAATGAACTAAGTAAATGGTTTAAGTATATTGTCACTCATATGTCAAAACCAATCTAAGATTAACAATTATCCCCTTTGACATGAGTGGAAAGATACATAGTCATGCATGAATAACCTTTAGCCTTTCAAGCATAACTCAAATAATATCCACTTACATAAAAAACTTCAAGAATTCAAAATTTTGCAAAAAAATTATGACTCATTAGTTATACCTCAAAATTCAATAACTCCCCTTGAGTTGATTGTGTTATTTTGTATCTGAATCAAAATAATTTCTCCTGCTAAGTAGATTTGACTCTACTCCTTACCATTGATTTCTCCCCTAAAAATGTTATCATTTTTGGAAATACAATAGGAAAGTAAACTTTGAAAGGGGGGGGGGGGGTGTGAATCAGCACTTAAAACTTTCAACCTTAAAATTATTCACCACAAATCAATCTCACATTCTTTGCATATAATCTAAAATACCAAATAAAGCATATACATCCATAGTATGAAAGTAAAATATTTAACACATGTATGATATAAGATATTTGGTTACCCAGAAACCCTCTAAGGAGAAAGTAAAATTGGGGTGGAGATGACACCCACAAATCTTCACTACTGTAGTAATAAAGTGTATCTAATAAAGGTTAAAATGTTTTGATCATGAAACATGATCTACCTTATGAAAGGTCTACCCTATTAAATAATTACAAGATTGTTAGATCTTACCCTATTAAAGGATTTCAACACCCTATTAGAAGTGTGTCTCGTGAGAGGACTTAAACATACAATGAAGTAAGCACCCTATTAAAGTATTCAAAATAGCCTGTTAGGACTACTCAGTTAAGATATTTAATTAATTCACCTATTAGAATATTTTAGTAATGATCCTTCAGTTAGCACTTTGTTTCTTGATGTCAAGTCACCTCTATACTAATGTGTGCTTGATCCTTTCTGATCAGATGTATATTTTTTATCTTCTCATTCCTTTACTTTATTCTCCTTTAACTAATTATGCAATGTACCAAAAATCATAACACCTTAATCACCATGAATGCTCTATTTTCACATGTAAACTCTTTTCACTTCTCCTTAAGCATTCATAGAAAGTTTAGGGTTTTTCCTCCTTAAGAAGACCTAGGTGACTTAGGGTCAGGTATGAATCAATGATTGTGATTCACCCATCTAGCCACTTCATCCTTTCATTTTTATGATTGGATGCATGTAATGCATAGGGATTCACAATTAACATCTGCCCTTATCATCAAAAGATTGTAAAACAATCCTTAAGTCAGCCCAAAAATGGTTTACATAGAAGTTTGTATCATTACAAACAACTATGTCAAAACTGTGTAACTTGACACTTGAAGTCCCTGATGCTTGGCATCAACGGTAACTTCAATGTTGTAACTTGGCCTTTGAATGAATCAACATCCACTAATCACTCAACATCTGAATAACTTGACACATACCATCTACTTAGCACTTGAGTGACTTAGCACTGACTAGTTACTTGGCTCATACTAAATATCTCTTGCTCAGCATATACTATCTAAAAACTTATGCTTTGCATATATTACTTGTTCGGCATGAACTAAGTAAATCACTTAAGTATATTGTCACTCATATGTCAAAACAAATTTGAGATTAACAGTTGCCCCCTTTGACATGAGTGGAAAAATATGTAGTCATGCATGAATAACCTTTAGCCTTTCAATCATAACTCAGATAATATCCACTTACATACAAAACTTCAAAACTTCAAAATTTTGCAAAAAACTTATGACTCATTAGTCTTACCTAAAAATTTAATAACTCCCCCTAAGTTGATTGTGTTATTCTATATCTAAATCAAAATAATTTCTCTTGCTAAGTAGATTTGACTTAGTTCCTTTCCATTGACTACTCCCCCATATATATTCATTTCTCTCATACTTCTTATTTCTCCCCAATTTTGACACTTATGTCAAAGGGTTATATACTTAGAGTGTATTTTTTCAAAAATGTTTTGTGGACCTCAAGAATTATTTTCAAAGAAGTATCCCAATTGTCACAAGCTATCTCCAAGGACTTGACTTGGATGGCCAGCTCAACAACAAGGTGAATTAATCCTTCATGAGTAGAAATATGTGGAACTTTCTTCATAAGTATTTCAGCAAAGGCTAGTTCCTTATGCAATATCTCCATATGTGGAGTGAGGATAGACTGGATGCTAATCAGTTTAGCCTTAATGTTTTCTTCATCTATGTGTAGCACTACTAACTAACTCTGGGAGTTCAAGAGGTTCCTGAAATGTTTCTCACTCTGGGCTAGAGATTTTGGTAGGGTTATACCAGATGACTGTATATGACTCTGCAAAATCAGTATGTGGCTCCTTATTTCTTTTGTGAAGAGTGTTAGATTGCACAATTTGTTGTACAAAGAGAAAAATTTCTCTAGTACCTTCTTCAAATTGTCAATTTTGGTTGCTATCTCAACCTATGATGGTGCAATAACACTTGATATCTTTTCATCAATCTTGTGTTGAAACTTTCCTTTAGACCATTAAAGTAATTTTACATTTGAATCTAGGTATGTGTCATTAACCTTATTTGCTATGATAGTTAGCTACTCTATGATAGGATTTATTGCTTATAGTACTAAATACATCAAGAAGAATTTCCTTGATATCTATCAAAGCTTTCTTCTACCTATCATCCTATTTGAGTAGTTCTTGTTGTTCCTTGCAAGAGCACCCTAGAGTATGCTCAGCTATTCAATAGTGATGGTTGCAAAATAAAACTTGGGAAACTCAATCACTTCATCCAAGTTTACATCAACAAATGATGTAACATCCTGTACCTTAGATCTGCTTGGATTTAGCCTTGATGATTGTAGAGATATAGCTTCTATAATCAGCCTGTGAAGAGATTAACTTGGAGGAGTAGCAGATTCTAGAAAATTAACCAATGTTTGTATTACTAGTTGGTCCTTGGGTTTTGTAGCCATGCCTAACTCTTTAGTCTTATCCTTTGCTTTCTCTTTATCCATAGATGCACCTTGATCTTTTACTATAGGTACAGGAGTAGCTACCAAAACTTTTGGAACTTGTGTTCCTTCATTCTTTTCTATTTCATCTTTATGCTCTCCAATTGTCTCATCCTTGTTATTTTTATTTTCCTTTAGATTGACTGAGAATGGAGTACCTTGTACCAATGTACTAATAGTGGAAGTTACTATCTCCTTCCTTTGATATATTTAGCAATAGGTAATGTAGATTATACAAATGTAAATTGAGAAGTGGTTGTAGATGTCACTTGTTTTTGTATGTCCTCCCCTATAGATGCCTTGTATGCCTTCTCAATTTTATCAACACTCACCAGTCCATGATTTTCACAAATTTTAGCTTAGGTAGTAGATTGTACTAGTATCTTCTTCAAGTCTTCCTTTGTAAGGGGATTAATGTTCTGAGTGATAGTAATAGAAACATCCTTGTGTTAGGATAAACCACAGACAGAAATAAAAACTACATGCAAATATAACCAATAACAAAAAATAATAGAACACACAAAAATGAACACAAGGCACCAAGATTTAACGTGGTTCACCCAATCCCTGGGCTATGTCCACCAAACAGCAAGTCTGATCTTATTACAATCCAATGATTACAACCTGATTACAATTCGTAATCCCTTATAGCTCAATATCGCCACAAGAACCAATTTCGTATCACAACATTATGAAAAATACCCAACCCTAAGCCCTTTTATACAAGTATTAAACTTCTTTAGGGTTATAACATGTCATCCATATGTGGGCCATAATATGTCGGCTACCATGTCGGCTACTACCCAAAAAAAAAATTTCTGGGGCGATGCTCCGAACCCCACTATTTATGAAGTATGTACAGTACTTTCCTGATCAGTCACCACAATCTAACAATCTCCCACTTGGGGACTGATCAGGCTCCACACTAAACAACAATCTCCCACTTAGAGACTGATCCTGTAGCAATACCACTACCACACGGGGCTCGCACTGGATCAAACCATCCTGGATTCTACTGTTCTATTATTCATGTTCAGTCTAAAAGACCAATCGAAGTTGAAGAGGAGTTTAGCTTCTCCCTTGTTACAACCTTTGTCAACATATCTATTAGATTGTCATTGGTATGTATCTTCTCCAGCTTTAACTATCCATCCTCCAAAACTAATCGAATGAAATGGTACCGCAACTGTATGTGTTTGGTCTTAGAATGTAGAGCTGAATTCTTAGCAAGATGAATGGCACTTTGACTATCTGTAAACAAATAATTATCCTTCTGAGGATGTCCCAATTCTTCCAAGAAGAACTGAAGCCATATCATCTCCTTGGCTGCCTTTGTAGCAGCAACATAATTTGCCTCTGTAGTGGAGAGAGAATTAATCTTCTGTAACCTAGAAACCCAGCTCACGGCTGCCCCACCAACAGTAAAGACATAACCTGTAGTACTCCGCCTGGTATCAATATCCCCAACCAAATCTGAGTCAACATACCCCTATAAATCAGTAGTAGAGCCCCCAAAGTGTAAACACTTATTGGATGTTCCTCTCAAATATCTGAGAATCCACTTGACAGCATTCCAATGCTCAAATCCTAGATGACTCATATACCTGCTAACGACTCCCACTGCATGTGCAATATCTGGCCTAGTGCATACCATAGCATAAATCAAACTTCCTACAGCTGAAGCATAGGGTACCTTGGACATCTTATCCTCCTCTTCCTGTGTCTTGGGACACATCTCCTTAGTCAATTTCAAGTGACCAGGTAAAGGTGTGCTAACAGCTTTAGCATTCTCCATAGAGAAACGTTGCAACACCTTCTCAACATAATCAGCTTGAGATAGCGTCAATGTTCTATTCTTCCTATCTCTGCAAATCTTCATACCAAGGATTTGTTTTGCTGCCCCCAAATCCTTCATAGCAAATGCATGTGCTAATTGGCATTTCAGCCCCTTAATATGATCCATGTTAGACCCAGCTACAAGCATATCATCAACATATAAACATAAAATAATCTAGCTATCATCATCCAACGTCTTAAAATAAACACAGTAATCTGAATGACACCTATTATATTCATGCTCATGCATAAAACTGTCAAATTTCAGATACCATTGCTGAGGTGCTTGCTTCAAGCCATATAAACTTTTCTTCAATTTGCACACTAAGTTCTCCTTACCTTTGACCTCAAAACCCTGTGGCTGAGCCATATATATTTCTTCATCCAAATCACCATGAAGAAAGGCTATTTTAACATCCATCTACTCTAAATGCAAATCTTCATTAGCCACAAGACTTAAAACTGTACGAATAGAAGTCATGTTAACAACAGGAGAAAATATCTCATCAAAATCAATTCCCTTTTTCTGTGCAAATCCTTTTACAACTAACTTGGCCTTAAATCTTTTCTTACCTCCTTCCTCTTCTTTCAACCTGTAAACCCATTTATTCTGTAAAGCCTTTTTACCTGCAGGCAACTTGCACAAATTCCATGTCTTATTTTTCATCAAAGAGTCCATTTCATCTTTCATTGCAGACTCCCACTGAATCTTAGTATCCACCTGCACAACTTCATCATAACTTTCAGGTTCACCAGCATCAGTAAGTAAAATAGAATACAAAGAGGGAGAAAACCTTTGTGGAGGTCTAATTTGCCTTGTTGACCATCTAACATTCACTGGTGTGTGTGGTATTTTTTGTTGTAGTTGTTGCACATCATGAGGAATGGCTGGAACATCAGCTTTTGGAGTATCATCCAGCACTACATAATCATCTTCTTTCTTCTCATGTTGCTGCAACAGATCTTTATACAACACTTTCTCATTGAATATGACATCCCGACTTCTAATAATTTTAAGATTTTCAAAATCCCAAAGCCTATAACCAAATTAATTAATGCCATATCCAACAAAGACACATTTCTTTGATTTAGCTTCTAGCTTGGTTCTATTTTCAGAGTCTATATGAGAAAAAGCTTCACAACTGAAGGTCTTGAGAAAAGAATAACTCACCTTCTTACCAGTCCATGCTTCCTCTGGAATACCACAGCCCAAAGGAGTAGAGGGACCTCTATTAATCAAATATACTGCAGTATTAACAGCCTTCGCCCACATGTGTAAGGGCAACCTAGCATGCAACCTCATGCTCCTTGCACGCTCCATTATAGTCCTGTTCATGCGTTCAGCCACTCCATTTTCCTATGGAGTCCTTGGAATAGTTTTTTGTCTACGAATACCATTAGTGGAGCAATAATCTTCAAATTCATGACTGCAATACTCACCACCATTATCAGATCTGAGACATTTTAATTTCTTACCAATCTCATTTTCAACCAAGCATTTCCATTTCTTAAAAGTTTGAAATACATCATATTTCTGTTTGAGGAAATAAACCCATACTTTTCTAGTTGTGTCATCAATAAATGTAACATAATAATGAGAGCCACCAAGGGAAGATACCTGGGCTAGTCCCCATACATCTGTATGCACAAGCTCTAATTTCTCCTTTTTGTTTTCCTTCCCTGTCTTTACAAAACTCACTCTCTTTTGTTTTCCATACACACAACTTTCACAGAAATCCATATTCACACATTTTAGACCTAGTAAAACTTTCCTTGAATGAATTACTTTCATACCTTTCTCACTCATGTGCCCAAGTCTATTGTGCCATAGTGTTGTATCAGAATCTACAACAGCTATTTGTTCTCCCTGCTCAACTGCAGTAATTGTTCCTGAATATTCATTTTTCTCTGAAACAATCAAAGTAGAAGGAACAATATGACCTGTACAAAGATATAAGGTTCCTACTTTCACACCTTTTGCTACTACAAGGGAACCTTTTGAAACCTTCCAATTTTTATCATTAAAATTAACTACACAACCCTCATCACCGAGTTACCCTACTGTAATTAAATTTCTACTTAGTTTTGGAGCATGTCTTACCTCATGTAGTAGCCAATGATTCCCATTCTGCAACTTAATCTTAATTTTTCCCTTTCCAACAATCTGACAGGGTTCATTATCCCCCAAATAAACAAGCCCAAAATCCCCTTGGACATAATCAATGAAATAACCTTTATGAGGTGTAGCATGAAATGAAGCACCAGAATCTAAAACCCATGAATCATCAACACTCTCTAAAGACAGAAGCAAAGCATCCTCTTTGGATTTGTTACTTACCACATTTTCCTCCTTGTCTCCATTTGATTTATCTCCTTCATTTTTATTTCGATTCCAGCAATCTTTCTTTTTGTGCCCTGGTTTCCCACAGTACTAGCAATCATTTGGTCCTCTCAATTGAGACCTCCTCCCCTTTGACTTTCCTCTTGATTTCCCACAATTTCCAGAGTTACTTCCTCTTTCAGTCCTTTTTCCCCTACTTTGTGCATTTAAAGCACTTCCTGATGTAGATCCACCTGAGGATTTTCTAGGAGTTTCCTCACTTAAAATAACACCGATCACATCATCATATTTTAGGGTACTAGATCTAGGAATAGAATTACTCACCGCCATTACCAAGCCATTTTAGCTTTCAGGCAAAGAACAAAAAATCAAGATAGCCCTAATTTCTTCATCAAAATTGATACCCACAAAAGATAATTGACTAGTAATAGTATTAAACTCATTTAAATGATCTGCAACAGATCCACCTTCTGCCATTTTCATATTAAATAAACGCTTCATGAGAAATACCTTATTTGAAGCGGAGGGCTTTTCATACAGTGTTGCTAGGGTTTTCATCAAATCTTCTATCGTCTTTGCTTTTGTAATATTAAATGCCACTGATGGTGCCAAGCATAACCAAATGCTTTTGAGTGCCTTTCTATCCAAAAGATCCCATTCAGCCTCTGACATAGTTCCCTGATTCTTGGCTTTTCCTTCCAACGGCTTCCATAAATCCTTCTAATATAAATAGTCTTCCATTTGCATCTTCCATAACTGGAAGTTTTTCCCATTAAACCTATCAACCCTCAACTTACCCTCATCTGCCATCGCTCCCACTCAACTATGAGACTCCCACTTAACCGTGAGACTTTCCTGCAGAGGATAACTGAAAGACAACCTTGCTCTGATACCACTTGTTAGGATAAACCACGGACAGAAATAAAAACTACATGCAAATATAACCAATAATAGAAAATAATAGAACACACAAAAATGAACACAAGGCACCAAGATTTAACGTGGTTCACCCAATCCCTAGGCTACGTCCACCAAACAACAAGTCTGATCTTATTACAATCCAGTGATTACAACCTAATTACAATCTATAATCCCTTACAGCTCAATACCGCCGCAAGAACCAATTTTGTATTACAACATTATGAAAAATACCCAACCCTAAGCCCTTTTATACAATTATTAAACTACATTAGGGTTATAACATGTCGGCCATATGTCGGCCATAATATGTCGGCTACTGCCCAAATTTTTTTTTTTGGGGTGATGCCCCGAACCCCACTATTTATGAAGTATGTATAGTACTTTCCTGATTAGTCACCACAATCTAAGACCTTGATCTTTATAGTATCACTTTCTATATTCTCCTCATGTTGAGGACTAACACACAACACTAGTGTATCTACTACACTCTTTTCTATCTGCTACTCATCCGTAGCTAATGCCTATGTTTCTTCATGTCTCTTGATGCCTTCCTTTTGTGCAACTCTCTTAGTGTCAATGATAGTAACCTCAATTACTTCTTGGCATTCATCTTTGTCCTCACCTACCTTAATAGGTGCCTACTCAATTGCCTTGCGTGTTGTCAAACCATAAAGTGATTTCCAAATTTGAGTGGTCTTTTGTACAACATCCTTAATATCATTTTATAGTATGTGTAATGCCCTGTATTTTGGTGCAAATTTCCCTACATGCTTATTTAGTGCCTTAGACATTGTCACCCTATCCAATTCTAGCATCACTTGTGCAAGTACAGTCTTAATGGTTTTTCTTTCTATATTGAGACTATATTACCACTTCTTCTCAACTCTATCAAATAACTCTTTTGGTAGAGAGTTGGCAATCTCAATTGGAGTTTGTTTTAATTTTTCCATCATGGCATTTATTGACTACTCCACTTCGTTCATGTCAACTTTTCCAATTTTTTCAAACTCAATATGTGAAAGACTAGACAAATCAACATCAGTCCTTATATCTTCACCTATATTGTCTAAATCTAAAGAAGGAAGGTGACTTACAACTTTGAATTAGCTATTTTCATTAGATTCAATCTTCTCTTCATTAGATTCAATTAGAGCTATGCATTTTCTCCTTGGTCTCTTCTCTCCTCTTCCTTGCTAGTTGATCTAGCCCTCTTCTCTTTTGGTTTATGTACTTCTTGAGCTATTTTTGTAGTATCCCTTGTGCTTGCTCTAGTAGAAGGAACTACAGGCTTAGGTTTTTTAACCTTCCTTAGTTTTCTAGCTACTAGGGTCTTAGCTTTCCTCTTCTTTGGCTCAGGTGCTTCATTGGCTTCTTCTTCCTTGGCACCCTCTTCAATTTCTACTTCTTCTAGTTGATCTTCTCCTTGAACTTGAGTTAAGACTAGTGGTCCTTGAGCAAGAATATCTTCTTCTTCTTCTTAATCTACTACTTTCTCTTCATCATCTACTCCTTCACCAAATTTCTCTTTAAGTTTCTTCACAATCTTGTTCTTCTTCCTTATGACTACAAAACTCTTCAAATCCATTGTTATCTTATATTTTTCCACATCATAGTTCCCAAAGGTAGTAGCCTTAGCATCTACATCTTCTATAAGTAATGATGTTATTGCTACAGAGGCCTCATCCACATTGATTTCATAGCCTAGTGGCCTTATCCACCTTACCCTTGGAACTATAGATTGAACATATGTAAAATTAGTATCAACTAGAAAGCAAACATCATTGAAATGTCTCTCAACTAGTGAAACTGGTATCCTTAGTATCTCCTTTTGTGACTACCTAAAATCTTAAAAGTAGTTGGTCATAACTAACTTAAAGTTGTTTCCAAGTTGCTCAATAAATTCACCTATCTACACTGCAATAGATCTATTTGTTTTCCATGCAACTTTACCTAAAGTAAGGAAAGTATTATGTACATAAAAGAATATACATATAAGAATTGAACCAAATTTACATTGTGTACTTTTGGTGTTCCTTATTGCACCCAAATTTTCTGACAACTATTGCATCTACAATGCGGCAAGGTCATATGTATGATCCTTCATAACTATCTTATAGCCCATGTCAACAACAATACATGGTACATTGTTTAGCCTTTTGGATTGATAGAGTTTATGTGCTATAATCCTCATTGCAAAATAAATTAGGGGATCTGAGATAGTATCAATTGGCATGCCTCATTTGTTTTATACTACCCCTGTATTCTTCTCAATGACCACTTTAGATTCACTTCTCATGGTTTCAGGTCAGTCAAGTGTTGGATACCATGTTACTCTATGTATAATTTTTTTTGTGATTTTCAAAATTTCATTAGCCAACCATATTAAATTATCATAAATTTTACTCAGAACTATCTTTATCCATTTAGTTTTGAAGACATTAGGGAAATCTAGGGCACGAGTCAATTTGCTTTCTAAAATTTTGAATTCTTGTTTCATTGCTACATTTTCACAAAAATTTACCATAGGTTTCCCTAATCTCCATGTCTCCTATGATACCCACCTTGCATTTGTAGCAACATCTTACATCCTAATTCATCAAAACTCAAGTTGGTATCATCGACAATGCACTAGATGGATCTTTCTTATAAGCAATATTAGGAATGGCTCTAAAATTAGGTTATCCGATCTCATTGCTTAGCAATTGAACATTAAAGTATTATTTACCCTCTTTAACCTTAGCAGATAAAGAAATAGATGCCATTATGTAAACTAGGGTTTACAAAAATTCAAGCTGCATAGCTCAGGACATGATAAATACCTTTGAAAATCTACTATGATGGCATCGAGCGACTGTTGAAACCTGCTTGCAAACACTAGGAATGATTTCTTCAATCCTCCTTTTTCTCTTTATTCTCTCCTTCAAATTTGAATGATTTCAAATGAGTAGAAATTAGTCATATAGACTTTAAAACCTCACATTTAATGCTAAGTTCTTACACAACTATAAGCTTGGCTTCAATAGAGATTTTGACTCACTCGACTTCCATGAAGTTTCCTTTTCTACTCAACAACAACTATGGGCTTAGTCAACACTATCACTTATGATAGCTTGGCATCAACTAACATTTCACTTAGCAACCATAGTGCAACTTTTCATTCTTGGTAGTACAATGAAAACTAACAAATCTAAAAGATTTCTATTAGATTTTAACAATACTTTGCATCTTTCTACATGCAATTATAATCTACTTAGAACTAATGTATAGAATATATTTTTAAATATCAGTCCCACACATACCTCTTGATTACTTAATTGGAGGTGGTGTGATCACCTAACCCATTGGGTGAAGTGATTTCATCTAACCTTGATGTGTTACAATCTTCCCTTCTCTTCCATGTCTTGTTCATCTCATATTTGACATTCTCAACATTTATCTTTCCTTTTCCTTTGTTGAACTCATTGCTGGATGCCTTTGACCTTGTTGAACAATTCCTACTTATGTGACCAGTCTTCAAATAGCTAAAACATGTAGTTTGACTCAACCATCTTTTGTAGTCACTTCAAAAATGTGTTTTTATGAAATTTTCAGCAACATGTCCATAATTTTGACAATAGTGACAACTATACCTTGTATTATAATCCCAATTATAAGAGTTTTCATTGTGCTTTACCTTTGCTTTCTTGTTTGATGAACATTTAGGCTTGGATCTACACTCATATGCTCTATGTCCATACTTTTGATATTTATAGCAATATCCTTGAAATCTTTGTGTGCTTATGGTCTTGGTTCTGCATTCATGTGCCTAATGACCTATTTTTTGCATTTGTGGCAATGACTCATGAACTTATACTTAGGATTTTGATTTTTAGTCATGCTCATATGAATATTAGTAGTATGATATACCTTACCACAATTATGAAAAGTAGGTTTGGAGTTCTTACCTTTGTTACTTCTTTCTTCACCACTTTTGGATGATTCTCCTTCTTTAGTACTAGTGTAACCCAATCTAGAAGTGTCACTTTTGGATCTAGGGGATCTCATCAATTGCTCAAAGTACTTGATGGCTTCACTAGGTTTATTGAAACTTTTAGCAAACAATTTTTCTCCTTCTAGATCATTTCTCAGTTGTTCATTTTGCAACTTCAGTGTGGTGATCTCAATATCCTTTGCATTTTGTTCATAATTTGCAATCATTATTTTACTCAAAGTTTCCAATTGCATGTTATCAATCCTACTTATCTCTGATGTTTTCTCCTCTAGTCTATTGGTCAAAATCCTTTTTTCATTTTCAATCATGACTTTTTCTTCTTCAACTTTCTTTTTCTTCTTATTCACTTCACATAGTAATATTGATTGGACTTCTTGTTATCTTTTGAGATTTCTCATCTCTTCAATTAGGGTTCCATTCTTTTCCATTAGATCTACAACTGTTGCATCAAATTCATTGGTGTTTCTATCTATAAACAATTTAGTAGTGTCAATTTCTTGATATTGTGTGTCATTCTCTTCAATAGCTATATCCTTCCTTCCTTTCAATGATCACTTTAATTGATCTCTTGCTTCATTCAACTAATGTAGGGAAATTTGTATTTCAATTGTCTAGTTCTCAATAGCCTTTCCCAACTTCTAGACTTTCATCTTCAAGATCTTTCCTCAAAGCTGAAAATCTTTACTTTCTAGAGATCTCAACCCTAAAACCAATTGTTGGAAATAAAATAGGGAAGTAAACTTTGAGAGAGGGTGGAGGGGGGAGTGAATCAACACATAAAAATTTCAACCTTAAAAACATTAACCACACATCCATTTCATAATCTATGCATATAAACTGAAATACCAAATTAAGCATATACATTCATAGTGTGAAAGAAAAATATTCAACACATGTATGACACAAGATATTTGGTTACCTAGAAACCCTCCAAGGACAAGGTAAAACTAGGTTGGGGATGACACCCAGAAATCTTTTACTACTATAGTGATAAAGCGTATCCGATGAAGGTTACAATGTTTTGATCATTAAACATGATCTACCCTATGAAAGGTCTACCATATTAAAGGCTCACAAGATTATTAGATCTTACTTTGTAAAAGGATTTAAACACCGTATTAGAAGTTTTCTTGGTGAGAGGACTTAAACTTACAATGAAATAAGCATCCAGTTAAAGGATTTACAACAGCCTATGAGGACTACTCAGTTAAAAGATTTAACAGATTCACTTGTTAGAATGTTTCAACAATTATTCTTCGGTTAGCACTATGTTTCTTGATGTCAAATCACCTCTATATTAATGTGTTTTTGATCCTTTCTAATTAGATGTATCTTTTTTGTCTTCTAATTTCTTTCCTCTATTCTTCTTTAATTGATTCTAGAATGTAAAACAAATCATAACACCTTAATCACCATGAATGCTCTATTTGCACATGAAAACTCTCATCAATTATTCTTAAGCATTCCTAGAAAGTTTAGGGTTTATCCTCCTTAAGAAGACCTAGGTGACTTAGGGTTAGGTATGAATCAATGATTGTGATTCACCCATCTAGCCACTTAATCATTCCATTTTTCTAATTGGATGCATGTAATGCATAAGATTCGTCCTTAGCAGAAAAAGATTGTAAAAGAATCATTAAGTCAACCCAAAAATGGTTTACATAGAAGTTTGTGCCATTACAAACAACTATGTCAAAACTATGTAACTTAATACTTGAAGTCCCTGATGCTCAACATGAACTATAACTTCAATAATGTAACTCAACCTTTAAGTGACTCAACATCCACTAATTACTCGACATCTAAATAGCTCGGCACATACCATCTACTTGGCACTTGAGTAACTAGACACTTACTAGTTACTTGTTATATATTTACTCATAGTAAATATTTGTTGCTTGACAAATGTTATCTAATAGCTTATATTCAACATGTATTACTTGTTTGGCATGAACTAAGTATATTGTCACTCATATGTCAAAACTAATGTGAGATTAACAAAGTTATCAAGTACTGAGTACATAGACTTATAGAAGCCAAGCAATAACATACATGATTGAGTGTCAGAAGCACTTAAGTACTGAGCAATATAGTTTTGTTATGTGATCTTGTAATGGCAAAAAATCATATGTGAATCATTTTGGCTATGAGATTTAATATCTATAGAGCCAAATCAATCAAATTCTATTTACACATCATTAGTATAAGGTGATAATCCCTAGACAAGAAATTGAACCAATTAGAAAAAAGACATAAATGACAAAAGATGATGAAGTTTAAACTATTAATCAAGATCTGGAAGCTTCACATAAAGTCTATTGAAAGAAGATTCTCACCCTAGAATAATATATAGGATGAAATGAAGAAGTGAACACACATGTGAAGGAGTCACAAGTAAGATTTAGTGGAGAGATAAATTAGAGTAGTGAAGGACTAAATAGATTTATTAGTTCAGGTGAATCAGATCAGAGGCAATGAAAAGAGAAGAGCCAAGATCATCTTACAGAGCTTAAAAATATTCAAGTCCTAAGTCAATTATTTTGTAATTGAGATAGAAAAGTGGTCCTAATAGGCCTATGTAAATCTCCTAATAGAGTCTTTATTTTATTGTAAGTGTCAATCCCCCTGAGAAGGAAAGACATAACAATATTTTAGTCTTGATTAGGACAGAGCTCTCACCAAGTAGATCATATTCTATGATCAAACATTGTAACCTTAAAAGGTTAACTTTATTATTGCAATAGTGAAGATTTGTGAGCTTCATCCCCACCCCATTTTTACCTTCATCCTAAAGTGTTTTTGAGTAACTAAACCATTGTGTTATTTGTTGAACTATTATGGATGTGATGAACTTATTTTATGTTTTAGCATTATAGTTTTAATGATGAATTAGGTATGAAAAAATAAGATTGATTTTAAAGTCGAAAGTTCAAGATCCCTATTCACCCCCCACCCTCTTATTATCTTATTTTATATATATTCCAATAAACATTCCAACATTCTCCTCCTTTTTCTACATACATAGTAAGAATTAGAGGAAGGGGGTGTGAACATGGATGTGAACCATAAAACAATAAAACCTTTTAAATATTTAGTTGAATTAGATCCTCAAAAAATCATCCATGACTCTTTAACCATAAAAATAAATATGAATTAAAGTCATAAAAACTAGCAAACACGATGAACACCAGATTTATCTTAAAAAAATTATTAAGGAAAAAATCATAGAGAAGATTAACTCACAAATATACAAGAATGCCTATTAGGCTGACACTAGATAACATGATTTTTCAAAAAGAAAGATTTACTACCTAAAAGAAGGCTCACTACAAAATTGAAGAAGAACAAAAGAAAATACATCCACCATTGATGCACATATTTAGATCAACCAAATTATTTGTAGATGCCTTTGAATGACTCACTATTTCTAGTTTCCAATGCATAATATTCCACACTTTTCAACACTACATTTTGAAATACTTCATACATATAGGGAGAAAAATATTATTTTATGCATCCACATCCCATGTACACACTTGCACAAGTATAGAGAAATGCCACACATTTTCCTCCGCAATTAATCCTTTATTTATACCATCCTTTTATTTTTTAAATCTCCCATCCGTAACAAAAATTATTAGTAGAATAATGCAAAAAATACTTCTTAATATATAAAAGAAAATGAATAGATAACACAAAATATATATATATATATATTAACACACAAAATTTTCAATCAAGTGATCAACAACTAGTATCAAAAAATGATCACTTTTAGCTAGAGAACATTCACCTATAGATACATATAGACAAAGTACCAAGGCATGGTTTGTGTTCCATCAAATACATATATCACTAGGATTAGAAACCAAATATTTTTATACATGTGAAAATATATCACTAACTTGACATACAAAAAAATTAGCAATAATAACTTAGTAACACACCTTGACATATAAACAAAATAAATTATTCATTATCTTCTTTAAAATATACAAGTCCAAAAAGCTTTGAGTACTACATATTGAATCTAAAAGTTCACTAAAAATTTCTCTATAGTTTTTGTTAGCAAAAATTTCCCTACACCATTACAAATTTGCTTATATTTTTAAGGATCTTCTTGATAACTACTCCTTCATGTTGATAACTAACTTCTTCTTGTATAAAAAGAGTTAAGTTAGAAATTGCTTCACTTTTGCATAAAGATATTCCATTTACTAACTATTTTCACTTAGGTTTGCACCCTTGTCCAAAGCCTATGCATGAGGACAACCTAGTGAAACATGGAAACAAACTCCAAGCTGTGGGACTTGAATTGTGAGGTTGAGTCTCTGGAGAAGGCCGGCTTCCTCTTACTATTAGGGTGCACCTAACTACTCTTGGAAAGCAAAAGGGAGAAGGGGAGCATGAAACAAATCTACCTAGCCTAATCTAAAGAGGCGATGCACCAAAATAGAGTGTTCAGACCAGTCTCTGCCCATATATGCACTATTGAACCAAAATGAAACTAAGGATATACACATTCAGACTTGCTTTAATCAAATAAACACATGTAGATCAAGATGGTCAAGATGAATGACACAAAGAAAGAGAGATTCACTTATATACCATTCACAAGTCAACAGAGATACAATCATGCAGATTACAGACTTTCGCAAAACCATGGCAAAGGCAAAGAGTTCTTGCACTTTCATACCAATGGCTGAAGGAGATAAAATAGAAAATCATACAGTTCAGAGGCACATGGGAATTTACATTGTAATTGTAGAGCAATAGCAGAGAAAAGCCAGAGAAAGGTCCACCTAACAAAATCTACAAAAGTTTCCTTTATAGTTCAGGCATAACTGAGATCTCTTCCAACTAAAGTGACTTTGCAACTACCTACCATTAAGTCCTGCAGAGAACAATGAAGGGGAAATTCAATCTGGATGTGGATCCAAACACAATGATTTGGAACAGGGCCCTAAGAAGACCGAAACAACACCATAACTACACTCTGACCTGGTAGATGGATCAAAATATGGGTGGTGGAGTGTTCTTCTCATTTTGCATTCATTTCATAGTAGTTGGAATCGATCATGAAGATCAGATCGTGCAAAAAAATTGATTACCCTCATTTTTTGGTTTGTGAATTAGCAGAGTCAGCAAGTCAACCTATTTCTGTAAGTAGGATGGACCACGTGGACCAACAGCCTCTTTTTATTTTGCCACCTCATGGAAGTCCTACATAGTTGACCATCTCTTCATCACTAACCATGCCAACTCCTCAAACTCCAGCTGTGATGGTTACACTAACTGCCAGTCGTTATCTGTCAACCTTGGCCAGACTTGCAAGACACGTCTCACCAAGGCACTATGTCGCTATGGTTAAAATTCTTGCAGTTATTCATAGTGAGATAGTGCCCATCGTTGATCTTTTTTAATCTGACGATCATGGAGGCTCATCATGTTCCGCACTTTGCTTTACAACTTCTGGGCCTGCGAAATGCTATCAGCACACCTGGTATCTACCTGGTACAACCTGATATCATCCTTGAGGTTCATGAGATAACACGGGCCCACCTTGCATGTGTCACTGAGGTGCTGTGTTGCTATCATATATAGTGTGCAACTTTCAATAGCGCGATAATGCCAACCATCAATCTTCCTAAAATCTGACAATCGTGAAGACTCATTATAATACTATGCTTATTCTTACCTAGACCCATCATACCTGGGACCATCTCAGCAAATGCACCACACTCGAATGACACTTGGTAATCCTTGGCACACATACCTTGGTGAGACCTGGGCCCCCGATCCACGTGGCAAAAGGGCACTATGTCACTATGGTTAAAATTCTCGCAATTCTCCATAGCAAGATAACACCTACCATAGATCTGCCTTAGATCTACGATGGTCCACAAAACTATACAACTATGTCTCGAGCTAGCCAAATGGACCAATGAAAAAATGCCACCATATTCTGACCCATTTGACAACTGCCACTAAGGATGAGATGTACTATCACTTTGAAGAAGGCCAGGCCCATTATGCCATCTATGCCACGCATCGTCGAGGCACTATGTCACTATGGTTAAAATTCTCACAGTTCTCTATAGTGAGATAACACCCATCATTGATCTGAACTAATCTAACGATGAGCAAGATAGATTTGACTTCTCAGTGCATAGCCAATAGGAACTGGCCACGTGCCAACTATCTGACGAACCCCTGTCTGCGGCCTGCCAAGGAAAGTAGGACCCATACTCCACATAGTTATACTTAGCCAATGAAAAGATGAATCCACCGCCAACATGTTTGAAAAATCCTTGCCGATATCAGACAAGGCACACCTAGGACCCACCGTACTTCCAAACCTTGCCACAGGATCACTTTTCGTTTGGGTGCTATGTCGCTAATGGCGAGAAGCTCAGATTTGTTGATAGTGCCATGGTGCCCACCATGGAACTGGAAAAACTTGGCACCAGAGAAACAATCAAGGAAAAGGGGACCCACCTGACATGCGGCAGAAGGGCGCTATGTCACTAATGTATCCACTGTGCAACTTCCCATGGCAAGATAGTGCCAATCATAGATATTCCTTAGATCTAATGATGGAAGACTTGCGGGCCACAGAACATATTCTAAGGTTTGATTGGGTATTTTAAAATAATATTAACTCTGTACACTAGTCATTGGAGGGTAAACATTTGAAATTTGAATCTTAGTGGGGCATAAAAAATGATAACATTTCTAGCGACTCATAGGGGATGCGAGCCTGCTATGCATAAGACCAGTGGCCTAAAGCATCCATTGGGCTACAGAGTCAAAAAGATGTAGATCCTGTGCATTGTGAAACCGTAACCCTACTTTTGAGAAAAAAAAAACCCAGAAATCTTTGTCTCTTCAACTGTAACTAGAGACTAAAACTCCCTACAAACTTCAAAATTTCAAAAACCTGCTATTGTAATCACCTAAAAATGGTCATCTAGACTATTAGCTCCCTTTTCAACATTTTGGCTAAATTAATTTAATCATTTACCTAGACCAAATTGCTAATAATCAATTTATTTTATTATAACCTATAGTTTGACTATGCTATCCTAAGTTCATTAGTTGATTAAAAGAACATGTCCCCTTTTAATTAAATAAAAGACCCCATTCTTCTAACCCACTTAAAGTGCACACATAAAGTCCTTTTTCTATTTTGCAATTAAAAGAAAAATCTTTGTGACTTTTGTCTTATATGACAAGTCAACTTATATTCTATTGGTTGACTTGTGTGTGCACATGGATCACTCCTCTTTCTGAATTCCACCGTTGATCATCCACCCTCTTCATCTTGATCTCTACCGTCCATACATCTTTAAAAGGGAGAGAGCTTTCCCCCTCAATCCGATCCTCATTTTTGAATATTGTTATGTTGCAGGTTTTCTAACAGGTTTCTTTGGAGCTTTGTGGAGAACTTCTATTTCTTGTCTACATTCTCTCATCCATGGCATCATGGCATTCTAGCTTAGTTTAGCTTTCATTTTTACATGTAGCTTAATCTCACATAGCTTAATAATGGTATTGTAACACTCTCATCCATACTTAGGATAGCTGCACTTTTCATATTCATTCTAGCTTAATCTTTATTCGCATTGCATCCTTGAGGAACTCCTTGGGATATTTGCATTGTTGCATCTTGTCTTTGGAACGTCCCATTGCATGGTTTATTAGCAAGAAGCTTATCTCTAAGGCTCGGCTAAGAGCCTTCAAACTTGAAACAATACCTTCTTGCACTCTGTGGATAGGGAGCTCTAAGCTGGCATCTAAGCATTCTGAACTCATGGAATCGTTTGGATAGAAGCGTTTAGAGTGGGAAACTTTTGAGTGTACAGCTATCTCAGAGAGAGACAACCCTATGCTCGTGCACTTCTTAGAAAATAAGGAACAAAAAAAGAACAAAACTAAACTAACTATATACATGGAACCCCAAACCTTGTTAGAAACATGGCTTAAGGTAAATCCCATTGACTGGGATGGGCATAATCTCACCATCAGGCCTGCTTAACTAGAAAGCATTGGCCTTTTTGCAACTGATAATTAGGTAAGGACCACTCCACAATGCATCAAACTTTGGGTGTCTTCTTGGTTTTTCCCTATCTGCATCCCACTTCAGAACCAAATCTCCCTCCTTGAAGATTCTGACCCTAGCCTTCTTGTCAAAACTCCTCTTCACCTATTGCTAGTGTGCCTCTAGGGTCTGCATGGCCTAATTTCTCTTTTCTTCTAGCTCCATCAGTTCTACCATTCTCACTGTCATGGCATCATCCTCAATTGACTCCAACTAATGAGCTAGTTCCAGGGCTAGGAACTCCAATGAAATTGAAAGCCTTGCTTCTCTACCATATACCAACACAAATGGTGAATTCCCTATTGATCTTTTAGGTGCTATCCTGTCAGCCCACAGTGCAATCTTCAACCTCTTATGCTAACACCTCTGATTATCCTCTATTTTCCTTTTCATGATCCTGATTAGGTTCTTGTTGGATGACTCGGCAAAACCATTACCTTGAGGATATTAATTTGAGGATGTGCTCATATAGATATTATGATCCATTGCCCATGCACAAATCTGAGCTCCAACAAAAGACTTGGCATTATCTGAAATAATGGTTGAAGGGGCACCAAACCTTGTCACAATTCCATCAAGGAACTCAACAACTGAAGATTTGATGGCATCCTTCAATGCCACTGCCTCTATCCACCTGGTAAAGTAATTTGTAGCAGCTCAAATCTATTTATGACCAGAACTAGAAGGAGGATTGATAGGGCCTATGAAATCCAACCCCCATTGAGCAAAAGGTTGATCCACCTAGATAGGATGGAGGGGAAGAGCTGCAAGTCTTTGTTTGCCAGAGAAGAAGGCACATTTTTCACACTTCCTTACATACTTATGATAGTCATGGAACAGAGATGGCCAATAATAACCAGCCCTCATGATCTTCATTGTAGTTGTTCTAACCGAGAAGTGGCCACCATTAGGACCATCATGAAGTTCCTTAATCATTCTTTCAGCCTGGTTTATATCAAGGCACCTTAATAGGGCTCCATTAAAATCTCTTCTAAAAAGGATATCATCAACTATGACATAAGGAATTGACTGTAGCCTATACCGTCTCTTTTTATCTTTGTCTAATCCTTGAGGGTATCCATTCCCTAATAAGAAATTCTTCATGTCATCCATCCAATTCCTTGGGCCATCATTTCTTGCTTCTTGTTCTTCTGTTAATACCATGACAACTTCTTCATCAGGCTCTTGAGATGATAACATATGCTTACACAATCCCTTACCTCTTACCAGCTTAGTGACCTGGATATCGACATCATATTCCATCACTCTTGTAATCCAACCAGCTCTTTTCTCACTAATATCTTTTCTCAAAAGGAAATCCTTCACATTGGCATGGGGTACTAACAAATGAATCTTGTTATGGGACAGGAGGTGTCTAAATTTCCTTAAAGCTCTGATAACTGCAAGGGCTTGCTTCTCTACATAACTGTACCTATCTTCATACTCCTTAAGCCCTTCACTAAAGAAAGCTATGGGATGTTCTTCATTCTTGTCATTTGTTTGAGCCAAGATAGCAGAAATGCTTGACTTACCACCTAAGGTATAAAGAATGAAATCCTTCTCAAATTTTGGGTTCATGAGAGTAGAGGCTGAGGCTGTGGCTATCTTGATCTCTTCAAAAATTTCCTTCCCTTCCTTAGTCCATGCAAAGACCATACCTTTCCTAAGCATAGCTGTAAGAGGTTTCACCATGGTAGCAAGATTTGGGATAAATCTTCTCACAAAATTTATCCTACCTAGGAAACTTTGCAACCCTTTCTTGTGTTTAGGAAGAGGAAGGGAAAGTATTGATTTTTCTCTCTCTAGATCAATGGTTAAGCCATCCTTAGATACAATGTGTCCTAATAATTTTCCTTGGTTAGTAGCGAAGACACACTTGCTTGGGTTAAGGGAAACCCCAAACTCTCTACATCTTAGGAATACCTTTCTAAGATGACAAAAATGATCATCTACATCCTTTGAATACACAGTGATATCATCAAGGTAGACTAAGACAAACTTATCAATCAATCTTTTGAAGGCCATCTCCATTGCCTTCTGAAATGTAGCACCTGCATTGGTTAGCCCAAATGGCATCTTACAATAATCATAGGTACCCCATTTAGTGGTAAATACAGTCTTGTACCTATCAGACTCTTTAACTAGCACTTGATTGTAACTAGAGAATCCATCAAGAAATGAGAATCTCTTTGAACCATTGACCTTGGAAAAAATTTGCTCCATAGAAGGAAGGGGATGGTGATCTTTAATGGAAGCTTGGTTAAGGTCCCTAAAGTCCACACACAATCTAATTCCCCCATTCTTCTTCCTAACAGGGACAAGGTTTGCTACCCATGATGAGTGCTTGATAGGGAAAATTATATTGGCCTCAATCAACTTGGATAGCTCTTTTCTCATTAATGGTTCAATCTTGGGATTCATTGGTCTTTATTTTTGTCTTACTAGTTTTATATCATCAACTAAATCTATGGTATGCTGAAATAACCTTGGGTCAAAACCCTTTAAGTCATCATATGTCCAAGAAAATATATCATTAAATTCTTGACATAGATGAATAAAATTTTCTTGTTCAATTTCAAAACATACCTTCCCCATGTTTAAAGATTTTCCATCAGCAACCATGACTGGAGTATGATCACCCTCATCATTAGCTAGGTTCATTGCCCTGCCCTTTGCTTGATCATCAAGATTAAAAAAACTCTCTAAAGTAATGAGACCTTTAAGCATCTTGTTAGAACTGAGATGAATGATCTGATCATCATACTGATCTTGCAGTCTTGACTGATTTCTCTCTAAAAATTTTGCCTCATTTTGCAAGAAGCTGACAATTTTCTCATTAGACTCAAACACTTGCTAGTGGGTGTTATTGTCAGGGATGGCAAGCCTTACTACCACTCTAATTTGTTGCTTCTTCTCCTCCTCAAGATTCATTGTCACATCATAAGATGCACCTATTGCTGCAAGTCTATCAGCATGTCTATTTTCTTTTCTAGGGATGCTTTGGATGTTAAATGCATTGAAACCCTCAAGAAAATCCCAAACTCTATGTTTATAAGACTTGAGCAAACCATTTTTGGTAATATTCTGATTTCTCACTTAATTGACCACCAACTCACTGTCTCTGTAGACCCTTAAGGCTTGAATTCCTCTTTTTTGAGCAAGTAAGAGACCTTGGATCAAGGATTCATACTCGACCACATTGTTGGTGCAACTGAATTGGAGCCTAAAGGAGAAGTAATACCTTATTTGTGTAGGGGAAATTAACATTACACTAGTTCCTGATCCATTTTTATTCCTTGATCCATCGAAGTACATACTCCATATCCCACTTTCATCTTCTTTAGCATCCACAAGATTGGGAACCAAGGAATCCTTTTCCAATATACAATATCTACTGAGACCTATCTCGAGGATCTCTAGCATAGGGTCAAATTGATATGCGTCAGCCCACTCATCCAAGAAGAAATCATGTATCTCTAGCAGGGGAGTGGTGGGCTCCTTCACTATGTCATTTTCATCCATCTCTAGAATAGGGCAATTCATGTTGATGGGGTTGGGGGTGTAAGATTCAATATGATGGAGGGCTTGAGGCTCTGCTCTGATTGAAGCATTGGCTCCATATCTCATTTTAAAAGACATATATGACCAATCAAAAGATATGAGACCACCTATTTGGGCAGTAAAGTCTCTTGACAGACAAATGGAAAAATATGGTTTGACTTCAGCAATAGAGATATCTTGGGTTATAGTACAACCAGGGCATGCATGTAGGGCCATCTCCACATTCCTAAGGATCCCTACAATCTTGACAGTACTACCATCCAACTATAATAAATCCCTAACAATGGGCTCATATTTTATTCCTAAAGCATTAGCAACACACCTAGGCATCACTGAACTACTGGCCCCTGAATCAATCATGCAATTATGGACTAGTTTGCCTCCTATAATTAGGGAAACATAGAATGGAGGAGGTCTAGCCCTTTTACTTGTTTCTTCCTCCCTTGATGGTTGTACTAGGCTTGTGGCACTTTCCATGCTAGGTGTCTGATCCTTTGGTTCAATTCTTTCTAACTCTTCCTGCAACAACCTCCTTTGCATTGGTATAGTAGCAACAATATCCCACATGGAGATATTCACATTTGTCTTCTTCATTTTCTCTACCACACTAAATGGAATAGCAGGTGTTTTGGTAGAAACCTTGGGGGCTGTAACCGTATGAGGTTGTGATGGGATGGCCTGAGGATCACTTGTATCATTTTTGCCATGGTTTTGGCTTTGTTGCTGAAAGGCACTTGATTGATCATTTTCTGCTTGCTCATGAGGTACTATGTTCAAAGTTGAGGCCTGATTGGGAGGAGGAGGGACAACATCTTCCATAGCTCTTCTTTTGCTTCTAGTGTTATGAGCAATGGAATCCTAGTTTACATTACAATACTCCTCCATTTGATGATTCATAAAAGAGCAATCACCCTGTCTTTGCATATCTGGGACATCCTTAAATTGGTCCTCCTTGTATGCTTGTTTTGCTACAGGTTCTTGGACTATCAAGGCCAAACAAGATTCAACCTTCTAACACATACAATAGGCATAGGAGTAGTTACAGGAGGAACAAAAATCTTGATCTTGAGCCATATTTTTTTGATGGACTATGGCCCTACTTTGGTTTACATTTGAGGTTGAAGCCTGGCCACCCTGCCTACTCTGATCAAAAGAATGGTTCCAATGATTAGGATTTGGAGGCCTACCACTATTCAGAGTTTGATATTGCAATTGATGAGGCTTACTACCTTGAGCTTGCTATCTTTCTAAAGTCACCACTTTGTTGCTCACTTTCTGCATCATAGAGAAATTATCCTCCAGCCTCCTTCCTTGGTCTTCTAACTTCCTCCCTTGATCTTGCAATCTTTTATCAAGGTTCTTGTCTCTTTTATCCATGTTTTTCATCATATATTGCATCATCTCCTTGATTTCATCTATCCCATGTGAGGATGTGAAAGCTTGAGGGACTGGAGTAAGGGATTGTGATATAGAAGTTGTGGGAAGGGGAGCCATTGCTAGTTGATGATTTGGAACATTAGGGAAGAAAGGCATAGGAGGCCTTGGAGCTAACTTACCTCCTTGTGTCAAGATATTTTTTGCCTTTATTGCTATGTCATAAGCGTTAGGTAAGGTATCTCCTACCATAGTTTGGATTGTAGTGGCAATATCGTTGTTAAAAGCTCTAAGGTAATGCAAGAAGGCATTACCAGGGGTAGGCTTCACTGAAGTAGGTATTCTATCCCATGCCTTTTGGAATCTATAGTTAAAATCAGTCATACATTCATGGGGGGCCCTTTTTCTAGTAGTGTTTCGTGCTTTGCTTTTCAACTTCTAGGCCCGCAAAATGCTGTCAGCACACCTGGTATCTACCTGTCACAACTTGGCATCATCCTTGAGGTTCATGAGATAACATGAGCCCACCTTGCATGTGTCACTGTGGCGCTATGTCGCTATGGTATATAGTGTGCAACTTTCAATAGCACGATAATGCCAACCATCAATCTTCCTAAAATTTGATGATCGTGAAGACTCATCGTAATACTATGCTTGTTCTTACCCAGGCCCATCATACTTGGCACCATCTTGGCAACTACACCACACTCGAATAACACCTAGCAATCCTTGGCACACATACCTTGGCAAGACCTAGCCCCCTAATCCACATGGTGAAAGGACGCTATGTCACTATGGTTAAAATTCTTGCAGTTCTCCATAGCAAGATAGCACCTGCTGTAAATCTGCCTTAGATCTATGGTGGTCCACAAAACTGTACAACTACATCTCGAGCTGGCTGAATGGACCAATGAAAAAATGCCATCGTATTCTGACCCATCAGACAACTACCACTAAGGATGAGATGTACTATCACTTTGAATAAGGGCAGGTCCATTATGCCATCTATGCCACGCGTCGCTGAGGTGCTATGTCGCTATGGTTAAAATTCTCGCAGTTCTCCATAGTGAGATAGCGCCCATCGTTGATCTGAACTGATTTAACAGTGAGTAAGATAGATCTGACTTCTTAGTGCATAGCCAATAGGAACTGGCCACGTGCCAACTATCTGATGAACCCCTGTCTATGGTCTGCCAAGGAAAGTAGGACCCATACTCCACATAGTTATACTTAGCCAATGAAAAGATGAATCCACTACCAACGTGTCTAACAAATCCTCGCTGATATCAGACAGGGCACACCTGGGACCCACCGTACTTCCAAACCTTGCTGCAGGATCACTTTCCATCTGGGTGTTATGTTGCTAGTGATGATAAGCTCAAATTTTTTGATAGCACCATGGTGCCCACTGTGGAACTAGAAAAACCTAGCATCAGAGAAATGATTGAGGAAAAGGGGACCCACCTGACATGTGGTAGAAGGGCGCTCTATCACTAACGTATCCACCATGCAACTTCCCATGGTGAGATAGTGCCAACCGTAGATATTCCTTAGATCTAACAATGGAAGACTTGCAGGCCACAAAACATATTATAAGGTTTAATCTGGTATTTTAAAATAATATTAACTCTGCACACTAGCCATTGGCGGGTAAACATTTGAAATTTGAATATTGGCAGGGCATAAAAAATGATAACACTAACTTTAGTTATGATGTAGGAGCATCCTAAGAGTTCTTGCAATCTTGCATGTCAGAACTAAGTGCCAATGGTTTCTAATTTTTTGTTGCTGTCAAGTTGTTTAGTGGAGGCTGAATTATAGTAGCTAGTAGTAGAGGTCAAGTTATTTTAGTTAGTGGATGTCAAGTTATTGTAGCTAGTGGATTTTGAGTTACTATAGCTAGTGGAGGCCGAGTTACTGTAGCTAGTGGATGCCGAGTTACTATAGAAATCTTGTGTTGACTGAGTGTTCTTTTATGTTTCAAGTGTTAGTACTGGTCTTGGTTCTATTCATGTTGAGTTGTCTGTGAGCCAAATTTTGGCATTTAATTTTGTTGGAAACTGAGAGGGGAGGGGTGAATCAATTACCACTAAAATAAATCCTATATCCCTTACATGTCAACATAGAATACAAACTTCACTAAAATATTATTGCTCAAAAAACACACAGGGATTCAGTTAATACTGATAATATGTTGAAACTTAGTAGCCACTGAAATAACAACTATAGCTCAAAAAATGCTTAATATGAAAATCTTATGATATTATCTATGATTAACCTTACTTAACTTAGTTGCATACACATAAAAGAAATAGCATAAATATGAGTGACACCAAGATTTAATGTGGAAACCCAAATTGGGAAAAACCACCAATTTCAACTAGTTACTAATTTTCACTCTTTTGAAGTGAGCCTTGTTAGGAGTTAATCCTATTAAAGGTTACAAAACACACTATTAGGTGTGACCTTATTAGAGGATTTAATCACCCTGTTAGGAGTGACCTTGTTAGAGGTCTTTAGACACTTCAATAGAAATTCCACCTTGTTAGAGAATTTACAGATAATTTTTAAGCCAACTCTATTAAGAGATTTAGATCATTGCTACAATGGTTAGAGAGTAACAATGAGATGACCTAATTTTTGATACAACTGAATTGTTGATTATAGATCTCAATTTTGGCTTGTATACTTGATCCTTCCTGATTGAATGTATCTTTGCATCTCCACTAGGATATTTTTCTTATCCCTCTAATTTTCTTCCTCTGAGCATCTTATATTTTTCCATTCACTTGAACATATTCAATTCTCAACTTGACCTTATACTTGTACCTTATGCATTTTCAATTTAGCTTGAATACAACTTAGAATAATTAATATTCATCACCTTAGTCGACTAGAACCAAAAATCAAATCCATTAAGCTTAATATGCCAAAATAAGAAAATCCTTCACTAACCAACCCTTCTCGGTAGACACTAACTCACAAATGATTTTCATGTGTTAGCCAAATGAACTTGATTAAAATTGCATCTTCACAAACTTTCTTTGGTAAATGAGTGAGCTTGGTTAACACTCAAATTCTGTGAATTTTTCTTTGACACCCGAATGAACTTGGTAATCACTGAATTCTAAACTTGGAAATGTTAGAGTAAATAATTAATAATTAATTATTTATTCTATTACTTAAGCTTACTTAGGTAAATGCATTTCATTTATTAGTTTTAGTTTAGGAGTTTGTATAAGTTGTTGAGAATATGGGAGTTTGTTCTCTCCTAAGTCATACTTATCCTCTCACCTTGTTCGAGGACTTTCCACCTCATGTGGATGTATGCTTAGTTGTCACACTTATCTCCTAGCATCTTCTAGCTTGTTCTAGGAGATTCCTTGAGCTCTTTATATTCGAGCTCCCTCATTGTATTTCACATCAACTCATATCTTTTGCATATTTTAAATACATATTTTTCTTGTGTTGCAATATTTTGTTCTCTCTCATGTTCATTTAGGGTTTTTCCCTTGCTCCACGCTCTTCTTTCTTTGGCTTCCCTTTGATAGATTATTTGCATGTAGGTGATCTTGGGCATCTTCAGAGTTGGATTTCATCAACTCCAATAGGAAAACATTGGAATGCTTGGTAGACGTAGGAAACTATCTTCATCACCTGAGTGAGCTTGACATACATTGACTAGCAAAGATATGAAATTTTGTGTAACATCAAAGACAATACACAACTAAATAATTAATTTCAAAAACATTATATATGGGAATTTATTTTATGTTCTAGCCAACTTGTGTCTCGACTTGTATTTAATGTAAGAGATTTAATTTTGTTTGTTATGCACTAGGCCAACATGTGGCTTGGTTGGGTATAATTAAAGGATTTTTTAGAGTCTTTAGTATAGCTGGGGAACTCATTTTCATTTGGAGGAGTGAAGGGGATTGTGTAGATACAAATTTTGAAGATCTAGGGTTGCAGCTTGAGAACGAGAGGATTGCTTGGTGGACCTGAGTTGCAATGGGCATTTTCTTGGTGTTCTTATTCGGTTGTGAATCTAAACTAGCTGAGATTGAGTTTGTAAGTGGATCTTGTTGGTTCTTGAAAAACTATTATTTTAATTGTTGTTTGTATTTGGCGCTTGTTGGTGTTTGAAAACACTACAAGGTTTTCAATTATCCCAATTAAATCATGACATATCTAAGGGTAGTTAACTCTGGTCTTCAACACATCATTTCAGACACCAGGCCAACTATAAGACTTGACCCTTCTTCTACTTCAAGCTCTGCAAAACCTAGGCGGGTGACCCTCAGATCCAATTAATATGGTACCAGTGAAAAACATATACTTGGATCTAACAAAGTAGATTACAACCCTTATATCTCCTAATAACTCATGCAATAACATAGGTCTACAGTAGCTAAATGCAAATCTATGAAATTCATAAGCTAAGTGAGGGTTAAACTGTTCTAGCTCTTCCACATAAAATGTAAGGATGATTTAAATTTGATTTTGGTTTTATGTGGGTGGGGAAAGTGGATGAAAACCATGTATAGACAATAGCTTAATGACCTTGTAGCTGATCAGTGCCCGATCCATTGGGAAAATTCATAATTCTCTCTTATGCATTTTGGATATCTGATACTTATTCATATATTCAAATATCTCATCTATCCATTCACCTTGTAAATAGACATCAATGTTCAACTTAAATCTCATTCTTACTTGATATCCTCCTCAATAAACCTACAACCCTGTTGAATCCCTAAAGCATTTACATACTTCCTTGAATTACAAGCAACAATGAAACAACATACAACCTTAAGGGACTGCAACTATGATCTAGGATCTTTGTTCAAAGATCATAAAACATTACAACTCACTGAGAATGCAGACAAGATTTAACATGAAACTCAACCCTTTCTATTCTTTGTATTGATTTCCTTTAAATAATACATGAAAATGCATGAAATTAACTCAAAAATCACCTAATAAACTAGACTATACAATAACATATCCTGTCATACAAGAGAGAAAATGGCGAGAATGAGAAACTAATGGGATGAGAAGGGGGTAGCATAGCCAAAGCAGAGCTTCATGGTCTGGAACCAACACATCCTAGATCTTCCATTCAGAATTCATCAATTCCAAGGCTAGTTCTACTAAATGCCTTCATTCCATAGAAAAATTTCCAAATTTCCAACCCTTACAAAAGAGAAGAAGAAAGCATACATAGAAAAGAAGCAATTCTCGGATTGAATCTATAATTGACATGTGTCTCCTCAAAATTCCTTCCCAAGAAACTCAAAAATCCTCTCTCTACCTTCTCTCTATGACTGCATATCAAATCCTCATGATTCTGGCTCTTAAAGGCATAAAGAATCTCAAATATTTGGTACAAAATATAACTAATTTCTAATGTCGCATTTGAACTCAAAGTAAAAAATGAAAAATCAGTTATATGACCTTTAGAAGCCAAGAAAACATCACAGAATTGATTTTCTTCATTTTCACATTTCACCAAGCCTTCATATTTGTCCTTTTACCAATTCTGATGATCCATGATGAAAACTGCTCATTCTACTGAGAATGCCTCAAATTTTAAAAATTGGCTTATAGCTCAAACCAGTGAGCACCTATGCACAAACTGACTTCATAAATGAAAAATTTAGATTCTCCCAGTTTTGGTGGTATATTGGAGCACCCATTTCAGTTAAAAGTTTCTCCTATTATGCTCCTTTGAAAATTGGGCTTCTATTCATGGCTCCATGGCATTTGAAAAATTCAAATATTTGACATATTATAAAGTCTGAACTATGTTATAAGTTTAAAATTTATTTAAAATGAGTAGGTACGTGCATAGAAGACAAAATAAAACATTAATTTTTTAACTTTGAAATTTCCTTCAATCTTCCATCTGGGTCAAACTTGGTTTGACCATTGGTGACACATGGCACATTCTAATTAGTTTGATCCTACATAGCAGGTGCCACATGGCATCCCCTAATTTTTCCTTATCATCACCATGTTATTGTGCCACATCATACTTGCTATGTTGCTATACTAATGGGTGAGAAACTTCCCTATAGTGAGTTAATGACGGTCGCACAATCTACCACATGGCACGATCTGGTGCGCTCTTGAAACTTGCCTACCATGTCACAACCTACCTCAGATTCTATGCCACGTGGTACCTTGTGATTGGCCCAAATTTTGCCACATCACTGCCTAGTCATCCAACTAGTTGCCACTTGTCACATGTTGGTTCATCAGAGGATCTGCAGGCGAGACCCACATCTACTTCTGTCTCTCGCTGGTTTTTTTGAATTTTTTGGCTAGTCGCTATGTCGCTAGCCGAAAAACCTAGGATTTTTCGGCTAGCAACATAGTGACTAGCTGGATTTTTTGACATTTTTGGTGCATTTGTATTGTGATGATGTCATCCTTCTTCATGCATATTTGTTCAAAATTTATTGCCTCCCCACCAGCTGGTCAGCCAAGTGGAACCCTCCACACACGAGCAGTTGCCTTCCAAAAGCCCATTGTCTTAAGACATTTAACATAAAGTGTTGAATTCTATTTAAACACTAAAAATCCTCCTGCCTACTCAATGTGGGATATATCCTTTTGACTATGTTTTCCACATATTTTGCTCTGTGCGGCTATCCTCTTTTGTTTGCTATGTGGCTTCCCTTTTATTAGTTTCTCTAGTGTTTTTGGCAGATTTTCCTTGCACTTCACTATTGTAGATGTCTTCTATTGATGTTGCTACATTTTAGAAGCACATGGCAGGCAAAGAATTTACTGACAAGGAATTCCTCTTTTTATGTAGCCATGGCTTACCTGTATTTGTTGCTCACGTGGATCTTCTTCTACTCAGTTTAATTTATTTTTGTCATCTTATTTGGCACCTAGCCAAGCTCAAACTATTGTGAGCATGGACTTTACTTGTGTGCAGCAGCATGAGTAAACAAAAAGAAATTTTTATATATGAGTTTTTCTTGTTGTCACCATGCCTTGCCTCTTTGGATTTTCTCTCTTTTTCATTGTTGAACCTCCCCCTACTTGGAATGAATATCCCTTTTTTAATTGGTGTTAACTTCCCTTGTTCACACGTTTGAATACCCCAGCTCCTCAAAGCATTTTGCAAGGATAAAAGAGGCTCATTAAAGTATACGAGAAAATAAACTTTGGTGAGGCCTTTTCTAATGTTATTTTTAATCATTGACAATTTTGTTCTTCTTATCATATTTGGGTAGTCAAATTCAATAATTTCTATGATGTCTACATTAAACCCATCTACATTATTTGGAAGAGTCAAACCTTCCTCTGAATCAACAGATGCCTGCCTGTAATCAGATTTCTTTGAAGAAGTGGATGATAGAATATCTCTCTTATCAAAATAAGCACTATCATCCTCACTTGATTTTTCATATGCTCCATCTTATCTATCATTATCATCATCAAATTCAGTAACATTGTCTTCATTGTATTTTTCGTGCTTGAACTTTTAATCAATATCGCAAATTATGAATTTGTGCCTGGAGCCCTGCCAGCTAGCCTTAAAAAATTGATTCAATCAAGTAACTAGACCATGAAAATCGGCATGAGTGTTCAATCCTACACACTCTATCATACTACAAATTTTCAGCCCATGATGAACTCCTAGTCAAAATATTTTAATTGCCAAACATCCATACTTCAATTATCCTGCAAGCAAACAGTGTTAAAAAAACATAAACTAGGCTAGGGTTCGGCATTATAAACTAGGTTATTGATCACTTGTGGTTCTAAAAACTAGGGTATAGCTTCTTTTTCATGAGGAGAATATAATTCTATGGTTTGGGCTCATGACGAATCACATGATGCATTTGGTGAATTTCCAAAAATAAGTACTTGGAAATTTTAACTGGGAAATGTGTCAAAAAGTAATTTTTGGCAAACATACGGACTTAAGAAAGTATGCAAATGGATTTTTCATGACTTGAGAATTAGCATACTTCAAGGATTTTTAGGACACAACACAATGGTACAATCCATTTATGCTCACCAATCATAGGATCAAAGTTATAATGTTCCAAACAAGGGTACGGATCAATTAGGATACCTTAGCCATAACAAAATAATATAAACTGGGTTTTTAATCATGTTAGCAAAATGATCAAATGGATTCTTTATGATCTCAAAATTGGAACATATGAATTGTTTGACCCCTAGAACATAATATAAAAATAATTTCTTCATTTCGGTCGACTGGGTCAAAGATATCATTGGTCGAACATGGCTTCCCAGAATTGTGAACAACTACACAAATGCACAAAATAGTAAATGACCAACTTTAAGGGGTTCAAAACCTAGTCAAACTGATTCAAAATGACTTGAAACTTGGAACATAGGTTCTTTGATATGCATAAAAAACATCCCCAAAGCAACGGGTCATGAAACATTCCTAGGTAAAAGATATTCAAATGAAAATTGGGCCTTTGGTCGCTATTTGACACACGGGCAAAATTGCAAATTTTGACACTAGCTCAAAATGGGACTTCGTAGAATGGTTCAAAATGTCAGTTTAACTTCATAGAACACATAGACACACTAAATGAAAGGTGTTAGAAATATGAAACACCACTTGGGGCTCAAAGGTACAACCAAGTACAATCTCATTTAAAAGCGCTCATAGGGCTCAAATTCTCAATGGTACTCAAAATTGACCATGCAATTTTTAGTCCCAATAGTCGCTCTGTCTAGGGATGCATGCCCCTTGTGGGCATGGAAAGGATTCAGATCTCTAGTAGAAGCAGACCATTCCCAAAAATTTCAAAACTTCTCTCAAATAGCTTTATTGAAAGCAAAAACAACTACAACTACTATGTACAAGTGATGACCCCGAGCCACCAAACTTTTAAAACTTCTTACCTCTATCATACACTTGATTTTCATATGCACTCTGATGAGGTAAGCTGAAAAAATCTCTTCTATTAGTTTTAACAATCTAATCAGCATCTTGAAACAAACTACTTGGCAAAACTAATCATGTGGAGAGACCTACTATAACTAGGGCTGATCAATTTGCTATAGCTGGATCTTAGTTGAAGATGAAGCATAAGATGGAGGTTTATAATTTCTTAGTTACTTTGACTCCTGAAGACTTGATTGATTGGACTAGTGAATTGCAAGACTACTTTGAGCTTGAGCATATTAAGGATCTACTCAAAGTGAGGTTGGCATAAACTAAGTTGAAAGGACATGCTACTCTTTGGTGGAAAGAATTGTAAAGAGACAAAGAAGAGGAAGGTGAAATGAAGATCTCTAGATGGAGATTGATGGTGACTAAGTTGAAGTCTAAGTTCATTCCTACTAATTCTGAACTCGATTTATTTAAAAAGTTGTAGAATCTGAAATAGAAAGATATGTTAGTGAAAGATTATAGTGAGGAATTCTACAAGTTGACTATTCAATATGGTCATAGAGAATTTTCAAATGAAAAGGTAGCTTGGTACATTAATGGTTAAAGACTCAATATTAAAGATGAGGTTGGTATGCTGAATATTTCTTCATTTAAGGATTCTTATTAGTATGCCTTGAAGGCAAAGGATAAGTTGAAGAGGAAAGGTCAAGGTAATGGTAGAGGAAAGGAGAAGCATGATAGCTTAGCACAAACTAAACTGAGTGTTGGTGGTGAACATAAATCTTTTAGAAGAGCAAGTGGAGGTAAATTCAGAGGTAATTGTTTCAAATGTGGTAAAGAAGGGTATAGATATTTTGAATGTCTAGTTAGTAGAATAATTGCTATTGTAAATGAGGTTGTAGTTCAAGATAGTTAGCTTGAGCAAGGAAAAATTTTGTTGGCCTGATGAGTACTAGTTGGTGAGAGGATATTAGATTCTTGTCAAAGGACTATTTTGTTTAGGACTTGTTGTAACTCCAGTGATAAAGTCTGCAAGGTGATTATGGATGGTGGTAATACTGATAACCTTATTGCTAAGGAGATTGTTTAGAAACTTGGTTTGAAGAGAGTGAGACATCCTTATCCTTATAGCATTGGCTGGTGGCAAGGTGAACATGATTTGGAAGTGAGGGAGAAATGCCTTTTTCATTTCTAGATTTTGAAGTATAAGGATCAAGTTTTGTGTGATAGTATGGACATGAATAGTTTCCATTTGTTGCTTGGTAGACCTTGGCAGTATGATTGCAAGGTTGTGCATGATTGTTTCAAGAGTGTATTTACTATTGAGAAAGGTGGTAGGAAGTTTTCCTGGATTCCTTTGTAGAATGAAGAGCTTAGTAGGAGGAACCTAAGTATTGGTAACTAAGTTTAATTGGCAGATTCTAAGAAGGTTGGACATTAGTGTGGAAAGAAGACTTGTAGAAAACCTAAGATGGATGTGAAGAAGTAGAAGAAGAACAAGGGAAAGAGTGTACAAGTTGAAGATTTGGGGGATATGTATGTGAAGAACTAGTTTAATATTTATGTGTTGAATCCTAGAAGACGTTCTTCCAATTACTAGAACATCTTTTCAAACCTGGGGTATCTAACACAGGAGCATCCTAGGCTTTCTTGGAATCTTGCATGTTGGAGTTGAGTGCTAGTGGTTTCCAATTTTCTATTGCTACCAACCTATTCAATGGAGGCCAAGTTACTGTAGCTAGTAGTGGAGGTCGAGTTACTATAGCTAGTTAATGTTGAGTTACTGTAGCTAGTGGAAGTTGAGTTAGTGTAGCTAGTGGATGTTGAGTTACTCTAGCAATGTTGTGTTGACCAAGTGTTCATGTATGTGCCAAGTACCAATATTAGTCTTGGTTCTATTTGTGCCAAGTTATCTGTGAGCTGAGTTTTGACATTTAATTTGTGTATGGGTATTTAATTTATGTTGTAGCCATCTTGTGGCTCAACTTATATGTAATGTAAGGGATTTAATTTATTTTTTTATCTAGTGGGCCAACTTGTGGCTTAGTTGGGTATAAGTAAAGGGTTTTGTGGAGTCTTTAGCATAGCTAGAGAATTCATTTTCATTTAGAGGAGCGAAGGGGATTATGTAGATGTGAATTTTGAAGAGCTAGGGATATGGCTTGAGAACCAAAGGATTGCTTGGTGGACTAAGGGTACAAATGTGAATTTTCTTGGTGTTCTTATCTAGTTGTGAATCTGGACTAGCTGGGATTGAGTTTGTAAGTGGATCTTGTTGGATCTTGCAGAACTATTATTGTAATTTTTTTTTATATTTGGCCCTAACCTGGAAGGCCTTATAGTCAGGGATATTGCATGTAATTAGTTATTTATGAATAAATAATTGTGATTTGGTATCAAATCTTGTCTTTTTTTTTCTTTGTCATATTATTTCCACTATTTGGTTGTTTGTTGGGGGCTAGGACATCTCCTTTGGGGATTCTCTAAACTTATACTACATCAAGTTATAATAGGCAATGCTAGTCCCTTTTACAAAATGATAAATTAAGAACTTGTGACTTTAAAGAAAGACTAAATTGTTTACTTTATCAAAGTGTCCTTACATCCCTGTTAAAGATGCATTTATCTTTGTGATAGTTTGACCGTTCAATAACCAAGAACATGAGGATTATCCGTTAAAATGAACATCAAAATCTTGAAACTCATTAAGGGTATGAGAAAAAATCATGCCTCATATCATACCCAATATTAACCATCAATATGAAAATTTTATTCTAATCAAAGTGGTACCCACTCATAATTTGAGAGTTCAAATGTTTGACTAAACAAGAATAGGTGCTCCTATTTATTGAGATTACATCATTTAATTGTAGAAATTTTATTCATTCTAGGATATGAATCAAAGTATAGTCAGGAGATTAGGCAAGGTATAGAACTTTGTAAACCTTTCTCCTTAGGTATGCTCATTTATAAGAAGTATAAACTGGTGCACATAGTACCCATGCTTATGATTTTTTTCTTAAGAATTCACTCTTGACCTTCCTAATCAAATGTTAATGGTTTCATCTCATGTAGCAAGAGGAAAGCCATTACCAATCCAAATAGATTGGAGTATGCCTTCCAAAATTTTAAACGTTAGTCTACCTAGTGTTGAGCAATTGTTTTGCATAATGCTAATGGAAAATAGTCTCACAAATATCTCTCTTGAAAGGCTAATCAATGACCAACTCCAAAGTTGTGGATGATTATTTTTAAACCTACTAGGTAGCTCAATCAAAGATAAATGTGAATGTTCACAAAGAGGACTTTGCTAGTATCTACCAATTATGCACAATTTTGCTGAAACATAACCACAAAAATATAATTTTTTGTATTTTATATTTTATGATGAATGTAATTTCTAATCAATGTAACTATATGAATTCCT
This sequence comes from Cupressus sempervirens, assembly GCA_028749045.1. Lineage (NCBI taxonomy): Eukaryota > Viridiplantae > Streptophyta > Pinopsida > Cupressales > Cupressaceae > Cupressus > Cupressus sempervirens. The sequence continues at coordinate 1,063,564,021 of CM053785.1, read as the reverse complement.
ATTTTAACCATGTATTTGAAAATCAAATAAAGAAACATTGAGTGATGAGAGATTTAAATAAAATTACTGAAAGATAAATTTGTAACTAACATAAGCCAAAGTAACATCACATTTATGAATTTAATTATCAAAAGGATCTAGTAGGAAACCAATGAAATTAAGAGAAGTGCTTCCTCAACTGTACTGATGCAATTGTCAATGGGGTACTTTAATAAAAATTGAAAGATATTTCAGGATTCATCAAATATTACAACCACAAAAAGTGCACACACACGAGACAAAACACTATGTAAGAACACTATTAATCCTCTCTCCGATTCATCAAAATAGTGAAATTTGTTAGCATAAGTCAAATACCAAAATTAAAAGATCACACAATTATAACAATGCAATAAAACCATTAGCTCCATTATCATTCATGAACATTGATGAAGGGTGCTCCCCTTAATACCATAAACTATAATAGAAACAAAGAAACAATAGAAAATGCAAGAACAAAATATGGACTAATTTGTGCCACAAATGTAGAATTATAGAATTCACAAGTACAATATGCTAACGCACATGGGTGCCTTCATTATAGTAATCTGCAAGCCAAGCTATGAACTATCACCTAGAGTTGTTCTAGATAATGTTTCAGCCTTTCTTAAATAGGCAATTTTATGCCACTCGAGAAGGTTCTAGACATTGAAACTTAATACCTAGGGCCAACAAACCCTAACAATACATATATAGTTAGCCAAATACATCTTTGACAATTATTTTAAATATTTTGAGTAGCCCAACTTTGAAAGACCATAACTCACAAACTATTGCTTTGATTGGTTATTATTACCACTTTTCAAAAATGTTAGCTCCTAATCTACAAGCTTGAAATGGTGCAAGCGCCCTTCTATCAAGTTTTTGGACCTCATCCAGGTAATCCAAGGCCTCTAACAATGAGCCTAAATATTTTTTTGCAAATTTTTCCACAAAAAATCCATAATAACTTCTCTGATACTTAAGTTGGAGCAATGAGATTTTTATGACAAGCTTATAACTCTAAAATGAACCTTCATGTAGAAAATGAGAAATTTCTGAGCTTGTATGACAAACTTACTAAAAATAGCAAGCTCCCATAAATAGTAACCACCCCATCTACTAGTCCTTACTAAAATAGGAAAATTTGAAAATAAAATATTGTTTTTTTGGTGATGCAACATTTCTCTTACACCCAAGATGCTCCTATATCAAAAATTTATTTCCAAAAAATAACACAATATGGCAATATTTGCTACACTCGGAATGAGAGCACCAATATCATTTATTATTGCATCAAAATATTAGCTTGGAGTACATATTACATCCATGTATTTATAAGAAACCGTTTATTCTTTTTGTGTTAATGAGAGATCTTCTAATGCAAACACTCTTCTATAACTAATAAAATAAAGCTAATTATATACAAATTGACTCTCTAAATGGTGATAATTAGGTCTTCACCCTATTAGGATTAAACCATGGATAGAAATAACAATTACATGCAAATATAACCAATAACAGAAAATAATAGATCACACAAAAAAGAACACAAGGCACCAAGATTTAATGTGGTTCACCCAATCCCTAGGCTATGTCCACCAAATAGCAAGTCTGACATTATTACGATCTAATGATTACAACTTGATTACAATCTATAATCCCTTACAGCTCAATATCGTCACAAGAACCAATTTCACATCATAACTTAATGAAAATTGTACATACTTCATAAATTATTTGGGGTTCAGGATAGAGCTGAAATATTTTTTTGGGCCATGGCTGATGTTGTAGTTGACATATGGCTGACATGTTGTAACCCTAAAATGGCATAAAATACTTGTATAAAACAGCTTAGGGTTAGGAATTTTTATTAAGTTATGATGCGAAACTGGTTCTTGTAGTGGTATTGTGTTGTAAGGGATTATAGTTTGTAATCAGGTTGTAATCACTGGATCATAATAATATCATACTTGCTATTTGGCAGATGTAGCCCACGGATTGGGTGAACCACATTAAATCTTGGTGTCTTGTGTTCTTTTTTGTGTGATCTATTATTTTTTGTTATTGGTTATATTTGCATGTAATTGTTATTTATGTCTGTGGTTTAATCCTAACACACCCTTGTTTATATTAATTAATGGGTGAATGAGACTTTACATGAATTAAAAAAATAAAAGAAGAAGAAGATAAGAAGAAAGAAGTCATTAGATGATCTAGGAGTGACTGAGACTTCTAAAAATGCAAGCTTGGCCTTCTATAGGTACTTTTGGGAGTTGAATTGTCATCAAAACATGTTTTTGGTGCATGGAATGCTTAGAAATAGCAACTAATAGTTAACTTTTGGTGCACTACTTCATCTTCAAAATTGTCATTACACCTCTTGATTTGGTGCACCTTCTAAAAAGAACACCTTGTAAAGAGTGTAGCTTTTGAAAAATGTAGCTTTTGAAAAGCATAGCTTCCAAAGAGTGCACCTTTGTGAAAAGCCCAATGTTGATAGAATTTTTTGAACTCCACAAATTTCCAAGAGTGAGAATCTTTCTAACTCCACAATTTTCCAAAGGGAGAATTTTTTGAACTACACAATTCTCCAAAGTGAGAATTTTTATATCTCCATAATTTTCTAAAGTGGGAATTTTTCTAACTCCACAAATTTCTAAGCAAGATTTTTTCTATCTCTACAATTTTCTAAGAGTGAGAAATTTCATAACTACACAATTTTTCAAAAAGAGAATTTTTCTAACTTCACAATTTTCCAAGAGTAGAAATTTTTCTAACTCAACAATTTTTCAAAGTGACAATTTTTTAACTACACAATTTTCAGTTTGCATTAGTTGTATCTTGTTAACCTTCAACCAAAATGATGTGTGGATATTCCCCTTTGAATTTTTGTTTGATGGAGGTGATTTCTTAAGGAGTTAAGAAATCTAAAGCTTTATACTTTTCCCTTACTTCCTTGTGGAAATCATGAAGTGTGAATTCTTCGGCATTCCATAGAACTTGAAAGTCATGGGTTTGAGTATGATCTTAGTTGTTGTAGAAGATGAGGAAGCCATGGTAATATTTGGGACCTTAGGGCCCTCTAGATTTTTTAGACAATTCATTTACCAAATCTTCAAATTGTGCACCTCCACATCTTCAGGAAAGTTCATAAGGTGCTCATTGAACCCAAAATTAAAGTTCTTAGTTTTAAAAATGGTTGTTGGGTTTTGCTTGAATGAGGTTTTAAACCACTCTTAAGTACTTATTTCTAATATTTTCAATGATTTAGGCTTATCTTGTACTTTTTACACCTATTCACTTTTCTCACTTGTGTACCTTGCACACCTTCAAGAGTCCTTCAACTTATGCATTTTCAAATTTGTAATGCACACTTGCACACCTTGCACACCATGCACACCTTTAGGGAAGTGCACAAAGATCTCAATTCACCTAAAAATCAAAGTTCCCAACTGTGAAAATGGTTTTTGGATTTTTCTCAGATGGGTCTGGGAGTACTCTTGTATACTTATTCCTAATCTTTTTGATGATTTATACCCACTTTATAGTCCTACATTGTCATAGAATTGAACTAATCCTGTTGCTTCTTCTTAATTTTTAGAGGACTATTGCAAATGTATTATCAATGCCATTATATTTGATATGTGTTTTCCACTTTACAACAATCTCTTATTTATATTGATAATAAACCAAGAGGAGACATGTCCCATGGTCTATTCAATCAAATGTTAACAACATAATTATTTATATATATAATATATCATAATATAATTTATTATTTAATTAAACTAAAAACATATATATATATATATATATATATATATATATATATATATATATATATATATATATATATATATATATATATATATATATATATATATATATATATATATATATATATTTATCCAACTGAAGCTACCAAACATTAGCAATCTAAAATCCTAAGGTTCATGTGTTGAACAAGCACATGCAACACCATGGAAATTTTTTTTGTACTATGGATGATGAGGATTCCATGATGACCTACACAAAATATAAACATCAATATACTTCATATCGACAAGTTGACTTCATACCTACAAATCATGATTCATTTTTAAAATATTCTAATGCCTTTTCACAAAATTTAAATCATCATTTCACTCCATGAGATGAACCTCTATGAACTAGCCTCTTTTTAATTTTCACTTTCCTATTAGAAACAATAGTCCACCAAGATAATTGAGAGGGGAGGGTAGTGAATCAGTTATCCAACAATTAAAATATATATCTTCTTAAAAAAAACTTAACCACTTAACCAAAATAAATAGCAACTATACACATAGACAATTACACCAGATATGTTGACTAGGGAAACCCTTGATTAGAGGGAAAATTTTGGTGGGAATGATGCCCAAAAAATGATGAACTAATATAAATATTCCTTGTTAGAGGATGGACTCTATTAGGAGTCTATTACAACATTTAGTATAATAAGTCTTTATTAGGAGATTTTGAATCCCTATTAGGAGATTTCAACCCTATTAGGAGTTGTACCAACCCTATTAGGATTTGTGGTATAATGTATGCAAGAAGAGCCCACTACCCAAACATGCAATTTTAATTACAAGAAGAGTTCACCGCTCAACAAGTAATTTACTATTATCTTCTTCTTTCCTCTATCCTTTCCTCTATCTTGTCAACCAGACCAATCAATTTTAGACCTTTTGGACTAGGTCATGAACCTTGGATTCAAATACCAAACATCATATCACTCAGCAAAACCTTGGCAATGAAATGTCCTTCATTTTCGCACTGCTCTGCTCAACTTCACATTCCACACTTTTTACTATTTATCGAACATTCACATTTCTTATTCTCATAATATCATGATAAAGGAAAATGTCCTTCCTTTATATCGAGTCCATAAAATAATTCTCTGAGTTGATTTTTAGACTTTCTCAATTAATTATTATAGGACCATGTTAAGAACATGTTAAACTTAGTGATAACCTTAATCTTTCATCTTGAAACTTGAATAACTTTCTGTACATGAAACATTATGACGAGAAAGCTTAGCAACATCATTCTCAACATGTCTTCTCCATGTCCTCAACCTTGATCCTTAAGATATCAACTTTGCTAAGAGATATAACAATTTTACCAGAACATGCCTCTATAAACTATATCTCAAAATTGACATCACCAAAACTTACATAACTTCTTCTAAACTTATCCTTTCTTCTTCCTATGTTAACTGTATATACTAGATATTTAGAAGTATCTCCCACAACCTTAGGTGGTTATCATGCTCAACTAGTCATCCATACAAACTTGATCTTTCCTCTATTCTACTGACATATACCACACAAAATTGCTATGTAGACATAAAACATGCTATGTTGACATCAATGAAAAACTTAGTCATGAATGTAACATATCATCATAGTAGTAATCCACCATAGGAAAATCATCAACATTCATGCTTCCAACCAATCTTCCAACATTTCCTTCTTCCACTAATATTTTGAATTCATTTGTGTTTGTCCACACATATTCTTCTGACATGATTCTATCTATCCATAGTGCCATTCTCAAGTTCCTTCCTTGGTATATCTCCTCACAGTTTATATTCTCCCTTATTTTTCATGAAAGTCTTGATGGTTTGTAGTGTATTATCTAGTGTGTGTTAGGAAAGCTACATGTGGAAACACCTTCATAATGCCAATTTTTAGGGGAATGGGAAAGATTTATAATATACTTCAAAACATTGAAATGCATGCAAAAGAAACAAAAACATAGAAAAATAATGTCCACACAAGATAAACATAGATTTAACATGGGAAACCCTTCTGGGAAAAAATCCACTACCCAAGAACTTGAGAAACTTCTTTGTATTACAGTAATCAATATTACATACAATGAACTATAGCTTCTTTATTAGGCTAATAGATTCAAATTTCCTTTACAATCAACCTGATATTATGGAAGCATCTACCCTGTCGACGAAATAGACATTATTATACTATTAAAAATGAAATTAAAATTACAAAACAGTTGCTTTAGAATTTATAAATTACAATTCAATAGGCTGGATAGCCATTTCATGATATTACACCCCTCAATTTCAATGTGACTTGAAATATTTTATACATTACAATTTATTATGAAATCAATACAATTTTTTTTACATTAAACAACATAAACTCCCTTCAAGATCAAGCATTTGGTCACTCTGTTACTCCATGGACACTCCCTTCACCTCAAGAATCTTACTTCACCTTAGAAAATTTCCTTTACCTTGGGACACTCCCTTCACCTTAGGAATCTTCCTTAAACTTAGGAATCTTTCTTCACCTTAGGAAATTCCCATTGCCTCTAGAAACAATCTTTCTTCACCTTGGTACATTCCTTTCTCCTTAGGAATATGTTTCACTGTACTCACCAATAGTTATTGTACCATATGATGAAATGATAAATATCATACTCCATCATTCTAAACATCTCTCACTTGAGGAAGTACAAAGTTAGTCAATAAATGCTAACAAGAGTGAGGGGCATTTAACACCATGGAGGTTGTGCACCATTTTCACTTAGTTCATCGGGTTTGTTAATGCATCACCATAGCCTCTAAGTATTCATGAGAACTTGTAATTGATCAATGTATGTCAACTCCTAATGCAACATTGAAATATCATGAAATATCCAAAAAATTATCAATACAATCAATACAAAGAAAGTAAATCAAGATCAACATGTCAAAATTCCAACCATGGCCTTAGGAACATAATCATGACAATATGATCTAAATAATCTCAACCAAAGATATTATATAACCCATTTAAATATATCATAACATGTTAAATGAAAACATGTCATATCTTTATCCCAACTACACCAATCAAAATGCTTGGTTTCTCTAACTCAGTTGCCATCAATGACAATCAAACTTGTGGCTTATTATGATTTCTACCAATATCAAAGCCATAATTCCAATAGTACCTACATTCATAGGGATTATTCTCTATCTATAATGTATCCTTGGTGAGATTATCATAATGATTTTCTCTCAAGTCTAGATTAATATAATTCCACCCTATCCCTATCTTTTTGTACCCTCAATATGTTCATATGTACATATTGTGGCACAACTAAACTAGGATAGTGTAACCTAAGATGAAAAGAGTGATTTTCTCTAGAATAAAATAAGGACATTTTATATCCTATCTAGAAATATGACCTAATAAACATGAAAGCATCTGGCCCTTGATCAACTAGATACAATGTTATCTATAGCAATCTTTGAATCACTATTACTTTCCATGGAACCTACATACCACTAGTTGATATAATCATTATTTGTCTCTTAACTCATAGATTCATGTAGAAATTTTCATCATCTAACATGTACTCTAGAATGTTTTCTTTTATAATGACCTAGTATATCTTTCATACATCCAACATTGTAATGGTAACATCTCTAGTTTGGAGGTGCAAAGATAGTGTGTTGTTACGTCATTATTCCACAAGTGTATTCAACATCTCATTGTGCACTTGTGGCCTAAGTTACTAGTGCACATGGCCTAGTTCTACAACTATCAATAGCCTAGACCTCTCTATCACTTCAAACTTCTTCCTCATCTCAGTTATCTCTAGCCAATTTTTTCATGACCCAAGAGGTGGAAATTATGCATTTAATCATTTAACCTTGTATCAATTAACCTATCTTTAGCCTTATCTTATATTTTACCCCCATGCCCCAATCCTTCCTTGGGGATTATGTCCTAAATAATGCAAATTCCATCCCATATATTATTTTTTAACACTCCTATCCCTTTCCCTCATCCTCAAGCCCTCCTTAGTAAAGGTTTCAATTCTTCAATGCGAAAAATGACTGGTGGTTGTGTTGGTTTACATAATTACCAATATAATCCACTTTCAAACCATAGAACAAAAATTTATCTATCAATTGGAATTTCATCTTTATTATTACCTATATTCCCATGCTTATAGATGCATCAATTATATGATTAGTGTCAATGTAGACACCAATCCTTTGATTAACATTATTTACCTTACTTGGGTTTTGACCCCCTACATGGCCATACAAAATGTATTAAATGTAAAAATAAAGACATGAACAAATTTTTTAAAAAGATGTGTTTAAAAACTCACCAAATTCTTATACTTCATTCATTTTTGGTGTACCCATACACATTCTCTAGGATGGCCCTACTACCTTATAACAATCATCTTTTTCACCTTGAGTTCTCCTTTTTACTTGTGATTGATAACAAGGACCTCTTGTAGGACTCTATGGACCTACTTATAACTCCCTTTGGACCCTAATTTCCTCTTAGATTCCATTTTTCATATGATCTTCTCCCACCACCTAGTTGGTTATGAAAAATTCCTTGTTTCATCTATTTCCTCATTTGTTTTCTTTCTTTTTGTCTTTTTTCAAGAAAATTCCTTCCAAATATTTTTTTGTTATTTTCCTTTTAACGTTGTGTCATTTTATGTATCACATTAATGAAGGAAAAAATGTACACATCTAAAATTGTCACTTCTAATTATATGATATTGATTGTTTAACTAATTAAATATTATTTAACTAGTCCAAGTTCAAGAATTTATTTTAATTATGTACCATCTTAAGATGGAAGCACTTCATTTTGAGACAATCTCTCTCTCTCTCTCTCTCTCTCTCTCTCTCTCTCTCTCTCTCTCTCTCTCTCACACACACACACACACACACACACACACACACACACATCTCAATAATCTCTCATTTTTTAGCATAGATCTTTAGGTATTTTGTTATCACCTTTTTAGTCATATCTTCTAGTAGTTTCATTATTTCCCAGATCCATTTGCACGCTTTTTGAGACCCAAGGGACCTCTTTTTGGAGGCCTCATTGGAAATATGTAGAGATATGGGTCAACCTATTCTATAATAGGTTCAACTAAGTAAACCTCTTTGCCAAGGGATTTGAATCATAGGACCTAAAGTGTCTCAAGTCTTCTCATTATTTTATTTCACTCCTAGATTGACCTACCTTTCTTTTTATCCCAAAAACTAGTATATAAGGAGACTTGAGCATTTCATTTTTATTCATACACCATAAATATATCCTTCACCATCATACAAGGAATAAATATAAATCATAAAAATATACATGAGACTCCAAGAAATAATCTCCAAGCATTTATCAAGATCAAGCATTTCCTTCTTGCATCAAGCTTCTTCCTTCAAGGTGGTAGTGAGGTTTGGATTCTAAGAAAGATATTTATCATCCTAATCATTTAATTTCTTCCATTTTCCATCCATTAATTTTTAGCATAAATTTGGATGATATTACTATGGGAGAGTATCCTTGCAGTGGTGGAGACATGATTCAAAGGTTGTGTGTAACATTCATGATATAGTTTATCATTGATGTCAACATACTAGTTATTTTATGAAGACTGAAAGAGTAGTAGACAAAGTTTGGATTTTTGTGGTTCAAGGATTGAAGATCACCTTATTCTAACTTGGGATAATATTTTAGAGTCTTTCTAGATACTATAGTTAGAGAATGTATGAAAATATGAAGGAGAGATAGAGTTACAATGGTCTTGGTGAAGGCAACTTTAAGATAGAGTTCTAGACAATAGGTACTATTTTTTGGATTGTATCTCCTAATAGAGATGGAATCTAGTCAAGAATACTTGGACACAGGTATAAGATATGTTAAGTTTGTTTTGATTAATCATGCACATTCATATGAGTAGTGAGTGAAGAGTTATGAAGACCATGAGATGACATATTGCTTGCAATTATGAAATGATTTGATGTTGTAATATAATGTGTCAATGTAATAGCTTAAGTTGGTCCTATATTATTATTTTTAAATTGAGAAATCCTCAAGAATGACTCAATAAATTTTTTTAGGACTTAGTACCCTTCCCATTAGGATCATCCTTCTGATAAAGGATTTCTCTTGTTAATAGATTGGGTATTATCATGTATGATTATCTTTATGTGGTTAATGCATCTACTATTTACATGTTTTAGAATTAATAAGGATATTGAGATTTTTTAATAGAATAAATCATTCAACCACACCCCCTTCCCACCTAGTTATCTTGGTGTAATTTACTTTCTAATGATTAGTATGAGAGCATTAGGTCCTTGAAGGAAAATCTTAATAACTTAAGGAGATCTATTGTGTAGTTTAGGAAAGGAAGTATGAAGTTTGATAGAGCTAACTATGACATTTCGAAGGAGAAGATGAAGACACATTTTCTATGCATGGGTATGGATTATTGGTTGATTAATAAAATTCAAAAGGACGTGATTGAAGAAGACAAGATTAAAGGTTTCCAGGAAACTTAGAAAGATGTATTCATGTTTAATATTCTTGCTAGAGAAGCAATATTATCAGCTCTTATTGAAACTAAATTTTCTTAAGTAGAATATTTGAGATTATCTCATCAGATTTGGAAAGCTTCAAAATTTACATTTGAAGGTGATAATCATGCTCAAAAGGTTGGATTACAAAATTGGATATTCTTGTATCAAGATGCTAAAAATGATGGAAGATGAATCTATAAGAAGTTACTTAGGTAGGATATCAAAAATAGTTGTAGGAATTAAGACTTGTGAAGGAGAGAATTTTGAAAATGAACTTACACGGGAGATATTGAAAAAATTTATACCTACATATAGAGAGACAAAAAAAATGATAGAACATTTTATTTTCTTATTATCTAATTTTACAAGAGAAACTCTTCTTGGGAGATTACTATCTATAGAAATGTGAATGAGGTAAAGTGGAGTTTTGCCTAGAGTTGAAATTTTATTTAGCACATTAAGTACTTAACCTATCTTGACAAGGAGTGCAAGTACCAGTAGAGATCATGCCAATAGTAAAAGAACAAAAGTTGAAGAAGATAAGAAGATTGACCAAGGTCTTTCCTTTCTTATGAAGAGAGAACCTAAAGGTGACAAAATCTTTAAGTGTTGTACTTCTAATGAACTTGGTCATTATTCTTCTAAATGTCCTAAGAGACTAAAGAAGTATAAGAAGCCGTTTAAATCCAAAATGCTAAGGATTGGCATTTTTCAAATGATGATGAATTTCATGGTAGAATAGAATAATTCTTGAGTGAAAAAGATGATAAAAATAATGAGATAGGATTTGTTGATATTAAGGAAAAGAGCCTTGAAAAATAAGAAGTTAGAGAAGAAAAAGCATTAGTATCAAAAGTTGAAAATAATAAATGTAATTGTATTATTGGTAGTGGTTGTTCTCATCATATGAGTGGAGATATGAATAAGTTTGTTGAATTCAATAGCTATGATGGAGGGATTGTTAGAGTTGTAAATAATGTAGCCTACCATATAAAAGGAGAAATATCTGTTACACTTGATGGAAAGACTAACACTAATGATGTTTACTTTGTGAATGGTTTGAAATATAATATTTTGTGTGTTGGAAAACTAGTGGACAAGGGATATCAATTGAATTTTATAGAGAAGACTTTCATTATCAAAGACATAAATGGTTCATTGATTGGTACAAGTACAAGAAAAAGAGGTAATTTATTTTAGTTGAATCCTACTAAGATGACATATTTAGTTGGTAAGATTGATGAAGGTTGGTTATGGAATAAGTGGTTTTGTCATATCAACTTTGATAATATTGTGAAGGTTGGTACTACATTTATAGCAAGAGATTTTCCGAAGATTGTAAAACCTACCAATGTGATGTATAAGGAATGGATAATGGAAAAAAAAAAAACTTATTTTATAGAAAGAAATTCACTACATTAGGAAAGCTAGAAATTGTGCACACATATTTGAGAGGTTCTACAAAGCCAAGAGCATTCTATGGTGAAAGGTATTTTATGATTCTTGATGATGATTTCACTAGAATTATGTGGGTGGCATTTCTTAGAGAGAAATGCCAAGCTTTTTAGAAGTTAAAGATATTTAAGAGTAGAGTTGAAGATGGATCTGGTTTGAAGATAAGATGAGATCTAATGCAAGAGGAGATTTTAATTCAAATGGTTTTAACAAATTTTGTGAAGATAATGGTATATAGAGACAACTTTTAGCCCCTAAAACACTTGAACAAAATGGGATAGTGAAGAGAAGGAATAGAATAGTGATAGAGGTGGAAAGAGAAGTAATGTTTGAGAATAGTGCATCTAAAATCTTTTAGATAGAAGCGGTGAACACATTAGTGCACTCTATAAATAGAGTACAAATTAGACAAGGGATTGGTAAGACATCTTATGAACTTTGGTTTGGACATATACCCTCAATTAAATATTTTTAGAATCTTTGGAAGTAAATGTTACATTAAGAGAGATGATGATATTAAAAAGTTTTATTCAAGGAGTGATGATGGTGTTTTTCTTTGATATTCATTGAAAAGAAAGGCGTGTAGATGTTTTAATTAGAGAACTAAGACTATTGTTAAGAATGAAAATGTGAAAGTTTATGTAAAGTTTAGAATTTTGGAAAGGATACTTGATTATAATTATGATGAAGAGACTAATCCAAGGTCTAAACAAAAAATGTTGAACATTAATTATTTTATGAGACTAACACTAATTTGTAGAATGAAATTTAGAGAGAAGCATAGAGAGAAGAATAGAGAGAAGAACCCATAACTAAACCTAGAGCAGAAGTCATAGTTGAAGTGATAACACCTAACAAAAACTTGATCAAGAATCACCTTGATGAACAAATAATTGGAAGAAAAGACAAAGGAGTTGTGACAAAAAACAAGGTACAAGAAGAACTATGTTTAATTTCTTAAGATTTTGGTGAGGCTAGTGAGGATGATTTCTTTTATTAAAGCCATGAAAGAAGAAATAGAGAAGATTAAAAAGAAGAATAAATGGGAATTGTTTCCTAGACCTAAGGAAAAGAATTTTATTAGAACTTAATGGGTATTTGGAAACAAGATGAATGAACAAGGTGAGGTTGTAAGAAACAAAGCAAGATTGGTGTTGTGGTCTCATAATGCACACCCTATTTCTCCTAGAAATGAGGACCCCCTAGTAACTATTTTTCCTACCAAGCTCCTTGTCTGTAGTCTACATCAATTTTGGACTCCCCTAGGAGTCTAGGTCAAGTCCCAATACCTGACTAGAGGGACCTAAAGTATTGAGAACAAGAAAAAATATATCTTTTGGAGGGCAATTTGCACTTTAAAAAAGGTGTGCATATGCACACCCTTTTGGAGTGATGCAAATATACGCTATTGGAAATGAACATTTGTGCACTCTTAGATGAGCACACTAACACACCTCCCCAGGACACACATGTGTGCTACATCTGGAGATGCACATGGGAACACCTTAAGAGGTGTGCATCTATATCACATGTTAGGTGCACCTTCCTTAGGGTCTATATAAGACCCTGAGCCCCCTAACCCTCCTCACTTTCTCTTTCTGACTAGTTAGATACACACCTCCATAAATATTATCTCTACACAACCCTAGTCCTAGTCCCTTGCAAACAAACAAGGAAAAGGTTAGGCTACCAATAGTAAGGTGTGCACATGTGCACCTCTAAAAGGTGTGCATGTGTACACCTCCCAACCTTTAAGAGACCTGAAAGGAAAACTTTAAAAGCTAAAGAATTAAGCACAATGAAGGTGTGCACATGAACTCCTCCACAAGGTGTGTACATGTTCTCCTCCATAAGGTGTACATGTATGCATCTTCCAACCTAATTAAAATACCTAACAAAAATTAAAGAATAGAACTTTAACCTCCAAGCAATACGAAGGTGTGCACATGCACACCTCTGCAAGGTGTGCATGTGTGTACCTTTACAACATAATAAAGATATTAAAAAAAAATCTTTCAAAGAATTTAGGGCCCATGAAGGTGTGCACATGTGCACCTCCACATGGTGTCCATGCAAACACGTTTGTGACCACTTATCTAAGATTTATGTCTTACCCCTACTGTGGATGTGTGCAGGTGCAAACTGCACATAAAAGGCTATTCAAAGGCCAAAATAATGCACTTGCACACTTGTAAGGGTGTGCTAGGTATGCCAAAGTGCACAATAGGGAATTTTGAGGGGATGGACTTCTTTTCTACTAAGTTTTGACTCATTTTGACCTATTCTGGAGTCAATTTAGGTTTGTATAGATATGATGGCATCATCATCCTCTTCAATGGCAGAAAAGATGGCTCAAAAGCCTATCAATTTTATGTATCAAGGGGCACTAAGGAAATCAAGGTTTCAAGAAGGACATTCAGAGATTAAAGGCATAAAACTAGAATACATTTATTGGAACACATTCCTCACAATCTACAACAATCCTATAGAAAGGTGTCAACACTCATACGATCAGACCTTGTGAACGTAGCATCTCTCCCAACATTAGTCAATACTTAGAACTAATAATGACTCTTGTAGAGCACTATGTATCAAAAGAAAAGGTTTTCATAAGTATAATGGGAGAGATTTTCTTGGACCTCTAACCCCAAAACATCAATAAAGTGTTTCATCTACCAAGGGAAGATCAATATTTGCAAATTTCATATGATCTAGGGCCAAAAATTAGTACACAAAAAATGAGAAGGCAAGAAAGGAAATAGTCCAATCCTCCTTCCTAATTGACATAACACTAGTTGGTCATAGAGTCAATAAAGTTGATATGACAAGGGGGTATATGAAGGACAATATTGGATATTCAATTGTGCATTTGAGCAGAGCTATGGGACTTCTTGTAGTAAGGCACTTTTAAACCTAGATGGTCCATTTTATTGAAACCATTAGAATGAAAAAGATGCCAATTGATTGGGCTACCATCCCGAGTAACAACTTGAATGAGAAATTAGTAGTTGTTAATGCTGATCCACATTTCTACGTGACATCATACATGGTGTATTTTTTGGCAACTAGAATGATAGATTATTCAAGCCTCTACAAAAAGGGAAGCATGCATGATGAAAATTCTTGGCCCTATTCAGTATATCCACAATTGGTGAAGAAGAAGCTCCCACTACAAGGTGTAGAATATAGGGTGGTGAATGATGGTTTCATCTTTACAATCATTAGGTTTGTTTAAAGTGATTAAGCAAAAATAATGTTAGTAGAGGTAGTAGCCAAGATTATAGAAATTAGTGCCTATTACATTCAATTCAAAACCTTCACTTATCTTAGGGTAGCTAGAAATCTATTATGTCCAAAGAAGCTCCCAAGATACCCATATAATAGGCTCATCCTACTACAAATTGTATGAAATATCACTTTTGGTTATGATATAGTGAGACGACAACATAAGAGAACATGGGTCTAGCCCATCATAATTGATGCTTTTGAGTTGAAGAAAAAGAAAGATATTGTCACCTTGGACTCTAAGTGGGATCAATATCCCTTGAAAAAATATAACTCCCCTCACCCATACTTTGATAACATCTACATGGTACAACACCTAGTAGGGAAAGAGTTTGTACATGAAGATGTGTTGGAGAATCACTTGATGAACATTGTAGATGACTACAATGTCCCTATAAGGGACTATTGTAGGATGACTATATTAGCAAAAAAGGTGCTAAAGATAAAGATCCTTCTTAAGGCTATGGAAAAGGACATAAAATATTTCATGGATCCATTATACAACATGGATAAAATTAATGACCAACTTATAATGAACTCCAAAATAGGGATGGATGAGAAATTGGATATAAATTATTGGGCTAGGAACATAATTGAGTTGATAAATGAATGGATCAAAAACCCATTAAGAATGGATCTAGTTGTGCGAGCCATACCCCTACAAGCTACAATACACCCAATTAAAGGTAAAGGTGTGAAATTCATAGTACCAACCATCCCTTCTCAATCCCTAGTAAGGTCATAAATGGTACACCAACATTAGTGAGAGATTGAGTACTTTGAAGTTGATTGAGGCACAAAAAGGAGGAGAATATCTTCTAAGGCAAGAGAGAAAACAACTCAAGATCAAAAGTAGAAAGAATAGGTACAACCTCAATAATTTGAGCCTCGAGCCAAGCATGCACAAGAGCTAGTCTAGGAACCATAAGCACCTCCACAACTGGAACAACTAGAAGAAGAACATGTAGAAGAGTAGAGGGTGCCACCAGTAGCAAATCAAGAGGATGAGATATCTACCTCTACTTCAAAGAAGGAAATAATTGAATCAACTATGGTAGGAAGGAAAAAGATACTAAAGAAGAAAAAAACTATGTTTCCACAAGTTCTTGAGACCATCCTAAAATTAGAGGATGAAGAACAAGGGGAGAAAATTAAATTTGTCCCCATAAGCCAAAAGACCCACTTGGCTAGGGCCACAGAGGAAGAGAGGATAAGAAGCTCCATAATGACACCTCCATCTTCTCCAAGGGAGTCTATCTAGGTATCGACATTAGAAGATGAGATTAAAATGGATAGATGATATGGAATGTGTAGAAAATGATGTCTTTGATTGCTCTAACTTTGACTTCATGGAAGTGGGCACTGAGATGGTGCAAGAGAAAATATGAGATAATCCCATGAGTGAATCCTTAGGAGAGGACTAGAATCAATTTCTACCTCTACCTCAAGAACCTCTGGGCATTCCACAACCATGATCTCAAGATTTGGAATTTTTGAATAAAGGTTTAGTGACTCCACTTCCTAAGCCTACATAATAATAAGAATAAGGGACTACGGAAGGGGAGCCCTAATAGATGCATGTCAATGAAGTATCTGGGGAGGAGGGAATATTTAAAGAGCCTCAAAAAACTCCTCATGATACAAAGGTTGGGACCTTAACCCAACTAGATACATAGACTCAAACTAAATATCTTTCTAAATAGAAGACTCCAAAGAGGATTGATAAAGGAGAGGAGCCTATAGTAAGACCAACCTTTTTAGCCAAGTATATGTCTCCCATGGGAACCACACTCACATGGCTAAAGGGGAGGTTATATTTTTCTACAAGAGGTAGTTGGACCTAACAACCAAGGAGGGAATGGAGGAATTAGTAAAATCAATCAAGAATCCTGAGCCACCTATGGGTGATGCCTAAACACTAGCCTTCATAATGAAGAAGTAAGATTAGGACTTGTTTTCACATATAGTCATTCCTCCTGTGCACACTAACACCAAACAACTAACTCTGAAAGACTACCAAATCAAGGAGGTCATATTGGGAAGACCCACAGTAGACATAGTCAAAGTGATGATCACTACAGGTATGAAAGAGGTGTTCAGGCATATGGATTGGGATGAGTCTGAGTTGATAGCACTACAGAAGAAAAATGATTTGTTGAGAGGCTATCTACATGAATTTGTGGGCCCAATCAATCTATAAAATCCATAGATTAATCTTGTAGAAACATTAGAGAAAAGAGGAATAGGGGAAAAACTAATAGATCTATTTTGGAAGCATGTCAACAATGGCATGACAATTTTGAGGAGAAAGATGTACAGATAATATAGGGTAATTTCAACCTATTGCACCACATCTAGTCTGGTGTTGACAAGTTGGTTTCCATAGTGAACCAAGATTTTGGGCTAATGGATGAATTTTATACTTGGTAAAATAACCAAAAAGCTCTTAAATCAATCAAAGGTCAAAGGTATTGAATGCTCGTGGAAGTATATATTGTAGAAGAGCTAGATAATCTCAATGATTGGATTGAGAAAATATTAGCCAACAATAAAGTAATGGAAGGATTACACATAGAGACCTAAAGGCTTAAGGATTAGACTCAAGAGAAATTTTTGGAAGTGGAGAGGTACTACAATACCACTTGCCTTGAGATTTTTGAAGATGAGGCTAAGACTAAGCATATTGCAACACAAGAATTGGTCCAGTAATTCTAAGGAACATTCAATGATGCTTCATTAGATGAAGACATAAGACAAGCATTGAAGACTGAAGAGGTATTGTTGGAGCTCAATACAAAATCTTGAACATTTTGTGGCAACTTGGTTTGATGTTAGTAATTAGCAACAATAAGTAAAGGATAAATATGGAGCTTTGGATTTGCAAGAGGCCACCCAAGTGGTAGAAATAATAGAGAAGTTTAAGAGAAAACATCTAGACATCAATTTGGTATAAAGAGGAAGAAAACCCAAACACTGGAAATTCAATTTTGACAATTAGAAGAATTTTGGATTTTTCGAACCTATTGTAATGCCCCATTTGGGAACCCAAAAAAAATAAACCTAATACGTTACAAATTTACTAAACTATTTTTTTAAAGTTTAAACAACATCAAAGTAACAATAATGTAGAAGTAATATATACATACACATCAAGATAATATAATCAATTATAAATACAATTTCAATTCCTTCAAGGTCCCTTCACGTTGAGTCACATTGAATAAAGTTTTATTAATAAATTTAAGTCTCAATTACAATGTCCATAATCATAAAATGAATAAACATATACATAGTCATATAAGAAAATGCATAAGTACAACTAATAATATGAAAGTTGCACATCTAATGAATAACATCCATTACACATGTCATAGGATATGTGAAAATAGATACAAGTACATCAATATGCAATACAATATCTCGTAGGATCTCAAAACACATGACACATAGATACATCAAATGAAATGAAGTCTTCAAGATAAGAGGAAGAATGATAATGTCATCACTATATCAAGGAGCATCCAACATCTTTCAATTTGAGGGGGACCCAAATGGTAAGAATACACTACCTCCCAACTGCATGGTCACCTAATCAAGCTCCCACTCCCACCAGGTAGGAGAGATAATGTATGATCTACACACAAATAATCAAATCATAAAATAATCCTAGGCAAGGAATCCTAATAGCCAAAACTACCTCAAGGGTAACACAAACTACTCAAGAAGAAGAGATAATTAAAAAATGAAAGGACACCCATTCCAATACTAACATCTCATACCAAGTCAACATACAAATACTAAGACCAAAAATATTCAACCACCTCAAAATAAATGTCAAATATCAAAAGCACAATGACCAATAAACAACAAGTGTCATCAATAAAAGTAAACTACCAATCACCAATTCTAACAATAAAAACACCACTAATGAACAACTAATCATTCATTAATAAAAGTCAATTATTAACAATAAATGACATCCAATCAATGAGTAACTACTCACAATAAATACACCATCAAAAGTAATATCTAACAAGTACACCACTAGAGGCAAATATAAGAAAACCATGAAGGAGACTCAAGATACATATTATGGAGTGTCATCACATGAGCCAACTCTAAAGGTTACCCTAGTAGTCTCTTAGGACCCTGACCCCCCAGTGACTCTATGTGAAACTAGAATACCCTCTCGTGATGATGAGAAAACTAGTCATACCTCTCAAGCTATCATCTCCATCACATCCTTATTCTATACAACCACTCAAGTCATGGATGAGGAAAATCGTCTAACTTATCTTTTTAATGTATCTCAAGGAAAAGGGCTAGGCAAGATATTTTAATTACTATGTTATCACTTGTTACAGTACTTACAATGAGTTACCCTAGCAGCCACTTTGGGCCGCGACCCCCATTGCAAGCCACTCCCATAGAAATGCACCTAGACTACCTTCCCAAAAATCACAAACCACAATAGTATCCCATACCACAAAAGTAATATTGATCAAATTTCATTCCTTAATAGGCAAATCAAAAAATAACATTGGTTCTCAAGACCCAAGTTCTCATAAATGGTCAATAGCATAAAGCTCATAAAATATAAATCTTAATTCAAATCTTAAAGTTCATCATGACATCAGTCAAATAATCAGAAAAGAAATCTCAAAAATGTCTCTAGTGCACATCCTAACTTGTCCATCTAAACAACCCACAAAGAAAGGCTATCAAGAAATAAACATCATAAGACTATAAATAGAATATTAGAAAATACATAGTTTTCAACCACATGATTGAATTCCACCAATTTTTCTTGTTTAGTTTGGGTCATAAGGATGTGTTTAGAAAAAAAGGTAAGAATGTACATGTTTTTGAAATATAAAGCAACCAAAACAAGTGGGTCGGCCCTTACAAAAAGAGAGCAAGTAACCAGCAGACTACCAACAAACACCTATAGAAGAAACAAGAGGCAACATAACCACATACTATACTAACCAAAAAACTCCAACAAGAAGTAAGCAAGTCTAGTAAATGCCTATAATGACCAAACCAACTAAGATTGTTTAGAATAAACACTATTGGAAAAATTAAGCTAACCCAACCCAAAAAAAACACACAACCATTAACAAAAACATCTAAACTATAGTACTAAAAAAACTATAAAGTTTTGAACATAAAACTGTTGGTTCAAATAGGCCAACCCAAGTCTTAGTAACAGTTGTAAACTAGAAAACTAGGAAGTAGCAGAAAACCAAAGAAACTAGGATCGTTAGATCCCCCAAAAACAACCAAATTATTTCTCATCTTTTTCCTTTCCTTTCCTGACTAGAAGAACCCAAGCCCAGTCATCAGCAAGAAACTTATACAGGAGCTTATTATCTTTCATGACCATCCCTGATTTATCCTTTTCTTGTGCCAGCCATTGGAGGGTGGTAGCAGTTGCATGACTAACCTTCAGTCCAAATTTAGAGAATGTGTAGAATCCCTCCTCCAAGGTTTTGACTCTTTCTTCTAGCTATGTAGTCTTTTCATTTCATTCCTCTTCTTTTTCTTTACTATCTTTATCAACCTTTCCAGCCCCCTCATTAGTCCTCGTTAGTTGGTTTTCGTCCTGTAAAACTTGAGGGTTAGTAAAAACATTACATTTTTCCTTTATCAGAGAGGAAATTGTGATGGGGGAAGTGTCCACTTTGTTACTGTCTTCATAGAAAGTAATACCCAGGTGTCTTTACTAGTTGACACCTAGGTATTACCAGTAGACACCTGAGTGTTTTATCCACTGAGTTCTCTAGAGGATATGGTTAGTGATGTTAGGGAAAAAAGGAGTAAGGGTCAAAATTTTACCATTATCCACCAAGGCCCTATTTTTAGACTTTATTAATTCCATCTTGCCCTCTACCCCCTAGGGTTATAGTGGTTGACAACCAGCACCATCACCAGAATTCCCCCTGAGTACTAGCATAGGTACCAAAATCTACACCCTATGCCCCTCCCATAGTAGAGATAATAAGAAAAAGAAAAAACCAGAGTCAACCATTGAACAAAAGGGTAGTAAAAAAAAGTAAGGTTGAAAAACTAGTGGAGGTGGAAGTTGATGATTCAGAAGAGGAGGGAGGAGGAAAGGGTAGGAGAAGGTTAGGAAGGCTTGCTAAAACCTAGGCTAGGTATAAGAAAAAGTCCAAAAGATATTGGGTGGAAGAGGAGAGTTTTGAGAACAATGAAAGGGAGCTGGAGGAGGAGAATTTCTCTAACTCCAAGAGAGAAAAAGAGGAAGAATATACATGTTAATATAACTTATGATAATATACTTATTTAAATCAATAAGTATTTAAATATTCAATTTTTTTGTGCATATAAAATATCATGCAATATTATCATGTTATTAATTTAAATAATCTTAAATCATAAATAATTTAATTAATAACATAAATGTATATTATTATATTTAAATATTGATATTAATTTCAATTTCTAAAATATTAATGACTTCTATTTAAGTCTAATATTGATATTTACTTTTCCTTTAATTCATAATGCAACTAGAGATAAAATTATAAATTTAGTTTAATTATTTATAATTTCTCTCATAAAGTGAAATGGTTGTTAACTAAATGATTACAAAGTGAACTCTACCACAACTTCTCTTAAAATATAATAAAATTATAAATATTTATTTATTAACTTCTTTCTTGCATTAATAATTATAAAATCATTTATATGCAACTAAGAATTTAATTAGACTTTTAAAATAATCACTAATACTAACATTCACTTTATAACTAAATGGATAATATTTATTTAAGAAAGACAGATTGAATGTGATATGGCATCCTCTAGAAGAAGGTTTTATTAAGCTAAATTTTGATGGTGCATCTCGTGGCAATCCAGGGATGTCTAGTATAGGTGTGTGTTTACGTAATCATTTGGGCATACTTCTTTATATAAAATCTTCACATATTCCATCGGGCACTAGTAATAATGCTAAGGTTTCAGCTTTGCCCCTTGGTCTTGTTTCAACATTATCTATGAAGATATCTCATCTCCAAGTGGAAGGGGACTCTCTTATTATTATTCAGGCCTGTATTAATAGACGAATTTAATGTAGAAGTCTGGCTTACAAGCTAAAACAAGTTTGGCGCCTAATCGATGCTTTTGAAAGTTGCATCCTCAATCATACTTATCATGAAGGTAACCAATTGGCTAACTACCTCTCAAATTTAGGTTGTGATGGTAAAGAACTATAATGTCGAGATCCAACTACACTGGCAGAGCTATACCCAAATTTATTGGATATCATTTACAAGGAATCAAGTTTATCGTGATTTTTCATTTGGCACTCTCGAGGGTAACAGGGGCAGTCATCATTTATAATAGGAAGTAGATTATGGCTTAGAGTTCTTGACACAATCATTTGGTATGCCAGTAGATGAAGATGTTGGTAGTGATTTTGGATCAAAAATTTCAATTTTTAGTGAAGACTAAAGCTACATTTGCTGTAGCAGAATAGAAAGTTAATAGTGCAGATTCTGCTTTTATGAAGAACAATTTTGTCTTTACTGGAGCATCATGGGTGACTAGAAATTATGTGAAAACAATTAAATTGGCACATAGTGATTCTAAAGTACACTGCTTGGAAGGTCATGGTTGGAATGTGATGAGTGTTGACTGGCATCCAACAAAATCTTTTCTTATTTCTCGGGGTAAGGATAATGTCATTAAACTGTGGGTTGCAACAATAGGATAGGATCTAAGCAATTTGCATGGTCACAAGCATACAGTCCTCTCTATCTAATGGATTTATAATGGAATATAGTAAATTGATGATTTCTCCTCCATTCTTAAGGGTTATAATGTGAAAAATTATATGGCATCTAGTCATCACTAGAAGTCTATCAAGGTTCAAGAGATCTTTACAAGATAAACAACTCCAGAAACATTCTTTTTCAATATTGCAACTTATTTATGTACACTAGAAAGATGTTTTTCTTACTCAATGATGGATATCAGATAACCAAATCACTGAGTCAAATGCCTATCATGAATCGAGATTGAAGATCCTAAGTGCTCCTTTAGCTCATTTTGTTTGTAATCTATCGTCCCAATAGTCTCTACACCTCTTCTTTACCAGTGAGCACCATTGTAATTAAGATGGTGGCGTGGCATCCATTCCACGAGGAGTTTTTTGTGAGTAGAAGCTTGGATGGATCCTTTATACACCAGCTTGTTGGGAATGAAGTTCTTCAAGTCGAGATACATTATGCATAAGAAAGTGTTGTATGGGATCTTGCATGGCATCTGATGGGTCATATCCTCAACAATAGAAGTAATGATAACACAACCAAGTAATGATATCCTTAGACTAAACCACCACAGTAGATGGTGTTGGGTTCAGCACCTCAAGGTGTGCATCCAGGAGTGCCTCATCCTCTTCTTGCTCCACATCCATCAATTGCTACATCAAGTCAACAAATGTTTCAGAAGATGCAACATTTTTCATCACTATAGCAACAACAACATCAAATGATTCCTCAGCTTATTGGAAAATCAAAGAATTTCAGTTGGAATGGTGATGAAAATGTTTAACATGACGAGGTGACTAGTATGGTATGCAATTTTTTGAGAAAGATCTTATTTGTTGTGGAGATTTTAATACATTACTGTGTAGTCTTCTGAGATCATGACCACCTTGACATTTTGTATGGAATCTCTAGGTATTTTTGTATTGGGTGACGAGTTCAAGTTTTTTGGTTCTTTCCCAAATGAACCCTTGAACCTGTTTTTATTTTAATAATATAAATAGTGGCTCTGTCCATTTTTTATTTTTTATTTTAAATATATTTATTTAATTTTAAAAATTAATAAATTATTATAATTATTTTAAATAAATAAATCTAAAAATTAAATTATATAAAATAAAAACACACATGCAATTAGTATTTTCACATATTGTTGATCTCTCAAATCATGTAACCATACTATACTTAGTTTTCTATTTTTAGCATATTTATTTTCACATGCATGTAACCATACTATACTTAACTTTCTATTTTTGGCATATTTGTTTTCACATACATGTAACCATACTATACTTAGCTTCTATTTTTAGTATATTTGTTTTCACATGCATGTAACCCTACTACTCTTAGGTTTCTATTTTTAGCATATTTGTTTTCATATACATGTATAAGTCTAATTGCAGCATGTTTTCCTCTCAATTAATCTTTTTTCTTTTTTCAATAATTTTTTCAATAAAATTATTTTAGATATAAGAAAATTATTTATCTATATTTAGAAAATTTATGATAATCACATAGTTCTAATGACAAATTTAAAGTTGAAATCCTAACTATTTGATTTATTGTTTTCTTCCAAATTTTCATAATCAAATATTCCCTATATTAGAAAGAGGTTTATAAGAATACAATCATAATAATTTTCTACAGTTTTCTATAATTTTCATGAGTCAAGTTTTCTTGATCAATAAGTTTTCCTCTTTCAAAATCTACAACATAATTCCTTATTTAACAATCAATACAGTAAATTAATAAGCAATATGCAAACACCCAAGAAGACACAAAGTAGACTAATCTTTCAATAAAATTATACAATGGGTTTTCAAACCCTACCTCAAAACCACAACTAAAATCTGAGACAATTTGTCAATGCATGCAAATCCAAACCCTTTGAAACTTTCAACAATTCTTTTGATCCATTTCTGAATTTTTGCTCCCAAATGCTCAAAACCACAACTAAAATCTAAGACAGTTTATGAATGCATGTAAATCCAAATCATCTGAAACTCTCAACAATTCTTTTGATCCAATTCTGAATTTTGCTCCTCAAAACCTATGTAATTGCAAAATGAGCTCTAGATCTCTGATAAAGAGTTATCCCCTAAATTAAGGCTCTAATTGTGTAACCACAAGAGGGAACTCAATGATCAATTAATGTTGATTACTTTATTACCTTTTACCTTTTCATGTACAACTCTTTTAGATATTTAATTACATAATATCTTAATTTAAATAATTAACTTTTTCTCTTTAATTAATTTTTGAAGCATTTTTAATTATATATTTATCAATTTAATTAATAACATTATTCAGAGTTTATTATTAAAATAAAACTTCTAAATAGTTATCATTAAATCAAATAAATATAACTATGCCACAATTATAACTATAACTTTATCATTAAAATTCATTCTTTTATATTTTATTTCTTCTAGTTTATTAATTAGTGCAAGCACTAATTAAAGCATAGTTTATTATTTAAAGTAATGATAATAATCAAAGCTCATTATTTAAATGCAACTCTAATTTAATTCTATTTTTGTTCAACTTATTAAATTAGACTTTTAAACTAAATCTTTTAAACTGAAGTACATATTTAATTAATTAATAACTAATTAAATATCATCATATTCTAATTTCTCTTTAACCAATTTTCTAAATTTAGACTTTTAAATTAAACCACGTATTTAATTATTTTTTAATTAATTGATTATTTTGATGCTTTCAATATTTTCTTTTTAATCAAATAATATTTAATAATTCTCAATATTATATGATTAACCAAAATATTATAATTAAATCATTTACCAAATAAATCACATAGAAAAATCCACATAAAAGCAATATTACCAAAACATACCAAAGCTCAAAATCAAACAACACAAACAAAGATAAACTCATGGGTTTTAAAAAGGGTGGAAAGTCAATTACAAGTCCTCCTTGCAAGACAAGTATTTAGGCTATGGCTAGGATTGGACCTGAACATTATCTCTCCATTCTTACCATTGAGTTATTGCGATAGGGTGCCCTAGCAATTTAGGAAAGTCAATGACCAATACCTACAATCCTACATAAAATACAAGCATGTACATGTATATGAATATATCTAAACTAAAAAAGCAATGGCAGGGAGTGATACATTATGTAGATCCCAACTAGTAGGTGACTACGACTCCCTTCCTTAACCACATCAATCACGAAAAATAAAAAGATAAAACAAACACATGCACCATACACATGCAAGTATGAGATAAGTACCATAATAATTATAAGTCAAATATCAAATGCTTAGATAAAATAATGAATTGTTACGAATATAAAGTAATTATCATTAAAGAATCATCTGACATTGCTATGAAAGGAATCACATTTATTAACTATGAATCATTAAACCATCATTAATGCACCAATAACCATAATCATTAAACAAAACATGAAATATAGTCAACTAAGTAATCATCATTGATATATCTCTAGTACAAGTTATGAAATAATATCCTTGAAACTAACACACCCACGAAATAAGCATAAAAGAGTTTTGGTAAATATAATGGAAAAGGAAACTATAGGTGGGCACTACACCTATCACCAAGATGCATAAGTACATAGGGTAGTTTTTACAGAGGCACACCAACAGTTTTGAAGAAGAAGCACTGCGCTGACATATAACTGCTAGTTTCTAATTTAGAGCATTCTGTGCACCAAAAATACATTTTGATGACAATTCAACTCCTAGAAATGCCTAGAGAAGGCCAAACTTCTATTTTTAGAGCTTCTAGAGACTCTTAGATAATCTTGCAGCTGCATTATTCTAATCTTCACATTCTTTTATTCTTTTGTGTCATGTAAAGGCTCATGCACCCATTAATAAATATGAATAGGGGTGGAGACCTACTTAGCACTATTTAGAGAGTCAATTTGTATATAATTAGGATTTTTTAATTGGTTTTTAGCATGTGTTTGTATTTTAAGAAGTCATACCACTAACACAAAGGGAGGAGATGATTTCTTATAAATACATGGATGTAATATGTACTCTAGGTTGTTATTTTGATGTAGTAACATATGTTGTTGGTGCTCTCATTCTAAGTGTAATTATTCTTGCCAGGGTGTATTATTTTTTGAATGCATGTTCATGAATAATAATGGAGCCAATGGTTTTATTGTATTATTACGATTGTGTGACTTTTTAGTTCTAGTGTTCTCCTATTGTTAACAAATTTTGCTAACATAATGAATTGGAGAAAAGATCACTTATTATTCTCACATAGTGTGTTGTCTTGCATGAGCACACTTTTTGTGGCCTTGTGATTTGATGAAATGTGTGTTAGAAATAGATAATGCTAAGGGTGGATCAATTAGTATATTACAAAATTTTGCCCACAATTGAGTATTGTCAATTAATTTATAACCTACACATGAAAGTAAACCAACAATGTTAATTAGTAAATATTACCATACACATAGTGAACTCATAATACCATTATTTGTTAACTAGGGAAACCCTGGCCAAGGGAAAACCTTGATGGGGATGATACCCACTAGATGATTAACTAAACAATAGGACTTGGTTAAGGATATTGACCTTGTTAGGAGTCTATGAAGTACATATAGTGTCTCGAGTCCTTGTTAGAGGATGAGGCATTATTATAAACCTCAACCCTATTAGGAGTTGATAGATAAATTACAATGTATGCAAGAAGATCCCACTACCCTAACATGCAATTATATAATTCAGTTCCTTCACAAGATAGATATACATACAATACTTTCTTGCTACTGTAACTCACACTTTCTTTGATCTTAAATCAAATTTTGCATCAAATAAAGCTTGTAGATGGTTCTCACAATAGTTTGCATTTCAAATCTAATCATGCAACTTTTACAATATCTGTGCATAACATATATTCATTGTGTAACTCACATTCCTCATTATCTGTGCAACTTAAGATCTGTTAGATTGTGATGACTAATCAGGAAAGTACTATACACTTCATAATTAGTAAGGTTTAGGCCATCGCCCCCAAAAAAAAAATTGGTACTATTCGTAGATTCGCCATTCATAGATTCACCACTAAAGTTATGGCTAATTTATGGTTGACATGTTATAACCCTAAAGCGGTTTAACACTTGTATAAAAGGGTTTAGGGTTGGGTATTTTCATTATGTTGTGATGCGAAATTGATTCTTGTGACAGTATTAAGCTGTAAGGGATTACGGATTGTAATCAGATTGTAATAATATTGGACTTGCTGTTTGGTGGATGTAGCCCAGGGATTGGGTGAACCACATTAAATCTTGGTGCCTTGTGTTCATTTCTGTGTGATCTATTACTTTTTGTTATTGGTTATATTTGCATGCAGTTTTTATTTCTATCTGTGGTGTATCCTAACAAGATCTTATCTTGCACATTCATAAATTATTGCTTAGTTGGCTTCCATGTCTTCACACACTTGACATAATATAAAATAATATCCAAATAGTTAGATTAACATGGCTTAGTAATTATTTTGGAATCAAAATAAATCCTAAAGTTGTAGAATTCTATTTCCTACTATGCTCTATTGGTCACTATTAAATGCCAGCATAGTCAAACTTATTATAACTTGTGTCATACTGACCATAAATGAACATGCACTGGTACATGTCATCCTCAAGATTTCATAAGCCTTTCCTCAACTACACATAAGCTTACTATTTGTGCATCATCTATACAATTAAGATAGGTTCACTATACTGTTGGAAACTGTCTAATACTTAGACAATTTTATGTCTCTAAATATATAAATGAAAATTTGCATATATGTTGCCATAAATGGCAACCATCAAGACATCTATTTGACCATATTTCCAATAATGTGAAATATGTTTCAGTTTATATTGAGTTCCCAATGATAATTGCATTAGTGGAACTGATCCTATTTTCATTGGTTTCCTACTTGACCTTTTTAATGATTTAATTTGTAAACATGTTGTTACTGTGGTTTATGTCCATTAGGAATCCCCTTTCAAGTTATTTTCTTTAATCTCTCATTACCCTATCATTTCTATTTTATTCTCTAACACTTGGTTAAAATAGGAATTCATATAGTTGCAATGATAAATTAAATTCATCATTAAAATAGAAAATACAAAAAAATATATCTCTTTTGTGGTTATTTTTTTAAATAGCAATAGATCAAACATCTTATCTAGAATTGTTTAGAACTAGAAAATGCCTCCTCATGAATATACACATTTATCTTCACTTGAGGGGATTTGTAATGCCCCGCCAAGGGATCCAAAGAATTAACCTAGAATTTCACTAAGTTTAGTAGCATTTTTTTTTTCTCCATAGAAGTAAATATCACATATAACTTATGCACATTAATGGAAGCAATAGCATTGTCCATCTAAAAGTAAACATAACATAAATAACATATTACATTCTTAAAGATCCCTTAACGTTGAATTACATATATGAATCCATCTAGTACATCATCCACATGAAATAATAATGATAAGTCCAATGATTACACATTACATTTCAAATGCTCATTCATCCACTGTACATGTCACAGGGTATGACAAGCTCAAAGAATATACATACATAGAATAAGGTACATCATCCTATTCTAATCCATAATACATCAAAGTAGAGATAATCACATGATACAACATCATAGAGAACATATACATCCATCATAAAAATCAAACATAATAAACTAAGTGCATGGTTCCTCCAAACTGTCAATAGCATCATTAGACCATCATGGATCCTAGCCATCCCTCCATGCGTAACATCCCAAATCACCAAAGAGATCATCGGTATTACATAGTAAGAATTGTCACTCCTAATCAATATAACATCATATGTAGAAAGTAATCAAACATGTAAATAAAAGCATAAGATAACATCATCTAACATATGCTAATCATCAATGAAAAAGGATACATATCCACCATCATGAAGGACGCATCAACCACGATGTCTCCATGAATCTCAAAATGATAAGAGTGGAAAATACACTACCAACCGACCACGTGGTACCTAAGTGGTCCACTCCCACCATGCTAAGGAGATAATCTCAAGTCCCAAACAGGCTATCAAAATCACATAGAACAAATCTCCATAAGTCCAGGAATCCTAAAAGTATACTAACTCAAAGATTCCAGACACAAAATTTGACATCTAATCCTAGAGGCACAAAATGACATGTAGGAACCTACTATGCAAGCGAGAAAGTTTCATCGCAATTATCACGTACAATTTACCCTGGCAGTTAGCTAAACTCCACGGGTCTATACTATTTTCATGTGGCCACTAGTATCCTCTCATATTGACAAGGCATACTACATAATGCAAGGTCGCAACCATGCGTCTCACTACTCCCATCCTAGCCTGTACAAGCGCTCAAGGCATGGGTGAGAACAAAACACTTATCTTTTTAGGTTCATTCAATTAGTATTAGGTGTGAATATTATCACTTGTTAATCCAACTTACAATGAGTTACCCTGGTAGCCTCTTAGGGCCCCGACCCCCATTGCAAGCCACTTCCCGTCACTACATGCAGATATCCTACCCTAATGCTCATGGAATTTTAAATCTCAAAATCACAAAAGATAATCCATAATAAAATCATCAAATATGCATAAAAGCATCAAATCTCCATGAGCAAACATCCATAGTAAATCATGAACACAACAACTCTCTATTGGCAACTGAAGTATCACTGATAATCAAATATCCAATGGTTCTCAATAACCAAAATATATATCTCAATCATACTAATCAAAGACTCCAAAAATGGTTGAGTCAAACATGTCACAACATGACATCATCAAGAATAAATCCACATCTCAGTCCCATCATGGCGACTAGAAAATAATCAAGGATAACTAATTGATGACCAAAATAATGGTTAGGTCAAGAGTCTCATACACAAGAATCTCAACTATAACAATTAGTAATCACATCCAATAAATAGAGCATTCCAACACAAACCATGGTTGGTTTTATAAAGATCAAGATTAAAACATCATCATGACATCATAATCACATAACCCCCAAGCCTCTGGTAGACATCCTATACTGGTCAACACTAGTCAACCCAAAACCCAAAACAATAGCATAAAGAATACACAATGTAAACACATGTTTTGGTTTTGCTAAATTTTCAAATTTGAATTTAAAAGTCTCAGTTTACGTTTTTCCAAATTATATTAAGTGGAGAAATTTCACGTTTTTCCTAACCCATGTATTTGTTTGATAGATAAAAGTTTCTCCCCAAAACTATTAGACTCAATTTTCTAATTGATCTAATAATATTTTGTTTACATAACATTGTTTGAAAATTGACACTCTCAATGAATCAAAACTTCGATTATATATTCTAATAACTAATCTGAGTTTAATTAAATTAATTATTAATATCTCTTCATAATTGACAAGCTCAATACCAATATTTTAAATTATTAAAAGAGTGATCCATTAATTTAGAACTTTATAATATTCATTTATCATTAATTATATATACATATATACTTATATACATATATATATATTTATATATATATAAATACATAAATATATATATAATAACATTTAATAATTAATGATATTGCAACAAAATCGAGATTCATATCCAAATCTCATATGAAATAACATTGCAAATAAAACTTTATATAATTTAAAACCAAACTCAAATCGCAATGCGATTTTAAAATCACGCGGCCCAATACATTCGCACCATAGGTACACTGCAGATCGCAGGTACACTGCGGTTGCAGGTACCCTGCGATCTCGCAAGCCTGTGGTGGGTGGGGTATACAATACCCGCCCAACATCATTTTTTTTTTTTTAACGCGATTTTCAATAACATTTTTTATAAAAACGTTCCCATGCGATATGATATACTATTAACATGAAACTCTATCACGATTTGACATTAGATTATTATATAAATAAATATATATGTGTATATATATATATACACACGCAGAGTTTATCACCATCACAGCACATACATATATATATATATATGTATATAATGATATATACGTATATGTGTATGCAGATTCAAGAATATACACAGTTTACTTAGAAATTCTAATTTTCAAAATTTTCCTTTAAATCTTTGATCTTCAAATTTATCCAATAAATAATCTAATGGGTTTGGTTATGAATTTAAACCCTAGCCCCATTTTCTTTCAGATCTATGCATATAAAAATTTCCACATAAATTCAATTGCCCATATTGAGAATGCATACAATAAAAATATGAAATTCCTCAAAAGACATATAGAAGACACGAAGAAGACAGGGAATGCAAGTTGCGGAAATAGCATAAGTAAAATCACAAGAATCTACCCAAATTCTGATGCTAATTCGCTCTTCCTCAGAAAACCCACAGAGCAAGCTCCCTTCTTCAGAATTCTCGAATCCTCCAATGCTCCAATTGCACTCCAAACGCTATGTCTAAGCTTTTAGGAATGCCTGAATATAAAGAGCTCTTAGGAAAACTCTAGAATGTTTCAGAAATAGCTAGAAGGTGTCACCAACTAAGCATGGGTCTTTTCCAACTTTCAAGATGAGCCATAGGGTTGTAGACACCATGTGCCTAATTAATGCACTAACCCCCATGTTGTTGACACATGAGAAATAGAAAAGTGTGTTAATTCCCATGCAAGCTTATAACTCCAATTTACTTTTTATATAATTTCTATTTAAATATTTAT
The DNA here is from genome assembly GCA_028749045.1 of Cupressus sempervirens. NCBI lineage: Eukaryota > Viridiplantae > Streptophyta > Pinopsida > Cupressales > Cupressaceae > Cupressus > Cupressus sempervirens. Next base: position 1,063,531,377 of record CM053785.1, on the reverse strand, counting down.
AACTTCCATTTTAATTTTTGTAACTTTTATTATTTTATTTATTTATTACTTTATTATTATTATTAATTTCTAATTTCTAATTTTCTTTTATTTAATTCTTTTCTCTCAATTAATTCTCATTTAATTAATTATACTCAAAATATCAAAGATCATGATATTTTATTAATTTTCTCCAAAATAATTAATTTATTAATTAAATCTATTTATTAAGACTTAATTAATAGAAAATTCACCATAGACCTCCAAGATAAAATATGAAAACCCATCATAGAACAAATCATACAAAATCAATCTAAAGGGTTAAAAATCATGAAATATGTCATCCGACACATTCGGTGGGTACTCAACTCTGATACTTGTCCTAACTCACTAGGACAAATGGTTTAAGGGTTTGGGATTTGGACTTGAGAATTTATCTCCCTTCTCTTATCATTGAGATAGTATAATAGGGTACGCTCATCCTGGCAATTCAGAGAAGTCGATACTCAGTACCAACAGCCTGCAAAAGAACCATGCATGTACATACAATATATATAATGCTAAGCTAAACAAACAATGGCAGGAAGTGGTGCATCGTGTAGATCTCGACTATGTAGGTGACTCGACTCCCTTCCTTAACCACATTAGAAACGCCATACAATAAGAAAACACGCACACCATACACATGCAAGTATGGGGTAAGTATCCATAATAAAGCACATAAGATAATAACCATCCATCTAATCATCAATAATAACTGAAAATAGTATAATGATCATCATGTACGCATGAAATATAAAATCTAAATGATCTCATCATATAACCACTGAATCCATATCATAATATTTGATAGTGTCAAAACAATACCACTAAACCATCAACATAAAACTATTCCATCAGAGTCTGATAATAATAGCATCAATGTCCAAAAAATATGTGAATGAGGGTAGGCACTACATCCACCCCCCCTTGGGTTAGGCTTACTCCTGGAAGCCTAAAAAAAAGTAGGGATATAACTCCCTCAATTTGGTTGCATCCTCCCAAGTAGCTGAAGAATTATCAGTAGGGTCCCATTAGACCCTTACCTGCTCGATGGTTCGACCCCTGAGGGTCAACCCTCATTGTTCCAGAATATGAAGCAGCTATAAAGCCAGCTACTCGTCCTCTACCTACAACACATTCCAATCAAGAACATGCACAATATTAGGAATATACTACCTAAGCACTAAAACATGGAAAACATCATGAATGCGAGCTAGGCTGGGCAGTAGAGCAAGACGGTAAGCAACCAGGCCAATCCTCTCCAAAATCTTGAATGGTCCCACAAAGCAAGGTGCTAGCTTAGAACCATTTCTATAATGGATCAGACTCTTTCACAATCGCACTCTCAAGAAAACCTTATCTCCCACGGAAAACTACTTATCAGTCCTATGAGCATCAACATACTTCTTCTGCCTATCCTGTGTTGTAGTCAAGTGCTCATGGATATGCACAACCTGTTGCTCCATATCATGAAGCATCTTAGGACCCAACAGGATGCGATCCTCAAGACTATCCCAACTCAATGGTGTACGATAAGGATGACCATATAATGCTTGAAAAGGTGCCATGCCAATAGAACTATGATACCCATTGTTGTAAGCAAACTCCACTAGGTAGAGATAATCCTCCCAATGTGTCTACCTATCCATCGCATACATCCATAGCATATCCTCCAAAACCTGGTTCACCCTCTCTATCTGACCATCAGTCTCTGGATGATATGCCAAACTGAAGTTTAACTGCGCTCCAAGCTCATGTTGCAGCGATGTCCAGAATGCAGATGTGAATACAAGATCCCTATCAGAAATAATCTTTCTAGGAATACCATGTAATCTCACAATATCATGCATAAAGACATTAGCTACAGAAGCTACTATGTAGGAAGACCTAATGGGTGAAAAATGCGCCACTTTAGTCAACCAATCAATGGTGACCATGATAGCATCATGATGCCAAACTGTCATAGGTAATCCTACAATAAAATCCATGGAGATGATATCCCACTTCCAAGAAGGAATGAGATTAGGTTGTAAAAGTCTAGCCAGGTGCTGATGTTCTGCCTTAACTCTCTGAAACTCAAGGCACCTAGCCACAAAATCAGCAATATCTCGCTTCATCCCAGACCAAAAGAACAAATGTCTCAAATCTGCATGCATCTTCTTGACACCTGGATGTGCTGAGTAAGGTGTATGATGGGCTTCTGCTAGTATCTAGGTGCGAAGCTCATCCAAAAATGGCACATAAATCCTCCCCAAATGTCTCAAAAGACCATCTGACTCTCAAACGTAACCTGCAAACTTACCTTCCAAAGATCTTCCTAAATCAATCTCTCTGCACACTTCCTGATACAAGGAATCCGTAGGAAGTGCCTAAAGAATATGACTCCTCAAATCCACACTAAGAGTCATCGATGATACCACATGTCTCCTGCGACTCAAAGCATCTGCCACCATATTCTCCTTACCCTGAATGTACTTAACCTCAAAATCATACTCGCATAGAAACTCCATCCATCGCCTTTGGCGAGCATTCAAATTAGGCTGAGTAAAAATGTACTGAAGACTACGATGATCACTATGTAGCTCAAACTTGTGCCCCAATAAGAAATATCTCCACCTTGTCAAAGAATGAACTACTGCTGCTAACTCAAGATCATGTGTAGGATAATTTAACTCATGATCCTTGAGCTTGCGTGATTCATACACAATCACCCATCCATTCTGCATCAACACTGCCCCAATCCCTTCAAGAGAAGCATCTGTGCATACCATGAAATTACCTTCTGGATCCGGTACAGCTAGAATCGGTGCACTGGTCAAAAGCTCCTTGAGCTTCTGGAAAGCTTCCTCACATTTCTCTGTCCATACGAACTTCTTTCCTTTCCTCTAAAGAGAAGTGATAGGATGTGCTATCCTAGAGAAATTTTGGACAAATCTGCGATAATAAACAGCTAAACCCATGAAACTACGAATCTTTGACACATTAGTTGGTGTTAGCCAATCTATTATTACTTGAATCTTTGTAGGATCCACTAAAATACCATCACCTGAAATAACATGCCCTAGATACTGAATCTCCGATTTGAAGAATTCACACTTAGCTGCATTTGCATAAAGCTGATTGTCCCTTAAACACTGCAATACCAACCGCAGGTGTTCCTCATGCTCCTTCTGAGTCTTAGAATATATCAATATGTCATCAAGAAACACAAGTACAAACCTATCAAGATATGATCGAAAAACACCATTCATCAAACTCATGAAAATTGATGGAGCATTAGTCAATCCAAAAGGTACCACTATGAACTCATAATGCCCATAGTGTGTTCGAAAAGTGATCTTGTGAATATCTGCTTCCTTAATACGAAGCTGGTGGTATCCTGACTTAAGATCAATCTTGGAGAATACTGTAGCTCCCTTGATCTGATCAAATAAGTCATCAATCCTAGGCAAAGGATACCTATTCTTAATAGTCACCTTATTCAATTGTCTATAGTTGATACAAAGGCACAAGGAACCATCTTTCTTCTTCACAAAGAGCACTAGAGCTCCCCATGGTGATACACTAGGTTGAATGCTCCCTTTGGCCAGAAGTTCCTCTAGCTAAAGATGTAGCTCATCCAATTCTTGAGTAGTCATGTGATAAGGAGCTTTAGAAATAGGCTCTGCTCCAGGAATTAGATCAATACTAAAATCAATGTCCCTCTTAGGAGGCATGCCTAGAATCTCACTTGGAAAAAAATCCGTGTACTCCTACAAAATCAAGTGATCCAAAGTCTTCCTCACAGGATCTTCCTCATCAAGATAATTTACCATAATAGCAAATATCTGACATCCCTTACGAAAGCTTTGCTTTGATTGCATAGTAGAAATCATCCGCAAAGATATAGGCCTCGGTATCCCAACTATCTGCACATCATTCCCTTGGTCATCTTGGCACATAATAATCTTCTTCCTACAATCTATACTGGCTCTATGAGATCCAAGCCAGTCCATGCCTAAAACCACATTATAGGAACCAAGGGGTATGACTCGAAGATCCATTGTCGTATCGAACCTTCCTAAACTAAGCCCACACTTATGAACTACAAAATCTGTGGAAACCTTAATGCCTGAGGCTAGTTCCACTTGCCAACCACGATCTTGCTTCACCACATCTAGCTTACACTTAGAAACTATAGATGGTGAAATAAATGAATATGTAGCTCCTAAATCAAACAAAACTAGAGATGAACCTCTAATAGCACCTGTGGTCTCAACCACTATTCCTTGTTGATCTACCTAACGTTGATCAACTGCTGCAAATACTCTATGAGCTCTACCTACATCACCAACTGTAGGCTCTAAAATTGTAGGTCTAGGTCCTAAAAATTGAGATTCTCGTTGAGGACACTAAGCTGCATAATTTCCAATCTGACCACATGAAAAACATTCTATATTTCTGCCAGAATCTCTTCCCATAGGTGGTACATTAGATTGCTAGCGACTGTTCCTGCTCACAAAAGACTGGCTACTCTGAGCTGGCTGATTGGTCTAATTCTATTTATTGCATTGAGCATTGCAGTTTTTCTTGGTGTTAGAACCTTTACCATCGCCTTGAGCTTGAGAATTTGAGCCCTTCTGTTGCTGTGTCTGTTGAGACTTCTACTGATACTGTTTCCCCATAGAGAAAGAGAACTTCTTTTTACCACCTGAATTAAAGTTACCTTTAGATCCTGATGTTGCTGGTGCTCCTACAAAACCACCTTGACCAAGGTTGACACTTTGCTCAACAAGGATAGCTCAATGCACCGCATCCTTAAGGGTTTTTGGTTCAAATACCTTAACTCCCCCAATAATACGGTTATTCAAACCCCTAATAAAATGTTGTGTCAACTAAGCTGAATTTTCACTGAACCCTGAGAAAGGCATAAGCTCATAAAACTTACGCTCATACTCGGTCACTAACAAAGAGTATTGTCTGAGATTATGAAATTCATCAGCCCTTTGTTTCTTTCCATTCCTCTGGTAGGAATTGTTCATGGAAACTCTCTAGGAATAATTCCCATGTGACACTGCTCATATCGATTCCCAACTTCTTCTCCTCAATTGTCCACCAAGTGGCCTCGAAATTCTCTAGATTAGTGATTGCAAACCTTGCCTTAACATTGCTGTCGAACTCCTGTATGGCAAAAATCCTGTCGAGAGAGATAAGCCACTATTCAGCCACATAACCAGAACCTTGCCCATTGAATGGCTTAACCTTGGATCTTGAAAGATCCTTCATCTGAGTGGACACAATGGACCTTTGGCATTCCTTCTGAGGACTTCTAGATCTGGGTCTATGCTCTTGTTCTGTTTGATGCACTTTAGGCTATTCTTGAATAGGAGGTAGACATTCTAGAATAGTCTGCATCATCTGTCTCAAGCCAACCTCTTCAGACTTAGCTTTGTCCTCTCTACGGCTCTCTTCCTACTGCCTACTAGAGTGTTCTTCCCTGCTCTCTACATGAGCCGATCCCTCGTGGGTAGACTCATGGGCACTGACAGCTCTGCCACGACCACAGCCTCTACCATGGCCTCTAATAGAAGACCTAGTCCCAGATACCATCCTACAATAGTACAAAGTACTATTAAAATCACATGTTGCCATAGACTATGTTCAGTTCTATGTTTAGGTTTAAGTAAAATTTCTAGTTTTGAAACTAAGTGTTGAAGTATGAAAAATATCCAAGTAACAGTTTGAGTCTTGTTTCGTATCAGTTCACCTAGATCAAGTTTGGAAAGTTACACTTAATAGTTCAAGTTCTAGTTGTTCCAAAATACACAGAGCTCCCAATGTAGAAACTCGAGCTCTGATACCAAGTGTAATGCCCTGCCAAGGGATCCAAAGAATTAACCTAGAATTTCACTAAGTTTAGTAGATTTTTTTTTTCCATAGAAGTAAACATCACATATAACTTATGCACATTAACGGAAGCAATAGCATTGTCCATCTGAAAGTAAACATAACATAAATAATAGATTACATTCTTAAAGATCCCTTAACGTTGAATTACATACATGAATCCATCTAGTACATCATCCACATGAAATAATAATGATAAGTCCAATGATTACACATTACATTTCAAATGCTCATTCATCCACTGTACATGTCACAGGGTATGACAAGCTCAAAGAATATACATACATAGAATAAGGTACATCATCCTATTCTAATCCATAATACATCAAAGTAGAGATAATCACATGATACAACATCATAGAGAACATATACATCCATCATAAAAATCAAACATAATAAACTAAGTGCATGGTTCCTCCCAACCGTCAATAGCATCATTAGACCATCGTGAATCCTAGCCATCCCTTCGTGCGTAACATCCCAAATCATCGAAGAGATCATCAGTATTACATAGTAGGAATGTCACTCCTAATCAATATAACATCTTATGTAGAAAGTAATCTAACATGCAAATAAAAGCATAAGATAACATCATATAACATATGCTAATCATTAATTAAAAAGGATACATATCCACCATCATGAAGGACGCATCAACCACGATGTCTCCATGAATCTCAAAATGATAAGAGTGGAAAATACACTACTACCCGACCGTATGGTACCTAAGTGGTCCACTCCCACCATGCTAAGGAGATAATCTCAAGTCCCAAACAGGCTATCAAAATCACATAGCACAAATCTCCATAAGTCCAAGAATCCTCAAAGTATACTAACTCAAAAGTTTCAGACACAAAATTTGACATCTAATCCTAGAGGCACACAATGACATGTAGGAACCTACTATGCAAGCGGGAAAGTGTCATCGCAATTATCACGTACAAGTTACCCTGGCATTTAGCTAAACTCCATGGGTCCATACTAATTTGATGCAGCCACTAGTATCCTCTCATACTGATGAGGCATACTACAGAATGCAAGGTCGTAACCATGTGTCTCACTACTCCCATCCTAGCCTGTACAAGCGCTTGAGGCATGGGCGAGAATAAAACACTTATCTTTTTAGGTTCATTCAGTTAGTATTAGGTGTGAATGTTATCACTTATTAATCCAACTTACAATGAGTTACCTTGGCAGCCTCTTAGGGCCCCGACCCCCATTGCAAGCCACTTCCCATCACTACATGTAGATATCCTACCCTAATGCTCATGGACTCTTAAATCTCAAAATCACAAAAGATAATCCATAATAAAATCATCAAATATGCATAAAAGCATCAAATCTCCATGAGAAAACATCCATAGAAAATCATGAACACAATAGCTCTCTATTGGCAACTGAAGTATCACTGATAATCAAATATCCAATAGTTCTCAATAACCAAAATATATATCTCAATCATACTGATCGAAGACTCCAAAAATGGTTGAGTCAAACATGTCACAACATGACATCATCAAGAATAAATCCACATCTCAGTCCCATCATGGCGACTAGAAAATAATCAAGGATAACTAATTGATGACCAAAATAATGGTTAGGTTAAGAGTCTCATACACAAGAATGTCAACTATAACAATCAGTAATCACATCCAATACATAGAGCATTCCATCACAAACCATGGTTGGGCTTATAAAGATCAAGATTAAAACATCTTCATGACATCACAATCACATAACCCCCAAGCTTCTAGTAGACGTCCTATACTGGTCAACACTAGTCAACCCAAAACCCAAAACAATAGCATAAAGAATACACAATGTAAACACATGTTTTGGTTTTGCTAAATTTTCAAATTTGAATTTAAAAGTCTCAGTTTACGTTTTTCCAAATTATATTAAGTGGAGAAATTTCACGTTTTTCCTAACCCATGTATTTTTTTGATAGATAAAAGTTTCTCCCCAAAACTATTAGACTCAATTTTCTAATTGATCTAATAATATTTTGGTTATAGAACATTGTTTGAAAATTGACACTCTCAATGAATCAAAACTTCGATTATATATTCTAATAACTAATCTGAGTTTAATTAAATTAATTATTAATATCTCTTCATAATTGACAAGCTCAATACCAATATTTTAAATCATTGAAAGAGTGATCCATTAATTTAGAACTTTATGATATTCATTTATAATTAATTATATATACATATATACTTATATACATATATATATATAATAACATTTAATAATTAATGATATTGCAACAAAATCGAGATTCATATCCAAATCTCATATGAAATAACGTTGCAAATAAAACTTTATATAATTTAAAACCAAACTCAAATCGCAATGCAATTTTAAAATTGCGCGGCCCAATACATCTGCACCGCAAGTACACTGCAAATCGCAGGTACACTACGGTCGCAAGTACCCTGTGATCTTGCAGGCCTGCGGTGGGTGGGGTATATAATACCCGCCCAACATCATATATATATTTTTTAACGCGATTTTCAATAACATTTTTTATAAAAACGTTCCCATGCGATATGATATACTATTAACATGAAACTCTATTACGATTTGACATTCGATTATTATATAAATAAATATATATATGTATATATAGATATGTGTGTGTGTGTGTGTATATATTTATCACCATCACAACACATACATATATATATGTATATAATGATATATACGTATATGTGTATGCAGATTCAAGAATATACACAGTTTACTTAGAAATTCTAATTTTCAGAATTTTCCTTTAAATCTTTGATCTTCAAATTTATCCAATAAATAATCTAATGGGTTTGGTTATGAATTTAAACCCTAGCCCCGTTTTCTTTCAGATCTATGCATATAAAAATTTCCACATAAATTCAATTGCCCATATTGAGAATGCATACAATAAAAATATGAAATTCCTCAAAAGACATATGAAAGACACGAAGAAGACAGGGAATGCAAGATGCAGAAATAGCATAAGTAAAATCACAAGAATCTACCCGTATTCTGATGCTAATTCACTCTTCCTCAGAAAACCCGCAGAGCAAGCTCCCTTCTTCAGAATTCTCAAATCCTCCAATGTTCCAATTGCACTCCAAACGTTATGTCTAAGCTTCTAGGAATGCCTGAATATAAAGAGCTCTCAAGAAACCTCTAGAATGTTTCTAGAAATAGCTAGAAGGTATCACCAACTAAGCATGGGTATTTTCCAACCTTCAAGATGAGCCATAGGGTTGTAGACACCATGTGCCTAATTAATGCACTAACCCCCGTGTTGTTAACACATGAGAAATAGAAAAGTGTGTTAATTCTCATGCAAGCTTATAACTCCAATTTACTTTTTATATAATTTCTATTTAAATATTTATAACTTCCATTTTAATTTTGTTAACTTTTATTATTTTATTTATTTATTACTGTATTATTATTTTATTATTATTATTAATTTTTAATTTCTAATTTTCTTTTATTTAATTCTTTTCTTTCAATTAATTCTCATTTAATTAATTATACTCAAAATATCAAAGATCATGATATTTTATTAATTTTCTCCAAAATAATTAATTTATTAATTAAATCTATTTATTAAGACTTAATTAATAGAAAATTCACCATAGACCTCCAAGATAAAATATGAAAACTCATCATAGAACAAATCATACAAAATCAGTCTAAAGGGTTAAAAATCATGAAATATGTCATCTGACACATTCGGTGGGTACTCAACTCTGATAATTGTCCTAACTCACTAGGAAAAATGGTTTAAGGGTTTGGGATTTGGACTTGAGAATTTATCTCCCTTCTCTTATCATTGAGATAGTATAATAGGGTATGCTCATCCTAGCAATTCAGGGAAGTCGATACCCGGTACCGGCAACCTACAAAAAAACCATGCATGTACATACAATATATATAATGCTAAGCTAAACAGACAATGGTAGGAAGTGGTGCATCGTGTAGATCCTGACTAAGCAGGTGACTACGACTCCCTTCCTTAACCACATTAAAAATGCCATACAATAAGAAAACACGCACACCATACACATGCAAGTATGGGGTAAGTATCCATAATAAAACACATAAGATAATAACCATCCATCTAATCATCAATAATAACTTAAAACAGTATAATGATCATCATGTATGCATGAAATGTAAAATCTAAATGATCTCATCATATAACCACTGAATCCATATCATAATATCTGATAGTGTCAAAACAATACCACTAAACCATCAACATAAAACTAGTCCATCAGAGTCTGATAATAATAGCATCAATGTCCAGAAAAGATGTGAATGAGGGTAGGCACTACAGGATTTCAGTAGGGTGCAAGATCACCCTAGACATGGATTTGATCTTTGATTATCTTTTTAAGAGAGGAATTTGAAAGGATTCCTTTCATTCAACATTGTGCAAAATGATAGCTCAACAATTGGCATGTAAAGGATATTCATAACAAGAAGGAATTGACTTTGAGGAAACATTTGCACTCGTTTCTAGGATACAAGTAGTAATAATGTTTTGGCATATGTACCTAACAAAAGCTTCAAAGTGTGTCAAATGGGTATCAAATCATCTTTACTAAATGGTGAACTAGAAGAAGAGGCATACATTGAGCACCCTGATGGTTTTTGTTTAACAAAAAAAATGGCTATGGTTTGAAAATTGGATAAGTATTTGCTAAGTTTTGGATTTGTAAAAGGTAATGTTGATAGTAACTTGTATTTGAAAAAGATTCGCAATGTCTTAGTGATTGTTGAGGTATTGGTAGATGACATGATCTTTAGTGAATCTAATGAAGCAAGTTAAGCATTTGTAGAAGAGATGAAGAAAAAGTTTGGAATGAGTATGAATGGTGAGATGAAGTATTTCTTGGGATTGTACATTGTTCAATACAAAGATGGTATTTTTATTCACAAGCTAAGTATCTTAAAGACCTATTGAAGAGATTTGGTTTAGAAAGTTGTAAACCTATTGGAACACCTATGGTAACTAGAAATAAGTTATCTAGAAAAGATGAAAAATCTACTATTGAGTATAAAAATTAAATATCTATGATTGGTGGATTGCAATATTTGACACACACTATATCTAATATATCTAATGTAGTTAGAATTATAGAAATATTTCAAGAATATCCTATAGAGTCATATTATGCACCAGTAAAGAGAATTTTTTAGATATTTGAAGGGTACACCTAATTATGGATTATAGTATGATAGATCAAATGATTTGACTCTATGTGCATACACTAATGTAGATAGGGAAGGGAGTGTAGAAGATAGAAAAATTACTAGTGGTGGAACAATTTTTTTTGGAGGAAGATTAGTTTCTTGGCTAGGCAAGAAACACGACTGTATAATATAGAGTATGATAAAATTAGAATATGTAGTAGAAAAAAAAGTTGTAATCATATTATATGGATGAGAAAAATGTTGAAAACATTGGGATTGAGTTTACAGAGCCTTTTATCATGCATTGTGATAACACAAGCATAGTAAGTATGTCAAAGAATCTAGTATTACATTCAAAGACAAAGCATATATCCATTGTCACTTTTTGATTGAGAAAGTTGTAGAGAAAGAGATCGGATTAGAGTATGTTAGAAAAAAGGAGAAGATATAAGACATATTTACAAGGAACTATTTCCTAAATCTATACTGGATGCCTGATGCTTTCTCTATGGGGACTATTTGTGTTTGAGTTGAGTTATCAAGGACTCTTGGTAGTGGTATTTAACAATGTCTTTGGACATTTGAGATTATTGTAGATCTTATGAACCAATTGACATAATGATACCTTTGTCATTAATGTCAATGGGGGAGAGTACTATAATAACCCAAAAATGGTCATCTAGACTATGATCCCCCTTTCTAGCATTTTTTTGCATAATTTGTCTAATACTTATCCTTGATAAAATCTCCAAAAATCCATTTATTTGATTTTATCCTATATTTTGACAACTTTATCCTAAGTTCACATTTAATTTAAAGAACAGGCCCCCCTTTTAATTAAATAAAATTCCCCACTTATCTCTTCTCCTAAGTTGCATACACAAAACCATTTCCCTTATTTAAAAATAAAAGAAAAGGCATTTTTGTCCCACATGGGGGACATAACTCTTCATCAAGATTGGTGGAAATGCTTGTGCACATGGATCACTCTCACTTTCAAACTCCACCCTTGATCACATGTGTCTTGCCTCATGATCTCTATCATCCATTTCTCTTTAAAAGGGATATCTCTCTCCTCACTCCACCACTCCACTCTTTTACTAATGTTATAATGCAAGATTGAAGATCTCATAATTTTGGAGCTCCTCTTCTTCTATCTTCTATTATTCATTCTTCATGCTTCTCATTCATTCTAGTTTCTCTCCATGTTTATTTCCTAAATCATCTAGTCTAAATAGGAGATGTTATACATGTTTTCTAGTTTATCTTGCATTCTAAGTTTTTCATTTAGCTTTCATTTGCATTATATTCATTCTAGATTCTTAGATATTAGCACTCTTGCCTCTACTCTTTGAATCTTCCATTCTATGGTGCACCTTGCAAGGGCTTTCATAGTTAGGTTCACTTGAGACCCACCATCTCATAGATCTTGCATGCCATAGATAGGAAGCTATATGCCACCTCTTAAGATGATCTCATTCATGAGTATTTTTCAAGAACAATGGTTTATAGAAGTGTGTATTTATTTTTCACACACATTTTTGGTGCCCAAGAATGTCATTTTAAGATGATTTTGAGGACAGTGGTGCTTCTTGTGAGCCCATGAATCCATAGTGAAAAACAAAGATATGATTTATAAATACCCACAATAATTTATGAATACCCACAAGGGATATGGGAGTCCTCCCACAATTTATTTTTGTAGAAACCCACTCAAGAACCAATATTATACCAAATTGCTCAAAATATGAAACTTTTTACACGCATTTTTTATTCTTAAATTCTTGTTCTTGTCGAAGGAACCTCCCATTGCAAGGTTTACTAAAAAGGAATGTGTCTCTAAGGCTTAGCTAAGAGCTTCTCATATGCACAAATACACATCTTTGCACCCCATGGATAGGAATCTCTAAACTGACATTCAAACATTTCAATTCATGGGATATCTTAGATAGAAGGGTTTAGAGGAGTGCACTTTCTTAGTGTACATTTTTGGGGCCCATTGTGGGGCTTGAATAAAGTTTATAGCTCTATTTTCTTTTATTTTAGTTTTATTTCTCATTTCTAATTTTTTTACAGCATCTTATTGCATCTAATCAAGTGGCATTGTAGGGTTCTCACTTTGGTTTTAAGGCTAACCCTTGTGCAGGTTGAATTGAATGCCACAACTCTAGTTTTTCAAATATTTAAGCATATCTACCAAACCACATATTTGGATCAAAGAAAAAAAATTGGGTCAAGGATGCATCTTAAATGTCTCAGACCAATTTTCAAAGTGTTATGAGTTGATTTGCATTTGTGATGATTTTTTTTTCTTTCATAAAATATTAGTTTTGGGCACGAATCAACAAACTTTTTGGAAAAAATTATATTTTCAAAAGGGCCTTCAAATTCTATAAGGCTTTATTCTTTGTGTTTTGAATTTGGAAGCCATATTGGAGCTCAATAATGTTATTTTATAAAATATTATTTTTGGGCATAAATCAGAAAACTTTTTGGAAACATTTATATTTTCGGAAAGGTCTTCAAATTCTATAGGGGTTTATTCTTTGTGTTTTGAATTTGGAAGTCATATTGGAGTTTAATCATGTTATTTTATAAAACTAGTATATTTTGAAGAAATGACTCCCTAGGGCACAAATGAAGATATATTGCTAATTTTTTTACATTTTTAAAAAGCTCTCTGATTTTTACAAAGAGTATCTTTTCTGAATTTTTGTTTTTGAATCTGAAATCATCGCAAATGAGTCCAATCTTGTTAACTAGGTCAAAAGAAAATAGTAAAAATGAGAGCATTTTTTATTAGCTTGCACTATCATTGCATACACTTGGTTAAAAGATAACTTGTATTTTTGAGGTAACTAATCACTTTGTGTTGTAGATATTACTTGGTTATTATGCCCTAACCTTGGTTGTTTTGTAGGGAGTTTCTCATTTCATTTCTAAAAAGAACACTTGTCAAAGATACAAATTTCAAAAAGGGCTACAAATACTCATTTATAGGGCTACCCAAAGTAAATAAACAAACAAACCAAAAAGTTTTTTTTTGCTTTAGTTCTTTTTATGTGCAACATTATATTATTATTTTTTTCCATTTCTAGGCACATAACTACTTACTTTACTTATGTTTGTCACATGGTAGGAGAGTGTGCTCTTCACCTTTAGGTAAATGAGAAATCTTGAACCATTTCATATGCCAAGGTGGAGTAATGGGTACATGAACATTGATTTGTGTGTTTGGGGAAGCAATTGGAATAGGAGAGTACACTCTTTACCTTGAGGTGAATCAAAAATCTTGAACTCCAAAATAGGATCTTTTTTGTTTAGTCTAGAATCCTCTAGTGGGCCTTCTCTTGAGAGATCAAGAGGAAAGACCCAAGTAGGGACAAGAAAACTTGACTCTTCTAAACTGCTATAAACTCAAGGATATTAAGGGAAAAAAAACCTTGGTAGAAATATTGCTTGTCTTCATGATGGAGGCACAAACCAAGACCAAAATGAACACAATAGGAAAAGGGAAATATTATTATCAAAAGTGATCTGCTATTACATTCAGTACACCAAAAATAGACTCTAAGACATGCCCTATGGGCTTACAATGTTGTCTAAATCTGGAGAAAATCTTGCTCCAATACCTTCTCCCAAACTCCACCAAGAACTGTGTTTACAATGCTAGAAATGTTCTTAAATAAACCCCAATTAGGTTTAGGGTTAGGAATACATTCTATAATATGCCATTTGGCAGCCACCACCAAAAAAAAGGGTTCTATAAATCATGTTAGAAGTTGGTGTAAAATTAGAAGAATCCAAAAATGGTAGTCCAACTTCTGAGAGGCATAACTTTTGATCTAAACTCTAATTGACAAATTGTTTACATTTCCAAAAAGCTCTCCAAGTGCTCTATAGCCCTAAAGAATAGATCCACTCATCTCCCTTTTTTGAGCCCATACAAGGCTGGGTAGTGCCTCAAATCTAACTTTGAAGTGCTCTTAGGAGGTCTCCAGGCAACTTAAAATTGCAATAACATTCAAACTATAAATCCTTTTGACCTGATTCTTTTTCTAGAGTGCTTTAAATTGAAAATATAATCATCCTTCCAACTTAAACCCTCTAAATTATCATAGTTAAGGCTCAATTAAAAAATAACCCATTTTCTACATTGCCATGTATCCCAAGGTGCTCAAAAACTCTAACCCAAAAAATCAATAGTGGAACTATGAGAGTTGAAATCTTTATTTGACCTAAATGGGTATTCAGGAACAAAAATACTTTAAACAAAAACTAATACTAAGCATATTTTTGGGTCATACAAGATTTCCCTTATGTCACTAGATGGTCTTGCATCAGACACCTAGGGTAGATTGAAAAGTGACCCTATCACTTTATAGCTGGTATAGTAAAACCCAATGGGCAACCTTTTTTGCAGATATCCAAGTTGAGTCTTCTATTGGTCATCCTTTCCACTTCACTAGGTATTCTTCATATTGCCTATTTCTAGTACTCCAACCCACACAACTATCTAGAATTTCTTCAATCTCTTCCTTTATAGAAGTAGGAATTGGACATGGCTTCAGCATCAACCCCTCATCTGCACCATCATCATGATATTCTATTAAGTCTGCAATATTGAAAATAGGAGAAATGTGAATCCCATCTAGTAACTCCTCCTCATGTGCATTTACTAAGTCATGTTTCTTCAAAATTTTGTAGGGGCCAAATTTTTTCATCTTTTGCTTGTTGTAGGTACCCACTAAAAATCATTACTTCCTTAAGTATACCATAACCAAATCCCCTACTTGGAACTCATTATGTCCCCTTTTTTGATTTGTTCTAGCCTTATACTATTGGTTCATCTTGGTAATGTGTGCATGTACCTCCTCATGTAGGTTCTTGACATGTTTAGTAAATTCTTCTACCTTGGCACTTGTCCTCTCCCCTTGCTCCATCTTCCTCAGCTCTGATTGAGTCCTTGGACTAGTCCCATACACAATGTGGAATGGTGATCTACTAGTAATCCTATTTATAGAATTATTGTAAGAAAATTATGCTTGTGGTAGAATCAAATCCCATCCCTTGGGCTTATCTCCTACTAAACACCTTAGAAAATTTCCCAGACTTTTATTTACTACTTCTATTTTTCCATCAGTCTATGAATGATGTGTATTGAACTTCAATTATATCCTCAACTTTTTCCACAATGTCCTCTAGAAACACCCCACAAATTTAGTATCATTGTTAGAAACAATACTCTTTGGGAGACCATGTAGCCTCACCACCTCTTTGAAAAACAAATCTGCAATATGCACTACATCATGAGTCTTGTGGCATGGAATGAAATGTGCCATCTTAGAGAACCTATCAACCACCACAAATATTGAGTCATTACCCTATTGTGTCCTTGGAAACCCAAGAACAAAATCCATACTTATGTCCTCCCAAGGTTTCAATGGAACAGGCAATGGCTAATAGAGTCTAGTTTTTTTATTAAATCCTTTGGCTATTTGACATACTTGACAACTTTGCACAAACTTCTTCACATCCTATGACAATTGAGGCCAAAAATAATGTTCTCTAATAATGGGAATGGTCTTATCTTGACCAAGGTGTCTTGTCATCCCTCCACCGTGTTTCTCCTTGATCAAGTTCTCCCTCATAGAACTCCTTGGAATACACAATTGATTGCCCTTGAACAACATACCATCTTGAATCAAGTAATCTAGCCAATTGGTCCTGTCTAGAGTAAGAGGTTCTTTACAAGCCTTCCATGCTTCTGCAAAATCAGGATTCTCAACATAAAAATTATTTTAGTTCATCAAACCCAACCACTTCAACTTGCATTACAATCAACAACAATTATCTCCTACTTAATGCATCTGCAACCCTATTAGACCTTCAACTTCTATGTTTCAACACAAATGTATAGCTTTGCATGAACTCTACCCATTTCAAATGTCTTTGATTCAATTTAACTTGGCTATTTAGATATTGAAATGCCTGATGATTAGTATACAAGAAAAATTCTTTTGGCAACAAATAATGCCTCCATTTCTTTAAAGCCTGAACTATTGCATAGAACTCCTAATCATAAACAAAATACTTCTTTACATCATATAATTTTTCACTAAAGTAGGCAATAGGCTTACCTTCTTGGCTCAATATAGCCCCAATATAACTACCACTAGAAATGCAATCCACCTAGAAAACTTTATTGAAATTAAGAAGTGCCAACACAGGTTACTCTATTACCTTCTTTTTCAATGATTCAAAACTCCTTGTAGCTCTTGTAGTCCACTTGAACTCTTTTCTATCCCCCCTCATTGTTTTAGTTAGGGGTGCACATATGCTACTGAAATTCCTAATGAACTTCCTATAAAAACTAGCCAGACCATAGAATGACCTCACCTCAATAGTAGATCTTGGAGTAGGCCATTCCAAGATGACCTTTACCTTCTCTAGGTCCATTTCGAGACCCTCAGCTGATACAACAAATCCCAAATAGACTAACTCCTTGTTTACAAAGCTACACTTCTTCAAATTAATCAACAATTTCTCTTCCCTCAACCTTTCAAGGACACTATGAATGTGCAATAAATGTTCATCCAAAGATTTTCTTAAAATTTAAATATCATCCAGATAGACGATAAAAAAATTTCCCAAGAATTTCTTTAGTACCTCATTCATAAGCCACATGAAGGTGCTTGGTACATTGATTAGTCCAAAGGGCATGACTAACCACTCATATAGACCATCCTTGGTCTTGAATGCATTCATCCACTCATTTCCCTGTCGTATCCATATCTAGTGAAAGCCACTCTTGATATCTACCTTTGTGAAGTACTGAGCTCTAATCAAACAGTCCATAAGATCATCCATTCTTGGCAAAGGGAACCTATACTTGATGGTTATTTTATTTATAGCCCAAGAATTTGTACTCATTCTCCACTCTCCATCCTTCTTTGGTGCCAGCACTACAAGTACTACACATGGACTCAAGCTCTCTCAAATCAAACCTTTCCTCAACAGCTCCTGAACTTGTCTATTTAGCTCCTCAGTTTCAGTAGGAGTCATCCTATGAGTAGCCTTGTTAGGCAAACTAGATCCAGGGGTTAAATCTACTTAATGGCTGATTTGCCTTATTAGTGGCAACCCTTTTGGAACATTATTAGGGATGACATCTCCATACTCACTTAATAGACCTAAAACTTCAAGTGGAATTTAACTACTACCTTCCTTATCCTTTCTAGGAATCAAAGCATAACACATACGCTAATGTTTCACATTAGTGACAATAGTTTCATGACATCTAGAAATTTTCTTCCATCAACAAGACATACCCTAGCACTATTGCATGTCTTTTCACCTTCAATTATCAAGGGCTTCAATTTGTTGTGAACTCCATCCTCTGTCAAAGAGTATTTATTTGCATGAACATCTTGTACAACATACCTAACAAACTACCATGCCCTTCCCAACAATAAGTGGCAGACATCCATTGGAATGATGTCACAGAGAACCTCATCATGGTAACTCCCAATCTTCAACTTTACTAGACATTTTTCACTAAGTAGGACCTTATGATCATCCTTCACCCAAGCAATCTAATAGCATTAGGGGTGTTTCTCTCTCTTGAGATTTAGCTTTGAGACCATATTGTCTGACACCAAGTTGTCAGTGCTTCCACCATCAAAAAATCACATCACAACATTTACCCTCACATTTGCACCTAGTACAAAACAAACTCGTCCTTTGTCCAGGTTCAGTCTCACTACTTAGTAAGGCCCTTTCATTAACCAGAATCTTTCCTCTTTCTACATCCTTTGAATGTGATGAATGTGCATCCTAATCCACATGAGCAATCCTTTCTTGACCATCAACTCTCCTATCTATCCTTCCTTGGCATTGAGGACATTCAAAGGCATGATAACCTTCTTCATTGTAATGAAAATAAGTACCACAAAAGCCTCCTCTTCCTGAACCTTTTCCATGTCCTCTACCTCTTCCTCTCTAATCTCCAAATTTCTGATCATGAGAGCAATTGAAACCCACATTCCTTTGGTTTCGGCTAGTACCCACATCTTCATTTTTCTTTTGGTTCTAATTTTGACCTCCAAATGACCTACCACCACCCCTTCCTCCTTGAGCACACATTCTTTTCCTTCCATCAAACTTTTTGTTTAGCTTCTCCTCAACTCGTAGGGCAAACTAGGATGCCTCTTCAATGCTAGTCATTCTAACTAGACTTAACTTGTCCTAAATGCTAAGTCTTAACCCACTAAGGTAATGGGAAACCTTCTCCTTGTTTGATTTTTCATGCCCTACCCTAATAAGGACTCAGTAAAATTCCTTTGTATATTCCTAGACAATTTTTCCTACTTCCTTTAACCCTTGCATTTTTTGAACAAATCAAGCTCATAATCAACAGGAATGTACTACTTCTTTAGTTTGTCCACCATGTGATCCCATCTAGTGATTTTCTCCTTTCCTCTTCTATTTCTTTCCACCTGAATCTCTTGCCACCAAATTTCTCAATGGCCTTTCATTTTGTCCTTCTCAAACTTAACCCTATTAGGATCCCCAATATCCTCATACTCAAAATATTCCTCTAGTTCATTGATCCAGTCGATCAACTCATCCAGATTTAGATTTCCAAAAAACATCTTGATGTTAATTTTAGGTCTTTTTACAAGATTAGAAATGGCCCTAAAAAGCCTCTCCTCTACCTAGTTTATGAATTCTCTATCTCATTCCCATTCCTACCCAATATTTACTTATTCTTCATTTTCTTCCTCACTTTCGTCGCCTACGACAACATTCATCCCTCTGTGGATCTCCTCCTGCAATTCTTGAACTTGTCTCTGGAGGGCTCTAACCTTTGGAGTAACAAATCTAGCCCTTCCAAAATGCTCCCTTTGGGAAGGCATCTTCTCACTATATCAAAACCAACAACCAAACAATCTTGGTGCAAATTGCCTCACAGTCGATGCTCTATCTACAAACTTAGGAGAAACTGCTCTAATACCACTTGATGGAGGCACAACCCAAGACCAAAATGAACACAACAAGAAAAGGGAAATATTATTACTAGAAGTGATCTACTATTACATCTAGTACAAAAAAAATACACTCTAAAACATGCCCTATGGGCTTACAATGTTTTCTGAATCTAGAGAAAATCTCCCTCCAATACCTTCTCCCAAATTCCACCAAGAACTGCCTTTATAATGCCATAAATGTTCTTAACTAAACCCTAATTAGGTTTAGGATTAGGAATAAATTCTAGAATATGTCATTTGGAATCCACCACCAAAATATAAGGTTATATAAATCATGTTAGAAGTTGGTGTAAAATTAGAAGAATCTAGAAATGGTAGTCCAACTTCTGAGAGGCATAACTTTTGATCCAGGACTCTAACTGACAAATTGTTTACATTCATGGAAATATCTCCAATTTCTCTATATCCCTATGGACTAACTCCACTCATCCCCCAATTTTTGGGCTCATACAAGGCCATTTAGTGACTCAAATCTGACATTAAAGTGCTCTTAAGAGGTCTCCAAGTGACTTAAAACTATAATAGCTTTCAAACTATAAAGCCTTTTGACTTGATTCTTTTTTTGGAGTACTTTAAATTACAAATATAATAATCCTTCCAATTTAAACACTCTAAACCATCATAATTATGGCTCAATTACAAAATAACCTATTTTCTACATTGACAAATAACCCAAGGTGCTAAAAAACTCTAACCCAAAAAACCAATAGTAGAACTATGAGAGTTGGAATCTTTATTTGACCCAAATGGGTATCTAGAAATGAAAACACTTCAAACAAAAACTAATACTAAGCATATTTTTAGGTGATATAGGATTGCCCTTATGCCACTAGATGCTCATGCATCACTTCATCTACTGATATTACTTTTGGGATTGAGACCATTGGGAAATCACTAGATAAGAATTCTTAAGCTACTTTTGTGGCCATGAGGTCTATTACTTGCTACAATGCAAGGAGTCCCATATTGGGAGCAAGGGGAGTACTATGAATGGAAACCCTTTCTAAACACCATAGGATTAGAAGCTACCCTCTTTTACCACTCAACATTTTGGTGCAAGGTTGGATCATAATGGATTATCCAGATCATTCCAAGATTTTACACTCACCATTTGTGTCCCTTTGGTTATCCCATTGACATTACCACAACAAAGAAAAAATATATTATGGGAAACAACTTTGTGTGAGGTGAGTGGGCATTGTGGGCCAATTTGTTGAGTATTAATCATGACGTCGGGTAGTTTTTCTTGGAATGTGTCTTCACATGTGAAAAGACCCATGAAAATATTTTGAATATACACATGATGATAGTTCTAGGGATTAATTTTGAGACCTCATATATGCCTGTATCATGCAAGGTTTCTTTGTCCCTTTCTTGATTGTTTTAACACTACTCTATGTGTCACATCTTTCTTTTGAAAATAAAACTTGCTATGCTATCAACTTTTTCAACCAAGTCAAAACACAAAGTGTAGACATTTTTTCTTGTGTTTCTTACTAGGTGGAGTTTTATCATTTGATTTTTCTTTTCTATGTCTCTACTATTTGAACTTTCTTAAAATGGTTATTTGGTCTAGCTTCTCTTGGTCTCTTCCACTTTTTTGGTCCATATCTACATACAAGGACCTTCTTTTTGACTGAAAATATTACTTTGATCTCTTGACTACACTATTTGATTGGGAAAGTTTTTCACTAGTCATCTCACTTTCTCTATCTACTTGGCTATTGGGATTCTTTCCTAGTTCTTCACTTGAGTTTCTAGTGGCTTAAGTTTCTTGGACACTCTGCTTGACAAGTCACTCTCTCTATCTATACAAGTGAGCACTCTACCTTTCTATCTTGGACATCAAGATATCTTGTGTCACCTTAGTCTCCTTCATGCTTGACTTTCTATCTACCACTATGGGCTTCAAATATTTTTCTACCAAAACTCACCCAAGTTTAGCTAATCATGATTTCTTCAATGTCGCTAAAGAGTTTCAAGATCTATATGCTCAAAACAAAGAGATGGAAGAGACAAATAATCCCACTTACCTTCATCTAGCTAAACGTATAATAGGAATGCACTCTAAATTTGACAAAATTATAGAGGAGACGGTTGCATCATTAAATAAATATTCCTCAAGGCCTTTACATGCATGTGAGTCCATTTCTTTAAAGTCATCCTTTTCTTTTAGGTCTATGTATTCCTCTCCAAGACATCAATTTTATTCATCTTCTAGATCTAAAGACCTCTTTAGAGAGAAAGAAAATGATATCTCCTTTGAGCCTATGCCAAAATTTCATGATAAACCTATATTTGACCAATATGATGAAGACATGGATGTGTATTAGTCACTCAAGAAACAACAACAAGAGCCTAGAGATACTTCTGAGGGAACTTTTACTCCTTTGGGATATTCATATGATATGGTACTTGAGACCTTAGTTGAAAACAATATCATTACTTTTCCATACAAATCTAGACCTTATTAACCTGAGATAAAACCTTCATGGTGGAGAGATGATCACTATTGCAGCCACCATAGAAACACAAGCCATAAAATTGAATATTTCATTGACTTGAAACATAAAGTTCAAGATCTTATTGATGATGGAACTATTGATGTTGGAATACCTAATAATTCATGTGATGAGGGCACTTCTCTTGAGCAAGATCATGTTGATGAACCTATGTCTAGTGATGATCTCCTTGACACCTCTACTTTTTTCAAAACTCATAAACTTCATAAAATGTCAAATCTTTCAACAATTCCTCCATAAAAATAAGAACCTAATACTTTCCACAGTGACTATGCTTATCTTCAAAGGATACCTCTAAAAGAAACTCAAGCTAATCTTCACTTGGCTGAAAATCTTTTCCATGGTATGAAAACTAAATATTCTCAACCTTCATGTGACTTTGTTCATACCATGACCACTTCATATAATTCCCCATTGCCTCTTCAAGATCCTACCATTCACACCTCATATTATCCCTTGTCTTTAGAAGTGGTTCCATGTCAAGAGGACTCTCAAAATGATAAATCTATAAAGAGAGATCAAGATTAAGCATTGTTTCATCTCCTTCAAGATGTCACTCTTCTATTTCCTATATCTTACCAGACTCCTAAGTATGATGAAGAAATCATTTCCTTTATTTCCATTGATCTTACAAAAAATTATGACAAAAGTTCTATTCTTCTTCTATCTAAAGAAACTTGTAAAGATCAAATTATCCCCTCTTGTTCTACTTATCCATATCCACTTCAAAAATATGATCAATCTTCAAATGGTCCTACTAAAAATGTTGCTTCTATATAAGTTTATCATTAGTCTATTAATGACCATGGCCACGTTGCTAACTCTAAAGATGTTGATATCCCTACTCACTATCCATTTTCATCTCCAAAATCTATCCTTTGTCCTTATCCATCTAAGATAAATCATTCCAACTTTCTAGCCATATTGGGGCCTTACATTCCTCCATCTCCTACTTCTATTCCTAGCTCTCCTATCATACCTCAAGATTAATAGAGACACTCATCCTTGAAAAAATTATATCCATCTAGTCATATGAACCATTCATATCAGCCTTATTTATCAAGTCTTTTTCAAGCAATTTGGTTGATCAACTTAAGAATAAAGACAAGAATCCAATGACAAATAAAGATCACTATGTCTCATCTAATTGACATGTGAATGATAAGAAAGAAAAAAACATTCAAGAGACCATAAGGGTATACTATCCAAAGAGCTAAATCAAAGAAAACATGGGTTCCTAAATCCATTATTGAAGAAATACGTTCTAAAACTTCCAAAGGAAAAGAAAAATATAAATCTATATGGATTTCCCAGTCTCTCTTCAAAGACTTGAATATTGAACATAAATCTAAGTTGGTACTCAAGCTTCCAAAGGCTTCCACTCCATCTCCCTAAAAATATTTCAAACCCTTCCACTCCATCTTCCTCCAAAATTTATCTACCACCTCATACATTTAAGCTTCAAGTTTTTTCATCCATTATTCCTTCACCATTCTAGCAACCTTCAAGGTGTGTGTCAATTTTGGTCTTTCATACTTTCTTGCCTACACTAATGCAATATTTTCAAGCCTACACTTACCTACTATCCATACTCCTAAAATTATTTCAAGGGATGAACTCTTATCCTCCATATAACTATCCTACTACCATATCTATTCCTTCACCCTATCAACATCTTTGACCATATTTATCTATGGTCTTCACATATAAAGGCTTATCTTTCCTATCGAAGTACTATCTAACTGGAAAAATCTTGACCTATTTCTAAAAATCCAAAAAAAATAAAAATATATAGAAAAAAGAAAAATGTAAATGTACCTTGGTGAAAACCACTTCTTGTGGCATCTTGGTAGCAAAAGTAAAGAGAAATTAAATCTCCCTATGGTAACAATTTTTGGAATAATTTAGAATAACTTAGAGGGGTGTGAATTAGTTATCCTAGGTCAAAATGTATAGATAAAACTTTTTAGTACTTAGAAAGTATGTGTGCGTGTATTGATCACATCATCCAATATCTCAAACCTATGTATATTACTATCCTAGGTCAAATGAAAGTTGTAGAAATGTAAACATGAAATATCACAAATTCAATCACACAATTTGACACAAATATTTAATGTGGAAACCCAATTTGAGATAAATCACTAGTAACATGCTACCAACTTTCAATCTTCTAAAGTGAGCTCTGTGAGGAGCCAACCTTGTTAAAGGTTACAATACACACTATTAAATGTGACCTTGATTAAAGGATTTCAATCACCCTATTAAATGTGAGCCTTGTTAGAGGAGTTTAGAACATTCCATTAGAATGTCACCTAGTTAAAGGATTTAATCATGATTGTTAGCTCAGACTTTATCCATAGGATTTATCCAAAGTGATACAATTTCTAGAAAGTAATAGCAGGACTTGATCTGATAATAAAACAACTCATTTCTAAATTTTAGATCTCTCATTTAGCTCTCCATTCTACTTGGCATTCATTCCCCTTAGTTTCTAATTTCTTGTTCACCCTTCAACTTTTCACCTCCTTAAGCCTTATTTCTTAGTATTCCAACTATGGGTTCATTCCTTTGGCCACCATATGAGGCAATGCCTCTAGACTCCAACCTTAGACTTAAACTAACACGCTTGCTTCTAGCCTTGCATCTCCTTAAATAGAGAATTTTGATCTTTTTCCTCTTAATCACAAGCATCCATCTTAGGGTTAGGTTGGATCCATTGAATCCTACCTTCTTTCCATTATGTTCCCTCTAGAAACTTCTCTTGCAATCCTCATCAAATTCATATTCAAATGGATTATCTTTAATTTTGTGCCACCAACTCATTAAGCTTATCATCAACTTGATTTACATAATTCAAGAAGTCAACTTATGTCATCTTAGACTTGTCAAATCTTCTTTCAAACTCTTTATGTTGTCACTCAACAATAACTAAATTTTGATGATCAGTCAACACTAGGTTGCTCAACATAAACTAAATCTTCCTTGGTCAATGCTACCATTTTCTGATGCTTTACATAGACTTAATTTTTCTTTACTTAGTCATAACCATCTTTCTACTTGGATTGAACTCAATGCTGGTCTTATACTGTTTGTTTGGTTAGGCTTGGAAAACACTTTTTTTGGTATAGTCTCCTTCTTGTCTTTTCTTTAGTATCCTTTCATTGTAGCCTTAAGTAGATAAACAATACACTATATCATCAAAGTCTTATTTGGTCTTAGTGCTCCTTTTATACACCATATAACTCAACCTTTCTCTAAGTACTCTTGTTATCCTTTCTTTTCAAATTCTCTTCATCAATCAATCAAATGATAGCATTATGACCAATGTTAGCAATTGTCTTACTAGCAAGTAGAAGGTTTGATATCAGTTAAATAATAATGATTGTTTCCATGATAGGTTTCTATACTTAAACAATCTTCTTTTTCAACAATATCCCTCTTTGGCATTGATGGGAAACTAATACAAACAATAATACCAATAAGAAACTTAATACCTTTTATTGAAATCTCTCCCTCTATCAATATCTATCCTTTATCTATATAAGTTACTATTTACTTTGCAATCTCTCTTCTTCTTCAGATAAACTCACTCTTCATGATATTCAATGTAAAATCTTCCCCTTTTCTAATAAAACTCCCCCTCTTTGATAATAATGTAAAAGAACCATCATCTATTCATGTAGATATCAGCAATTCGGGTTTTCTTGATAAGTCTCTCTCTCTGTCACCTTGTTTGTGACTCTAAATCTTTTATCCTAGTTCCTTCCCCACTATAGCAAGTTCCTAAAGTAAGATCCATTGCATCATGTTGTAAAGTATGTCATTCAATGTGGTTGATGTAGGGAACTACTATTACTTCTTTAAGTATCTTAGGTAGGGGTATCACCCCTAGATTACCTCTAAGATATTCATGTGTGTCATTAGATAAAGCCTTTGTGAATATATTTGTTGTCTATTCCTTTGTATTCACATATTCTAGTCTCGCTTCTTTTTCCTAAACTAATTCTCTCAAATAATGATATTTGATTGCAATGTGCTTTGTCTTTGTGTGCATAACAAGATTCTTAGATAAGTTTATAGAACTTGTATTATTAGATTAGATTACTAGAGCTTTGGTAATTTCTTCCTTCATTCCTTTTAGTAACTATTTGATCCATACCATATTTGTACAATTCACTACAACACCCACATATTTAGCTTCAAAAGTAGATTGTGAGATACAATTTTGTTTCTTACTAGTCTAGGAAACTAATCTTTTTCCTAAGAAAAAACCTCCACCACTTGTACTTTTCATGTCATTAATGTTTCCATCCCAATCAAAATTTGTGTAGGCTCTCAAGTCAAACTTTTCATTCTTCTTGTAGTATAGACCATAGTCTTTTGTACCTTTTAAGTATCTCATAATCCTTTTAGCAACTATTATGTGATTTTCCTCAGGATTTACAAAAAATCTTGCAATAGTCCCAATAGCTAGTGCAATATTAGGTCTTCTATGAACTACATATTGCAACTTTCTAATCATAGACCTATACAATGTTTGATTTACCTTAGTAGAATCATCAATTTTGGATAGTTTATATACTATCACCATAGGAGTATTAACTAGTCTCGATTCTTCCATACCAAAAGTCTTCAAGATTTCCTTTACATTCTTGGACTAAGCAATGTAAATTCAATATTTTATCTAATGTACTTGTAATCCAACAAAGAACTTTATTTCTCCAAATAGAGACATCTCAAAATATTTCATCATTTCAT
The DNA here is from genome assembly GCA_028749045.1 of Cupressus sempervirens. Classification (NCBI taxonomy): domain Eukaryota; kingdom Viridiplantae; phylum Streptophyta; class Pinopsida; order Cupressales; family Cupressaceae; genus Cupressus; species Cupressus sempervirens. The sequence continues at coordinate 1,063,503,941 of CM053785.1, read as the reverse complement.
TTGCAAAAGTCTTACATAATGCATTCTATCCACCAAATATGATATCATCAAAAAATATTTCAGCTAGTAAAATTCCTATATGTCCTTTTGTCTTAAATTATAGATTGTTTTTGTCATCAATCTTCTCAAAACTAATCTTCATATGATAACTGTGTAGTCTTTCATACCATGATCTGGGAGCTTGTTTTAAAACATATAAATCTTTGTGCAATCTACACACCTGCATGTTTTTATTGTTTGGATCAACAAATCCTTCAGGTTGTTCAATGTAACCTCATCTTCTAGTATACCATTCAAAAATTATGACTTAACATCCATTTGATAAACTTTGAATCCTTTATAAAAAGAATAGGAAAGCAAAGCTTTTACTCCTTCCAATCTTGTAGCTAGGGAAAATGTCTCTCCATAATGCATTCCATCTTGTTGTGCATAACTTTTCAGAATAATCTTGGCTTATTACCTATTACTTCACCATTCTCAACTAATTTTTTCCTATATACCCACTTTGTTCCAATAAAATTCTTGTTCTCTGGTCTCAGTACTAGTGTCCAGGTTTTGTTCTTCTCAATCTAATCAATTTCTTCATTCATGGATTGGATCCAATCTTTATTCTTTAGTGCATCCTTCACTATTTTAGGTTTGTGTATGCTTAACAAACATGTTTCACTTTTTATTATATTCCTTGTCATTGGTCCATCCTCTATTTCTCTAATGATTTATTCAACAGGATGATGTCTTTTGACATATTTTGATTATCTCAGCTCTATTCTTCTTTCTTCAATAATAGGTTGTTCATGAAGTTCAATCTCAAGTTCACTATGTAATTCTATGTTAGGTAACTCAACATTCCTTTCCTGTAAACTAATCTTAGTATCAGAATGTACCTCAACTTCTAACTTTAACTCAAATTTCATTGTATGTGACTCAGCAGTCTCTGATTCTTGTTTATTAGTAGCTTGGTTCATAGTATCATCAGTATTAGAAGACATTCCTTCATAGTAGTACATAAAGGTTTTGTAAATTTAGGTTCCTTCTTTTGTTCATCTTCATGTATTTTTATATATTCATCAATTTTTAAATTTTCACTTTCCATAACTTTTTTAGTGTTAGTATTTAAATACTTATAAGATTTACTTCATGTGGAATATCCTAGGAATATACCTTCTTCACTTTTTGCATCACTTTTTCCATTTCTTTTATCCTTAAGAATGTAAAACTTGCTTCCAAATACTTTAAAATGTTTGACATTGGGTGAATATCCATATTATAATTCAAAAGGTGTGAAATTTGTACCTTTCTTGACTTCTACTTAGTTCAAAGTATAGACAGTCATACTGACATATTCTCTCTAGTATTTCAAAGTAACATTCTTCTCGATCATCACTATTCTTGCACAATCTATTAGAGATGTGTTTTTCCTTTTAGCTATTCCATTTTGTGGAGGGGTACTTGGTGTACAAGTTTTTCTTTTAATTCCTTTATCATTGCAAAAAATTTTGAATTCATTTGATGTAAACTCTCCACCTATTTGAGATCTTAGACATTTTAAGCTTTTACCAGTTTCCTTTTCAATTCTTGCCAGAGACCACTTAAACTTTTGAAAAGAATTATATTTTTCTATCAAAAACATTAATGTCATCATTCTAGAGTAATTATCAACAAATAGATAAAATATCTATCACCTTTGTAGCTGTTCACATCATTGTTCCACATAGATCAATATGAACTAATTCTAAAATTTCTTTTGAAGTATGAGTCTTACTCTTAAAAATAGACTTTGTCATCTTGCCTAACTAACATTGTTTGCAAATCACATTATCAAGTTTCTTCAATTTTGGAAAAGCTCTAACTCTTTTCATTTTACTACTACTAAACAAGTTGTCAAGATTTACATGAAATAACCTTTTTTTCCATAGCCACACATCATCAAATTGTACAACAAGACAAGTTTCTTTAGTCATGTCAAGATAAAATAGATTACCTCTTGTCTGATCACCACTTCCAATGAGTTCTTTGTTAGCATCATAGATCTTAACCTTCTTGTGTTCAAATTTAACTTTTCATCATGAACTATTTAATTTTGATACACTCAATACATTATTGTTAAGTCTTTCCACATAGTAAGCATTGTCACACAAGATCTTGTTTTTCAATTCTATCGATCCTTTACCTTTCACTAGAAAGGGTGAATCATTACCAAATCTAACTTTATTTCCATTATAATGCTCAAGGGTTATGAACTTACTTTTGTCACCAGTCATGTGATGAGAAAATATATTGTCAATGATCCATCTGTCACTTTTGGTCACATAAGATTCCAATGTAGTTTCTTCATCTTCATTTTAATCATATTTCATAGAAACATAGACAACGTATTCATCATGATCATCTAATTCATCATTAGATTCATCTTCAACAATGTTGTAAGCTTTCTTTCAATTGTATTTATAGCCTTTGTTACTCTCATCTTTTCTACTTTTGTATTTGTCTTCATTTCCATTTTTGTCTTCTTAGGACATCTTACTACAATATGACCAACATCATTACAATTAAAACATATGATGGTAACTTACCTTTGTATTTTCCATTGCCTTTGTCAAATCTCCTAGGAAATAATACCTGTAGTTATTCTAGATCTTCATCATCTATTTCACTATCACTACAAACATGTTTGACCTTTTTCTTTCTCTTATCTTTAGGTTCTTTGAGTGTCAATTTAGCCTTGAAAGTAGAGTCAATATTTTGAGCTTTTAAATTATCAAAATTTAAAAGTTCAAAAGTAGTGAGCCTACCAACCATTCCTTTAAGGGTCAAATCACTACTAGGAGTACACCTTAGTTCTTGTATAATAGAGATTCTAATAGAATAGATAGGTAGCAGGGTTCTTAATACTTTGTTGATCATAGATTCATCTTCAATATTTCCATTTGATCCTCTAATTGCATTTACAACATCTTTCATTCTTCCACAATATTGAACTATAGTTTCACCTTCTTGCATTTTCATATCATCAAATTTTCCTCTTAGACTTTCTATCTTAACTCTCAACACATTCTTTTCTCCTCCATAGATTTTCTATAGAGCATCCCACATTTCTTTAGCATTAGTACATTCTTTGGTGTCATAAAACCTTGAATAGCTTAGCTAGGGAAGGTGCAATCTCCAAGATTGCTTGATTATGTTATTTCTTTTCTTTCAATTGTTGAGTAGTAAGAGCTCAAACCACTTCCACATATTTAGTGATAATAGTTTTCTATGGAAAATCTCCAAGTCCACCTAGATGCAACTTCATCAAACTTTTCCATGCAGGAAAGTTTTCCTTGTTTATCTTGGAAACCTCCTTTCTGTACATCTTGATCTTTAGCTTCAAGTTCCTTCAAATTGTTTCCTCATAATAACCAAAAGCTCTGATACCAATTGCTAGAATAATTTAGAATAATTGAGAGGGGGGTGAATCAGTTATCCAAGGTCCAAATGTATAGATAAAACTTTTAAGTACTTAGGAAGTATATGTGCATGCATTGATTAGATAATCCAATATCTCAAACCTTTGTATATTATTGTCCTAGGTCAAATGAACTTTACAGAAATGTAAACATGGAATATCAAAAATTCAATCACACAATTTGGCATAAGGATTAAATGCAAAAACCCAATTTGGGAAAAACATCTGTAACATGCTACCAATTTTCACTCTTCTAAAGTGAGCTTTGTGCAGAGCCAAACTTGTTAAAGGTTACAATGCACACTGTTAAATGTGATGTTGATTAAAGGATTAAAAGTGAGCCTTGTTAGAGAATTTTATAATATTCCAATAGAATGTCACCCGGTTAAAGGATTTACTCATGACTGTTAGGTTAACCTTAATCCAAAGGATTTATCCATACTGCAGACTTGATCTGATAATAAGAAAAGTCACTTGAAAATTCCAAACCTCTCATTCAGCTCTCTTTTCTACTTGGCATTCATTCCCCTTAATCTTTATTTTTTCTTGTTCACCCTTCAAGCCTTCACCTCCTTAAGCCTTCTTTCTTAGTATGCTAGCTACAAGTTCATTCCTTTGATCGCTATATGAAGAAACACCTCCTAACTTGAGACTTAGACTTAGAGTAAGACACTTGCTTTTGGCATTGTATCTCCTTAAATAGAGAATTTTGATCTTTTTCTGCTTAATCACAATCATCCATCTTAGGGTTAGGTTAGATTGATTGAATCCTCCCTTCTTTCCATTATGTTCCCTCTAAAAACTTCTCTTACAATCCTCATGAAATTCATCTTCAAATTGTTTATCTTGACTTTTGTGGCACCAACACATCAAGCTTATCATCAACACAATTCACATAATTCAAGAAATTAAATTATGTTGGCTCAAATTAGTCAAATTTTTATTCAAAATATTTATGTTGTAATTTGGCAATAACTAACGTCTAATGCTCGATCAACACTAGTTTTCTTGGTATAATATAAATCTTTCTCTGTCAATTCTACCATGCTCGATCATAACCGTCTTTCTACTCTACCTAAACTAAATGCTTGGCTTACACTATTTGTTCAGTCAAGCTTGGAAAATACATTCTTTTTGTATAGTCTCCTTATTGTCTTTTCTTGAGTATCCTTTCATTGTAGCCTTAAGTAGATAAACAATACACTATATCATCAAAGTCTTATTTGGTCTCAATGCTCCTTTTATACACCATATAACTAAACCTTTGTCTAGGTACTCTTGTCATCCTTTCTTTTCAAATCCTCTTCATCAATCAATCAAATGATAACATCCAAACCAAAGTTAGCAATTGTCTTACCAGCAAGTAGTGGGTTTGACATTAGTGACAAAATTATGATTATTCCCATGATAGGTTTCTATACTTCAACATTCTTCTTTTTCAAAAATCACTTCTTGTGGTGCCTTGGATAAGTACCATGATGAAAATCTAGTAAATAGGAATCATGCATAATTCTTCCATCATCCATCTATTCCATCATTGATGCAGAGTCTACAACCTTAATCCACCAAAATCTTCTTAAGTGTCTAGTAGCACCCAATGCACTACAAGATGCCAAGAAAGGTTACTAGCCTTTAATAAATTATGGCCTCTATCTCTCCAAGTGGACTCCACTTCTCTAAGGTCTTACCCTCTCTTAAGGGCTGTTAGCAAACTTGGGTCAAAACAAGGCTTTAGGGACACTAGCCCTCAACTAGGCCAAATAGGGAAAATTAGACAAAATGCTTTCAAGGGTTCAAAAAAAAGACTTTTTTTTTCATTATTAGTCCTATCCCACACAGATTCATCCACTTTCAGGTTTCCAAGACCTCCAATAGACCTATTTCCCAAATCTAGGCATAGAAATCCTAATAGGTTTGTTTTTAGTTTATCTGTTTTTAGTTTTTCAAGGTTAACTCCCAAACTTCCCAAACAATGTGGCAAAAAAAATACCTTTCTAGATACCCTTTTCCAATCTCTTGAAGATCATAAAGTATCATGGGTTGATCCTACTCCAACATGTCCAAACACCAACTAGGTTCACAAACCTAATAGGCCTAATTAGGTTGGCTTTCCAAAGCAAGTGTTAAGAAATGATTTCATAGAATTAACACAACCACCTGGGACTCTTCCTCACCATGCCAACATTCCATTCCACCCTTCACCTAGGTCATTACAGCAAGTTTGGCAGTTTAACACCAATTCTTCTTCAAAACTAGGCTGAACACATGAGGATGTTCAACCTAGGGCTTGCAATCAAAAATAGAAAACCATCTTTTCTACCCCTAAAGCTCTACCATCTAAAAGACTACACCCCTAACTAGATTCCCTCCAAAAGACATCAAGGTACCACCTGTGGGTTGCAAGTTAGAGGCCCATATGTGCAAACTAGTCAAATTTCAGGCTCAACCAAGTAGCCCTCAATAAAATTGCAATATCTCACACAAATGAATAGATAAAACCCTTAAACCAAATGAAAAATAAATATACTTCAAATACCTATCCAACCATGTCAATTTTTCACATGTTCCAATTTGAATATGTTCGTGCAACACCAAAAAATAGTAAAAATGGCAAAAAAATAGGTTTTTATTGCTCCAAATGATCTCAAATCCATACAACCATCTCTCCCTTAGGATTGTATGGTCATTAAATACATATATGATTCAATTCCACATTTCAAATGGTGGTTGCAACATTCACTTGTTTTTGCAACTAAATTGCAAAGTTGTTAGCATTTTTGGAATTTTTGACATTTGACCTCCTAGACACGTAGAACTTCACCCAATGACCCCAAGGATAATTAAAACCTCCTAAGAAATAAAAAAATCCTATTTGCAATGAAAAATCATCTAATTTTCTCAATTTTGACCCCTTGGTTCAATTTGGCACTCTAGCTTGTAATGATACCTAGAGTCCAATTGACCTTACATTTTGGGTCTTATTACATCATTTTAAACCATATTCCTAATCTACAACTATGATCCCTATTCATTTTCCTTGGTGCCTTGCACCACACTCCTTAGGCCAAGAAAACTCAAGTCTCTTGAGTTGGGAAATTTTCCACTTTATGTCCCAATTTGAGAAAATCTACCTCAGTTAGCCATACTACATCTTCCATAGGCTAGTTTCTCCACTTGACAAGATACTGATATGTGGTCTTTCTCCTGGTTTGCCTCAACACCTTGGTGTCTAGGATGCATTCAACTTCTAGTTGGGGTTGTTTAGGAATCTCTATAGGTACTTCCACTTCATGGATCTGACCTATATTACAAACAATAGATCCCTTATAGGGATAAAGATCAAAAAGATTTAAAGTATTGGACAAACCAATATCAATAAGCAAATCTAGCTTATAGGCATTTGTGCTACATGTTTTCAAAACTTTGTTAGGTCCCATTTTTGTCATTATCAACTTAGTGTATTTCCATTTAGGTAACCTTTCAGCCTTGAGATGAACCATGACCATGTCTCCTTCTTTGAATTGTTTTATCTACCCTTTCTTTGTACTTTTTTGTGGTCTTTTCCAATCTATGTTTGACTTCTTGATGCAACTCCTTCATGACTGTAGCAAAGTCCTCTCTTGTGCACTTTTCCTTGTTACTTGACTAACATCTCTCAACTCCAATACACCCTTGGGATGAGTTCCATAAACAATTTGGAAGGGGCTGAAACCAGTACTTCTATTGATTGAATCATTGTAGGAAAATGCTGCATGTGCCAAAACCACATCCCATGTAACACCATAATCTTTTGTAAGACATCTTAATAGGCTCCCCAAGGACCTATTTATGACCTCTATTTGGCCATTTGACTATGGGTGGTATGCTGATGAATAAGCCAAACTTGTTCCTAACTTCCTCCACAAGGCTCTCCAAAAGTGGCCTAAAAATTTAGGATCCTTGTCTGATATTATGGACAATGGAAAACCATGTAACCTCACTATTTCATTGAAGAATATCCCTACAATATGTGAAGCATCATTGCTTATTTTTCAAGGAAGAAAATGGTCCATTTTAGAAAACCTATCCACTACAACAAAAATGTAGTCATAACCTTGTCTAGTCTTGGGCAGTCCAAGTACAAAATCCATGTTGATGGAATCCCATGGTTTTTTTAGAATAGGTAGTGGTGTATATAGACTTGCATTTGATGTTGTTCCCTTTTCTTTTTTCCATACCATGCACCTTTTAATAAACTTTCTAACCTCTAACTGCATTCTTGGCTAGTAATAAAATCTTTTAACCATCTCCAAGGTCTTGTCTAGACCAAAAATGTCCTCCAAGCCCCCCACAGTGCTTCTCTTCTATTATATTCTCTCTTATGGACCCCATTGGGACATGCAATTGGCTGGTCTTGAAGTTAAAACCTTCCTACAATATAAAATCTGCAAAATCAGTATGGTAACTATCAGTCATTTCCTTGCATACATGAAATGCTTCAGAGAAATCCTCATCTCCTTCATACATATCCTTGATTGCATTTATTCCCATGCTCTCCAATCTATTTTTTTGAATGGTTAAACTCCTCCTACGAAGGGCATCTGGTACTTTGTTAGCAACTCCTTTCTTATGCTTGATATTGAAATTGTATGCTTGGATGTACTCCATCCACTTGGCATGTCTATGGTTAAGTTTATCCTATCTATTTAGAAAAATCAAAGCATGGTTATCAGTATAAAGCACAAACTCTTTAGGCAACAAATAATGCCTCCATTTCCTTAAGGACTGAACCAATGCATACATTTCTAAATCATATGTTGAATATTTTTGTTTTTCCTCATTCAACTTTTAACTAAAGAAGGCCACCAGTTTACCTTCTTCGCTTAGGACCCCTACTATGGCCATATTCCTTGCATCACATTCAATGGTGAACACCTTGTTAAAGTTAGAAAAAACAAGGATAGGTGTCTCTGTAACCTTCTTCTTCAAATAGTTAAGGACTAATCTACTTCTCTAGTCCATGCAAACTTGCATTTTCTTCCTCCCTTGATTGTATCAATCATAGGGGCACATACATTACTAAAACCCCTAATGAATTTTCTATTAAAACTTTCTAAGCCATTAAAACTCTTTACCTCACTTGCATTCTTTAGTGTAGGCCAGTTAAGAATGGCTTCCACTTTTGTTGTATCCATCATGAGATTGCCTTTGGAGATGACAAATCCTAGGAACACCAACTCTTCCTTCATGAAGTCACATTTGTCCAAGTTGATCCTTAACACCTTCTCCTTGAGTTTCTTTGACACCATTTCCAAATGTGTGAGATGCTCCTCCCTAGAATGACTGAAAATCAATATATTATCAAGATAAACAATTAAAAAATGGTTAATGAAAGGCTTTAGGACCTCATTCATGAGTCTCATGAATGTACTTGGGGCATTTGAAAGGGCAAAAGGCATCACCATCCATTCATAAAGTCCTTCATTAGTTTTAAAGGTTGTTTTCCATTCATTTCCTTCCCTTATTATGATTTGATGGTATCCACTTTTCAAATCAATCTTGGAATAGAATTTTTCTCCTCCTAGGTGATTCATGAAGTCCTCCATCCTAGGCATTGGAAACCTATACCTGATGGTTATCTTGTTTATGGCTCTAGAGTTTGTACATAACCTCCATGTACCCTCCTTCTTAGGTGCCAACAAAGCAAGGATTGCACAAGGGCTGATACTCCTCCTTATGAACCCCTTCGCAAGCAATTCTTCAACTTGTCTTTCTAACTCTTTTTTTTTCCATGTTCTTAACTTATATGCAAGTTTGGTAGGCAATGTAGAACTAGGTATAAAATCAATGCAATGACTTATCTCTCTAAATGATGGAAAAGTATCAATACTACAGTCTAAAATAATTTCCTTGTACTTGTCCAATAGCTACCTTACTTCCTTGAGCTCCACATTCCTTTCATTTGATCTACCTTCCTTCCTTTTGTCTTCAATTTTTGGCTTCACTACAATGGAAAAGCAAGGGGTATTCTTTACCTTGAGGGTCTTCAAAAACTCCTTCTCTCCAACCACCATCACACTAGATGCATGTTGGGTTTCCTTCCCATCTTCTAGCAATGGTCTCATAGTGTACTCCTTCCCATTTTTGGAGATGATGTAGACATATCTCCTTCCATCATGCTTGGAATTGACATCATATTTCCATGGCTTTCCTAACAAAAAATGACAAGCATCTATCTCTACAACATCACAGACAATTTTGTCTTTTTACTCCCCTATTTGAAATTCAACATTAACTTGGTCATTAACTACAACTTGATGCTCCTTATTTAACCATGAAACTTTGTAAGGGTTAGGATGAGGTAACCTCTTCAATCCAAGTTTCTCTACCATCTCTACTAATGCTATATTTCAACCATAATCAACAATTACCTTGCAAACTTTACCTTTTACCTTGCATAAAGTTATGAATAAGGTCTTTCTTTGGGGAGGTTCCTGCTTTGCTGCTATCTTTAGTAGGATTCTATTAAACATCAGAGATTCTCCTCTCTCTAGATCAGCATTTCCTCTTACCCCTTGGTCACTTTGTGCATCCTCCTCTTGTGCCAAATGAATTCTCCTTTCTCCATCTTGGTTGTTGTTGCCCATTTTCTCTAGACATCTTGAAGACCTATGCCCTCTCTGATTGCAATTAAAACATCTTCCAGTGAAGACCTTTAGAGTTCTCCCTCCAAATCTGCCTCTTCTATTAGGCCTTCTTCCTATAAATCCACCTCTTGGATTTGCTTCTCCATTTGATTCTTCTTTACTGCTACTAGGTTCACTTTAGGATCTATTTGATGAACCTCTGCCCCCAAATCTTCCTCCACCTCTATTGTTTCCTCCTTTCCCTCTACCATGGGAATAATTTTTCCTCTTAAGTTTCTCCTCAATCTTGAGGGCCATTTGATAACATTTATGGCTAGTCCTAGGATTGAAAAAAAATAGTTCATCCTCAAAACAATACTTGAGCCTATTCAAGTATCTTGCCAACTTTTGCTTTTCATTCTCAAGAACTTGAGCCCTTAGAGTGAGTTTATGAAACTCCTCTGTATATGCCCCCATGTCCAAGTCTTTTTGCCTCAAACTTTGCAACTTTTGATGCATTAGGAGCTCATAGTCCTTTGGTATAAATTTGTTCTTAATCTTTGACTTCATCCTCTTCCAAGTGGCTATGGGCTCCTTCTCTTCCTCTATCCTCTCATTTTGAAGAAAATTCCACCAACTAAGGGTAGATCCTTTCATCTTAGACTTAGAAACCTTTACCCTTTGACTCTCAGGCACATTATCACATTCAAAGTGATTGTCAACTACTTCAATCTAGTCCATGCATTCCTCTGGATTCAATTTTCCATTGAACATAGGTAGGTTTGATCTTTGATCCTTTCTTCCTACCCTTTCTAGGGCCTCCAAGTTAGCTCTTTGATCTATAGGCATTCTCTCTCTCTCTCCTACCTTGGTTCTCTTTCATCATTCCCTTCTTCTTCTCCTTTAGATTCCTCTATGACTCATCTATCCATCTTGCCCTTCAACTGTTCTAGTTCCCTCTTCATACTTCTATTCTCCTCCCTTACTCTACTCTCTGCCATTTTCTACTTGATCAACTTAGCCAGCTCCACATTAGTCATTCTAAGAGGGATCTCCCTCTCTCCATTTTCATTTTTAGACATCTTGTTGTCTCAATAGGTTCTTAGTGGCTCTGATACCATTTAATGCAGAGTCCACAGCCTTAATCCACAAAAATCTTCTTAAGTGTCTAGTAGCACCCAACCCACTGCAACATGCCAAGCAAGGTTACTAGCCCTTACCCGATGCTGGAATTTTTCTCTCCAAGTGGACTCCACTTCTCCAAGGTCTTACCCCCTCTCTAAGGCTCTTAGCAAAGTTGGGTAAAAACAAGGCTTTAGGGACACTAGCCCTCAACTAGGCCAAATAGGGAAAATTAGACAAAATCCTTTCAAGGTTTCAAAAAAAGACTTTTTTTTTTCATTCTTAGTCCTATCCCACTAGGATTCATCCACTTCTAGGGTTCTAAAACCTCCAATAGACCTATTTCCCAAATCTAGGCCTAGAAATCCTAGTAGGTCTATTTTTAGTTTTTCAAGGTTAACTCCCAAACTCCCCAAATAATTTGAAAAAAAAAAAACACCTTTTTGGATACCCTTTTCCAATTTTTTGAAGATTCCAAAGTCTCATGGGTTGATCCTACTCTAGCATGACACCAACTAGGTTCATAGACCTAATAGGCCTAATTAGCTTGGCTTTCCAAAGAAAGTGTTAAGGAATGGGTTCATAGAATCAACACAACCACTTGGAACTCTTTCTCACCATGCCAAAATTCCATTCCACCCTTCACCTAGGTCATTACAACAAGTTTGTAAGTTTAACACTAATTCTTCTTCAAAATTAGGTTGAACACATGAGGATGTTCAGCATAGGGCCTCCAAGAAAAAATAGAAAACCATCTTTTCTGCCCCTAAAACTCTACCATCTAAAAGAATACACCCCTAACTATCTTTCCTCTAGAATACATCAAGCTCCCACTGTTGGGTTCCAAGTTAGAGGCCCATATGTGCAAACTAGTCAAATTTTAGGCTTAACTAGGTAGCCCTCAATAAAATTACAATGTCTCACACAAATGAAGAGATAAAACCCTCAAACAAAATTCAAATGAAAGATATTTCAAATACCTATCTAAAAATGTCAATTTTTCAAACATACCAATCCATACACATCTGTACAACACCAAAAAAAAAAAAAAGTAAAAATGGTAGAAAATTAGGTTTTTATTGCTCCAAATGATCTCAAATCCATACAACCATCTCTCCCTCAGGCTTGTATGGTCATTAAATACATATATGATTCCATTCCAATGGTTATAACCACATTTCAAATGGTCGTTGTAAAGCTCACTTGTTTTTGCAACTAAATTGCAAAGTTGTCAACATTTTTGCAATTTTGCTAGACAACTTTTGCAATTTTTGACATTTGACCTCCTAGACACCTAGGACTTGACCCAATGACCCCAAGGATCATTAAAACCTCCTAAGAAACACAAAAATATTATTTTCAATGAAAAATCACCCAATTTGCTCAATTTTGACCCTTTGGTTCAATTTGGCACTCTGGCTTATAATGATACCTAGAGTCCAATTGACCTTACATTTTGGGTCTTATTACATCATTTTCAGCCATATTCCTAATCTAAAACTAGGATCCTATTAATTTTCCTTGGTGTGCTACATCCCTCATCTTCTTTGATCCTAACAATGTTGACCTACCCTTGCATATTGGCTATCTTATCAACGAGCTTCCCTATTATGATTTCTCATTCATTTAGAGCCTTTATATCTAGCTTCATTCTTAAATAGGCAATTTTATGCTACCCAAGAAGGTTCTAAATGCTCAAACTTAATACCTAGGGCCGACAAACCTAAATGAAACACATAGAGTTAGCTAAATACATCTTTGACATTTATTTTTTAAATTTTGTGTAGCCCAACTTTGAAAGTCCATAACTCTCAAACCGTTTCTTTCATCATCAATGTTAGAAAAGGTATAATGTTCAAACTATCACTCTTTGAAAATCCTATGACTACATGAAGGAATATGCCAAAACATAGCATGGATGAGGAAATATTTATCAACATGTAATATTCCTTCATTAAACCATAGATGTCCATAGATCCAAGCAAACACAACATATTTGAACTATCTATACTTCAATATTCATGTCTTAACATATAGATAATATATTCATAAAAACACAAGTTCTTTTCCTTAAACCATAGAGTCATAAAATGTTTCTGCAAGATAATTACCTAAAAACAAGATAAAAGGTTCTCAAAATAATGGCTTTTTAGAGGCTCATCATTCCCCCCAACTAATCTATTGTTGGTCCCCAACAATCATCAAGTTCCTAATTTGGGGCAACACTCTCTTGTCACTAGTGTCCTTTCACTTGGCTCATTCTTCACATAATCAAAGTAGCCATAATTTTTCCTGAGCCTCTTCCATTGCAAAACTTTAGTAGTCATGCCATGATCTTTTGCATTATCATTTGTTGCTAGTAGTGGTTGCAAGAGAACTACGAGCTGATACCTTAATGGTAACCAATATTTGTACTGATTTCTCCCCAATTCAATATACCAAGGAATCCTAATTGTAGCAAGAGTCAATTTTTGTGGAGAGTGGGGCTCTCTTATTTTTAGATCATGTGGCATTCTAACCCATCATTATCTTGAGGTAATAATTGTTGCCTCAACATTCTAAGATAAGTGTTGTTCCTAGTCTATAAAGACCCATTCTCTAATTGTACTCACCCTACCAAGTGTTGGTGTTTGAAAATGTTACCCATTTCTAATTACCCTGATGAGAACAAGACACATCTAGGAGCAGCTAACTCCCATTCTCAACATGCCCATTCAAACACCAGGCCAACTATAAGGCATGACCCTTCTTCTTCTTTAGGCTCTGCAAAACCTAGGTGGGTAGACTTGTAGATTCTTTATATGGTACCAGTTATCAAAGCATACACTGAATCTAATATGAAGCAGATAAAACCCTTATTTCTCCTGATAACTCATGAAATAATATCAATCTACAGTAGCTAAAATGTAGATCTAGAAATCTCATAAGCTGAGTGAGGGTTCAACTTTTATAGCTCTTCAACATGAAGGGAAAAAGATTGACTTATTGAGAAAAGACAGCATGTCCAATATGCAGCAAAAACTTAATGATCCTACAAATGACCAGTGCGTTATCCATTAGGACAATCCTATACTCCAGAATTACGCATCCTTGAACATCAATCAACATATGGCATATGTTGAGACATTCATGTTCGGTCTGTTCACCTTATGAATCAGACAACAATATCCAATATAACCCCATACTTTCATACATCCTTCTTAATGAATCTGCAACCTTGTCTAAAACCACAAGCAATTATATAACTCCTTGAGTCAAAAGCAAGCAAACCTCAAACATACAACTGGGCAATTGCAAATAGGTTCAAGCTCTTTGTTCTTGAACATATAAAATTACAAATTCAACAAGAAAGGAGACAAAATTATATTGAAATTCAAAACCTTCTACACATTGTATTTATCTCTTTGAAATAAGTACATTAGGAATGCATAAAACAAGATACAAGATCACACTAATGTATCAAAACTATCTATGAAATCCATATGCTATTCATACAAGATATGTTGGGTGTGTGGCTTTCATAGCCTGAGCAGAGCTCCAAGAACTAGAAATAGAAAACCAATCAACAACCTTTTTCAAAGAAGAAGAAAGAATAAATATGAAGAGGGCAATTCTTAGATTGAATTTGCAGTTGACAAGTGTCCCTTCAGAATTCCCCTTCAAGAAGATGAAAAAACCTCTCTCTCCCTTCTCTCTACAACTACATATCATATCTAATCTTCATCATTTAGCCTCTACTAGGTAGAAATATCTCAGAAATTTGATGATGAAAAGCATGTAACTCATCCTGATGTAAAAGTGAATTCAAGGTAAAAGTAACAAATCAGTTGAAAATGCCTTGAGAAGACAAGAAAACAACCTCAAGTTGATTTTCTTCACTTTCAAATTGCAACAGACCTTTAAAACCGTCCTCTAGCCAATCTTAATCATCACTGAAGAGCTCAACCTATTTTGTCACCAATGCCTCTGATTTCACAAATTTTCCTATAACTTGAACCAAGAAGCACCTGTGCAAAAACAAACTCCAGATTTGGAAAGTTTAGGTTTTCCTGGTTCCAACAGTATATTGGAGTGCATATCTAGCCTTCCAAAAATGCCTAGAATCTCATTTTGAAAATCGCTCTTCTGGCTATAAAAATTTAGGTCTGAAACTCAATTTGATTTTAAATTTCAAAAATTTAATATTCTTTAAAGTCAAAAATTTACATTTAAGCCCTTTTTAAATTTAAAATGAACTTGTACGTATCCTTTTGAAAGAAATTTTAAAATAAAATTTTTAAAACTATTTTAATTTGCCCTTTATGCCTCCATCCGGGTCAACAGGCTTTGACTGTCCTTTTTCCACATGTCCACATTTGATTGGCCAACCATTGCTCTCAGATGCCACATCAGCACTATAGGGACCCAGTGCCACATGTCGATAAAGTGCTTCCCCGCATTACTTAAATTCCTACAACTCCATTTTGCGAGGATGCGCAGATCGTCAGATCTCGCAATGTGGCAAAATCTTGTGCCCCATCTTGATCTACTCGTCCTTGTCATCGCATCATCCACAGGGCCCACAGTGCCACATAGTACCCAGGCACATCCCCACATTATTTAACTACCTTGCAACTTTTTTTGTGGGGATGCACATGCCGTCGGATGTGGCCACGTGTCAAAATCTCGTTCAATCTCCGTTTTGTGTGCCATGTCACCACTGATGCATTTTCATTTAAAATTATACTTTTAAGCCCTCCAATTGACATCATCCATGACAATTGGGACCCACCACGGTGCGTTGCCTTTCCAAAAAGGCCATCCTTTGAGACAACTAATGATATGTGTGCGTATTTAAAGAATATGAAAAGTAACCCTCGAAGGAATGTGGGATATTACCCTTTACCTCCCTGTGACTGTGATTTGTCTCTTTGACTGGCGTCTTTTTAATTTCTTGGGCATCTTTTTTTATTTATCAGTGGTCCCTTTGATTCATGTGTGAGGCTAAAAGGCATCAACTCTGCCCTCTACTGGCGTGAGATTTCTATGTCTTTAAGCGGCTCCTTTTGTGGGCATGTTCATCTTGTATCCATGTTTGACTTGAAATGTTCACCTTCTCAACATGCCTTCTCTCTGTGTTTTCCTTTGCATTCAAACATGGACTCCCGTATTTTTTTTTTGCATGCTTGCATGTTACTCGTCATCAATTGTGTGGACTGCTATGGGTGGAGGAATCGTGCTTCATCTAACTACAGTGTTCTGCCTTTGTTGGTTTTCGCACTGGTTTTTTTGCCTCAGAAGTAATTTTATCTACAATTGATTCCTTAGTCATTGCTTTGGAATTGGCTTCTTCTAAAGCTGACCCCTGCCACTTATATGCTATGGCTTTTTATGTGCATCTAGCATGATCTTCAATGCTGACTGCTCTCATTTTCACTTTACATCTACTTAAGCTATTATTGATCTTTGATCTATGATTTTACCTCTTTGACAACGTGTTCTCCATTGGTGTGATCTGCTATTTCTTTCCTAGACCTCTATGTGCCCTGCTTTGCTGCGAGTTTCCTTTCAATTTGTGTGATTTTCCATATGGCTGCCTCTCTTTGAGTCAGATTCTCCTTTTATATGCCGCTAGCTGTTTTGAGCTTTTTGTTGTTGATGGGGGTCATCTCTACAGACTATTGTGCGATCCCCACACGTTTCTCTATTTAGAAACGGCTTCCATTATGCCTTTGCATGCTTGTGGGGCTCTCTACTTGCAGATGGCAACTTTCTTTTTGTTACTTTTGAACATATTCATCAGAGCAGTAGTCTTTGAAACGTGCTCATCAACTATGGGATCATCCTAACGTCTATCAAAAACCTAATCAAAAGACTTTGACTTTACAATCTCAAACATATCATCCATAGCGAAAATCATAGTCAAAGTCTTTTTCTATTAGATTGGTAAATAGAGCTTATCATTGTTATTATTATTTTATTACTCTATTTCCCATCTGTCAGAGGGCACTCCAAAATGGACTCGCTGCCATCTTCAAATTTTCACATTCATCATTACTAAGGTTATATCTTCCATCCCCAATTGCTCCAAGGTTCAACACGAAAAAGGTGGAGAAGACTGTACACATCCTCCAAGTCATTCTAAAATGGGGTCCTAGTAAGGTACTAGTGACAATTAGCAACAAGTGCATTAGCATCATCCTTTATAGTCAGATATATCAGTAAGATTTACTTTAGGTAAAACAAAATGGACTTCATCAAGTCTTTGGCTTAGAAGTAAACCTCATCTCCACTATCTTCATTTCAAAGATGAGCAGTCTCCATTAACATTTCTACTTTGTCAGCCCATTTGGCAAAATCAACAATCACCTTTAAGAACACAATTTGAAACTTACTCATTGCTATTTAATCTTTAGTTGATCATTAATGAATGCGGATGATCCCATTCAAGAATTTAAATTAATTTCTACCTCCTCATTTTATCTCACTGTTACATTTCCTCATCACAATTCTAATGAATTTAGCTGGTTCCCAAAGTTGGTCCGACTAAAAAAAAAATTGTTTTTGAATGGCTGGATTCTCAAAAACTTTTCTCTGTTCACCTCGAACTGATTAAGATAAAGTTTGATTACTGAACCATCATTTCAAACTCATCTTCACCCTTTTCTGCGAAAAACTGTCAAATTTGTGCCAGGAGCTCCATTGACTGCCCCTTAAAACTGACCTGAACAAATAACTGAGCTCTGAAAACTGACCCACTGAATCTTTGTTATTCACTCTTACGCCCTATCAAATCTTGTCTCATGATGAATTCAAGGTCAAAAGATACTGATCGTCAAAATTGACCTCTCAGAACTGCCTGCAAGAACATATGTCAGAAAACTAGAAACTGGGTTTGGATTTGGCCTGGAAAACTGGGCAAATTGACACTTGGAAAAATGAAAATTGGGGCATTGGTTCTCTGTCATGAGGAAATTATGAGTCTAAGGTTTGGGCTTATGAAAAATAATAAGGCGTAAATGGCGAACGTTCAAAGTATGCTACTAAGAATTTTGCAACTAGGAACACTGATAGAAAATGATTTTTGCAAATGGAAAGGACCTGGAAAAGTGTGCAAATGGATTCGTCATGACTTGCAAACTGGCAGACTTAAAGTATTTATAGAGGAAAACATAGGGGTACAATCCATTTGACTTGACCAATCACAGATCAGGAGATATAACGTCACAAACAGGGCTTCCAATCAATCTACAAATACTGACACCGGCAAAAATTCCATTTGGAATCATGCTTGAAAATTGATCAAACGGATTCGTCAAGAGCTGAAACTTGAAACATGACAAGTCTCTGACATTTATAATGCAATGCAAAAGGAATTTTAGCATTTTGGTCAAGTGATCAAAAGTTATAGCATGTCAAACAGGGCTTCCAAGAATTGTGTGCAAAGTGCATCAATATGAAAACAATGAATGACCAACTTTGACAGATTCAAAACCTAGTCAAACGGACTCGAAACGATTTGAAATCTGAAACCTAGGTTCTTGGATATAGACAATAGATAATCCCAAAATGGAGAATCATGAAACATTTCTAGGTGCAAGATATTCAGATGCAAACAAGGCCTCCTGTCGCTATTTGACACAGGTGAAAAATGCAAATTTGGAATTAGCTCAAAACAGGACTTCGCCAAATAGCTCGAAATGATGTTTTAAATTCATGGAACAGGTACACGGGCTGAATGAAAAGTGTTAGAAACATTGAACACCTTTTAGGCCTCATACTAACAACCGGGTACGAACTCATCAAAAAGCATTTATAGGGCTCAATTTCTTCAATGGTGCTCAAAATTGACCATGCAATTTTTAGCGCCAACACCAAGTCTTGCAAGATCACCCAAAATAGAAATCCAATCAAGATATGTTCGTCTAGAATGTTTAACTTCCAGCCTCATGATCAAGGGTGTTGTCATTTTATTCTCACTGTAGGGTGCAGCTTGATGTTCTCTTCCTATTTCATTATGTATCCATGACATTACTTCTCTTAACTACACATCTCCTACATACAGGACTCGGTTCCATTCAATTTCATTAGGCACAACCAGGTTATGAAGATACAACTCACATAGTAAATGTTTCAAATCCATGGGAATATATTGAAATGCATCATAAAACTCATGTTGCATAGAGATAGAGGGATTAAGACCCTCCAAAATTCTAGTGAATTTATAATTTGAAATTTTTTCTTTACGGAACAAAGCACATACTGGTAATGGAAACCTACATTCCATTAACTTAGGAATCAATCCTATGATCTACTCAATTCTTCTCTTCAAGACTTCATTTTGATCTGAACTTTTTTTCAACTAGTAACTCTACTCATTAATAAAATGCTTTAAATTCTATTTCCCAAATTTCCATTAATCTCTCTCCCATAATAGTTGTTGAAACAAATTAATTCCTACAAAAAAAAGTTTTAGATAGATCGGGTGGTAGCAATGGGTTGTGATTAAAAAGGTCTATCCATTCAAGTGCCAAATAGGGAGTTTTGTTGACACGTGTGGATCACTCTTCTTTTCTTATGACAACTATTGTCTCCACATTTTCTTCCCTATTAGATTTAGTGGTTGTTGTAGCTAATGTGTCTAACCCTTCTTGATCCAATTTTTCTAGTACTTCCTTAACAATTTCAAGTCTAAATTCTAGATAATTCTTTGAAGGAAGTTCAGAAAAATTTTCACTAATATTTTGCATATAAAGGTTTACTTCAAACTCCTTATATATTTCATGCTCACCAAACTCCTTATCACTATTGATAGGCGCATAATCAACACTATAATTAGCTTCTAGTTGTAGATTATGGCTTTTGCTCTCATTTTCACTGACTTGAGTTTGCTGCAATTTTTCTCTAGAGAGAACTTCTTTTCATATTTAGAAAACTCAAGGGTAACTATGGGAATAGAGGTTTTAGGAACCCTACTCTCAAAGAGTCTCACACTTCACCTCGTGGGTGGTGTTGACAAGCACAAAGGATTCTTTCATTTCCTCTTGCTTATAGCTATTTCCACCATAGGTGCTTCAAGAGGTTTTTATAGATTTTCCTCCTCTTGAGAGTGCAATGGTTCATTAAGGTTACTCTCCTCATCTAGTTGTTTTTCTAACCCTTCTACTTTAGGTTCCAAGATTTTACATTTTTCTTTCTCAGTGCAAGACCTACTCTTAGCAGATGATGGGACCTCAGGAGCACTAGCAACTTCTACATTTTTACTTCTCTTTTTGTTAACAATGGAGGTCTTAGCTTTGTAAATCCTCTTCTTAGTTGGTCTAAGACTAGAGGTAGAGGCTTCTTGAGCATTTTCAACTTTCGAAACAACTTTATAGAAACCAGTGGGTGTTCTTTCCCTTTGTCCAACACTCTGGCCTCCTGGGCCTACCAACCTAGGCTCTACCTCTTTTAACTACAAGAACTCCTCCCATGACCCAATTTCTTTCTTATTCAATTCCCTTTCTATGATTAATTTTATTGATAAATGGTGAGAGACAAACTAACTTTTCTTGACTACACTAGAGAAGCTTTCTTCTCAACAATGTTAAACAATAAATTTGGAAGATTTACCTATCTATACTCGTTGTAGGTGAGCCAACATTTTGAAATATAGGACATGCTAGTATGTGTAACATGCCTCTCATGTGAAGTACCAGATTCTAAAAATGGCTAGTTGAATAAACTCCATTGGAAGGCATAACCTAGAAGTACCTTGTTTCTTATCAATGTCTAGTGGAGGTTCTTGGTGTATACTGAATTATGCCCTAGCTATCTTCAGGTCAAGCTCTTTCTCCCAATTTTTTCCTTCTTGGAACAACCTAATGACCTTGGCTACCACCTCCTCTAAAAACTCAATTCTTGGACCTTTAACTACTACAATGCCATCCTTTAAGGTGCTCATGAATTGAAGAGAAACCACTTCATCAAATCCTTTTAAAGTAAGACAATAATCCAACTATCCCCTTCTTCTAAAAATTTCACAACTAACTGCATCACCCAAAGAACTTGATGATCAATAGGCTCATTTCTCTATAGACCTCCACCCATTATTAATTCTAGCTGAATTGTGGAAAAATAATGATGTTTCAGAGCTTACTGAATCAATGTTTACAATATTACAGCACTAGCCCTTGTTATTTCAAAAAAATAGTGTGTACTTGTAAAGTTTAATGCATAATATCTCATAATGTCCTTGCCTCAAATTTCATAATTTATGCTCATCTATAGTGTTTCCTCACTTTTCACCATGTACCAATTTTGCAAAGTGGAGATTAGCTTGTATTGTTTTTAGTTTAGTCAAGTCAGTTGCTAGTTTAGTCTAGTCGGTTGCCCCTTTTCCTTCCTCAAGTAATAAGTATCTCCATTGGGTTTTCATCTTTCCCTTCTATCACATTGTATGGCTGGGTGGGTTTTGTTTATCATCATGAGTCTTTGGGGTAGTTTAGGACCTTGCTCGATTGAGATTCTTAAATTATTTTACTTCAGATGAACTTACTCACAAGTCATTTTGTTTCAAACTTATAGAAAGTTGGGCTAGCAAAAAATCCAATTTCATCTTCTCCTTGGCGAATTTTGCACCCTGAAAGTGAAACCTGCCAAGATTCCCAAATGTGATTCTCAAGCTTAAATGAAGAGAAGAAATTTGCGTTATGGATAGATCATTCAAGTGTTGCCATTTTTTCACTACGGGAACCTTTCAAAACTCACTAAGATGATTAAAAAGGGAAATGGAAAAAAACTCATAAACAGCTTCTCCTCGACAGGTTTTGAACCAAGAAGTTAGTTTTTTCTGAAAAGGTGCTTGTAAAATAATAAAGTGAGCTAGTGGGTCACACCTTTCACTTGTGAAGTCAGTTTTATATTTTCCCAAGGCTCAAAGTAAAGTGATTAGAGAAAAGAAGGTAAAAAATAGGCCATCAGTGGAGAACTCAGAAATAGCTTCTCCTCGACGGGTTTCTAACCAAGAAGGCAGTTTTCTGCATCCAGCAAAAGATCACTCTTGCAAGCATGGTTATTTGACAAATTGATTACAGGAGGCTAAAAAAAGGTAAGGGAAGCATGTTGATCACTTTGAGGGAAGTATTCTGTTTAAATTTTGGCCAAGAAAATTTTTACTCATGGAGTACTCCATTCTTAATTCTCCGCAGCTTGGTGGAAAATAGGAAAGTAAGCCATAATAAAGGAAAATAACCATTGGGCCAACAAAAATAGTGAAAAGACAAGAAAGAATCCGTTGTAACCTCCACATTTACTAATTTAATGGATTTATCATTTAAGTCATTTGTGTGGCATGGATTTTAAAGATTAACGGGTGGATTGGAGTTTCTATATAGAGATGAACATAACAGATTTTCAAACTACTAGTTACTCATTTGAACTGTTATGCTATTAAGTTGATTACTAATTCTGAAATCCCCATAGTTAAAAAGTTCTACTCTCTATCTTATTTTGAGATTTAAGATTTCCAAATTATCTCTACCTCAATCAAAAAGGCAACAAGATTTGTTGGATTTGATGGATTGGGCATAATCAAGTCTACATGGCAAAATATCATAGACACTTCACTATGTTTCTTTGACATGCAAGATTTCCATAGAAGGTTGAGGGTAGAACCAGTCCATCCCATAATGGAGAAACTTTGAAGAAGTGGGCTGGTAGAAGCAGTAGGATTTCCTATAGTAGTGCAAGCCCCAGAGCTAATTATTGAATGTATCAATAACTATAACCCAAATATGAAGAAAATCTTACTGCCTGATCAAACGGTATTAATCTCAATTGATAGGCAACTAGTAGTCAATTGCCTATGAATTCTAGAAAGAGAGGAGTTATTTGAACTAATAATTAGAGGAGCTATGTCTAAATTCTCTCTGAAGAAGATGGTGTGGCCAAAGGAGATCATGAGTTCTTGGTTCCAAAAGCTAAAAGGAGCTAAAAGTAAAGTTCCTAAAACCCTTTTTGGCACTGATCTCAAGCCCGAGATTGTGGAAATTCTAGTTCTTTTGCATCGATTGAAAGGTGAGGTTGAAGCCCTTAACTTTGTAGAATAATACTTCTTTTTAGTGCAAATTATCTGCTTGGATACATAATATGTTGACTGGGCATATGAGGTAAGTGAGCATCTGTCTAGGGCTCTTAGTGCAGCCAAGTTCTAAAATTCATTTTATATGTCTTCTTTCTTGATATATATGTTGGCTTCCCTACAATTATGGCCAAGCCTTCCTAGAATGGAGAATTTTCTAGATGATGTAAAGAGTTATGCATTTTACCCATGCTTGCAGTTACAGAATAGTTATGCAGAGTATATTAGAGTTAATGATGCATTTACAATGAGGCTTTGCAAGGAATTCCAAGGGTGTTCGGAGAGGAGATTTAGCCCAGAATTGATGGTGGCCATTAGTCAGTTGGGTAGTTATTTCATCCAATTCTCATCTTGCAACTTTCGATGGATTTCCCCTGAAGCTACCCAAATATCTGGATGACATGATCATGCTCATTGAGATCATGAGAGAAGAAATCTAGGTGAATGTGCTCAGTGCAAGTTTGAAGAAAATAGGGTATGAATTTCCCATAAAAGTTGGGGCATACAGTTGTGAGTCTCGATCAGATGCCAAAAACATGCTCAAGGCTTTCAAGAACAAGTTCAAATTAGAAGAATATGGAGTGTTGAGGCCTATGTTTGACCCAAATGGGTATGCCAGAGATGTGCTTCAAATTAGAAGCATGATCAAGCATGTTACTACTATGGAAGATTATTGGGTGAACTATAAAAATGAGATAGAAAGCCAAGATTGGGCTTTTGCAAGATTGAAAATAGAACAAATAAAGACATATGGCATTAGCTTAGAGGTGGAAGGGCTAGAGGATGATGGGAAAAATATGTATAGTAATACATATTTGACCAAATTGAGAAATACTCCAATCAGTTTTGAGCCATATGTTAATGTGGAGGAAGACCTTGATATTATGATGGCCTAGATTGTCAAAAGAACTAGAAAATGGGTCAAGTGGAAAGAAAAAAAGGGCCAAAGTAAGAGCAATACTACTCAAGCTTCTCCAGCCGCTACTACTCACACTTCTTCTCAAAGTGCCACAACTAGTGTTACAACTTTGGCTGCTCAAGGACCTGCTCAATTTGTAGGAGGAGGTGATCAACCCCTAGAGAAGAACATCTCAATAGCTCCAAATTTCCAAGTTGATCCTCTATCAATTATTGGAGCCCAAGCTAGCACTAAATAAAAGAGGACCAAAGAGTTGAAAGATGGTATTGCTGCTCCAATTTCACCTCCTCATGTTGCTGCTCCAGTTTCACCTCCTCATATTGCTGCTCTAGTTTCACCTCCTCATGTGACTGCTACTCCATCTCCTCATTATAGCCCTAGTCAATCTACAAGCACTCCCCTTTTGAAGCCAACTAGTTCCCCCATTCAGATAGTAGAGATCAGGAATGAACAAAGTAGTAGTAGCGAATCCACTAAATCTAATGAAGTCGCAAGGAAAACTCAAGAGCAAGAGAAAGTCATGAGTTCTTCTAGGCTTCTATTTCAGGATCCTAAGAATCCTTTTTCTGCAACTTTAGCTCCAGTGACTCTGGTGAGGAAGAAGATGTTCAGTATAGATTCACTTGGGGCTGCTTCTAAAGTGATCAGCACAGAGTCTTGGCTACAAGATACCTTAGAAAGGAAAAGAAAGAGGAAAGAAGAGAGTATCCCTAAAAAGGATACTATATCTCAAGTAGTTCACTCCGAATCTATAGTAGTAAAAGCTAAGAAGCAAAAGACTTTATCAATACTGGGGCAAGATCTAGAAATAGGATACTTAACAATGGAGGTAGCAAAGCTAAATAGAGCAGGGAGAATTAAGGACATGACACCTAATGATTTCACTCTACATTCGATTGATCTTGGAAAGGCTAGGCATAATACAAAGGTGGGCCTATGGAGATCAAGTAATGAAGTGAAAGAAGAACAATTGGAGAACCTCAAATTGTCAAATATCAAAATGAAGGCTGAGATTGAAGAATTGAAAAAATTTATTAGGAAATTGGTTGTTCCATTAGAAACCATTACTAGTGTGCTTGATACTGAGAACCCTACTTCATAATAAGTGCAAGCCTTCATCTCACAACTTCAAAAGGATAGGCATTTTGGCCAGATTGGAAAAGAATAGATTAAGAAACTCAATGCAGATGGAGTTATTCTGATTGATTAAATTGGAAATGTTATCCTTCGATTGGAAATTGAGAAGGATAATATCATCTCTAATCACAGCACTTTGGATATAGAAAAGGAAAGGTGTGAAAAATGTATTTCTCTCCTAAATATGGTCATCCAAATGAAGGTAAAAGAAGCAGTTGAAGCGAATATTTTGAAGAAGGGGACTAAACCTCTATTTTAATGGCTTCAAAAAATGCAATTTAAGTAGGAGATGATTCAAGAGGATGAAGAAGGACTCAAAGAAACAAGGGAAAAGGTAAAGAAGATCCAAGACAAAGCATTTGAACTCATGTGAGGATTACACACTGACCCACAAAATAGTGGGCAAGGGAATGCTCTCATTGGGGTAGAAGTAATGAAAAATAACTTCTCCACATAATTGAGTAATATATCTAGAATGACTTCAAGTGGTCAAAAAAAAGTGGTAGAGTTGTAGACACTTGGTGGATATGTACATGTGGCTACTAAAGAATTGACAAGTTAGCTAAATGCAGTAAAGGAGTTGGCTTAGGAGCATTCAAAGTGGCTCTTGAGATTCACTAATGTACATGTGCCTAGTCATGAAGAAATGATCCCAATTATAGTAGCTGCCAAGGCATATAGGGCAAAAAATAAAAAGGGAAAGAAGTCTACGTAATTCATTTGACACTCCCTTTTCATTCTCTGATGTAAATTTTGTAATACGAAAAACTGGCATCTTGCCATTTGTCATCCTCAAAAGATGAACCGATTAAAATTCCTATTGTAACGATCATCTCTCAACTCTATATGTATGAAGTTGAATGATTAATGAAAGGTGGGAAAATTTTTGGTGTGAAGTACTTTTTGTTGTAGAGTCAATTAAATGGTATTTAATGTCAATCATTATCTGTTCCAGTAGATATTGTGTTCAGTCCATGTTTCCTTTTTGCTTTACAAATAATTAGGGAGGAACAGAGCTTCTTTCTCCTATTTTCAAGATCATGAATGCATGTGATAAGTATTGTTATGATTCATTCAGCTAAAAGATTTTGTTAACATTTTTGATTTATTAGTTATAGTTTAGATTTGAATTTTGGCTTATTCTAGCTGTATGCGAATAGATTTATGGATTCATAAGATGTGTGGGTACGTGAATCTGTTTTAGTATTGAGAAATTTTTCTTGCCTGAATTAAGTTCTACTTAGGCTTAATTTGGTTTGCCTCTTTTGTTGTCGGGTTAAGAGCATACCCCAGATTAGTTTTAGGAACAAAACATAATTCCTTGAACATCATTCACATAGGGAGTTGTACCTACCAATTCAGAGAGAAGCCAGTAATCAGAGAATGACTTTTCAATTATTGTAAATAGATATTGTTCATCATTTGGGCATTAAGAGTCATATTTTCACAAGAAACAAGAAAGGAGAAATCTGTTTACCAATAGATTTTTGATGACTCTGCTGGGGAAATGAACAGTCGCTTGACTAGAAAGCCTATGTCATGAGGGAAAATGGTACTACCTCATGAAAAAATAATCCCAGTGCTCTAACCTAACCTTGGTTTTCAAGACAACCAAGAGGATATAATTTCATCGCTTAACACATTCATTTGGAGGCACAGGAGGAACACTAAACATTATCAAAATGCTAGCCAGGTATTAGAAGAAGAAGAAAGAAGAGTTGAAGCCTTTGAAAGATCTTTTCAAAGGAGAGATATCCGGAGAGAAAAAAGACAATAAAGATAGTAAGCTTAGAGATAAACTAGACCTAGCATCTTGGAACAATTTAGGTCCCTCAAAAGTACCAAGGAACAGGCTGGGCAAGATTCCACCTTTGATAAACTAGCAGAGCTTGACTTTCCTATTTTAGACATTCCAAAGTAGAAAGGTGAAGGTAAAAGTCCGAGTAGACCCCCTTCCCCTATTAGAAATCATGATGCCAACACTTCACATTCCACTTGTCAAGTGTTAGCACTTCATGGATTTATTGCCCCTCTAGTTGTTAATTTTCTGCCATATACAACTAGAACAATCATGGCTGCTCCATGGGCCATGGCAACAGGACCGTTAGTGCTAAATGCTTACCACCCACTTCTCGCTAGCTTAAGGAAGAATTTTCCTAAATTCTCAGGTGATGGAAAAGTCACTACAGATGAACACATTAAGGCTTTCTTTGCGGCTACTCATATCTTAAGAGTGGGATATGAAGATGTTGTTGTAAGATTGTTCATACAAACCCTCACAGATAGTGCAGCAGATTGGTTTTATCATCTACTTGATGGCTCAATAATTGATCGGGACATGATGAGAGCTAAATTTGAGACTAGATTTAAAATTGCAAAAGATGAACATGCCTTGCTAACACAGTTGACTTCAATTAAGAAGCAACCAACTATGAGCATGAGGGATTTCATTGCCAATTTCAATAAGATTAATAGCAAAATTCCTACTGCTGATAGACCCACACATGGCAATCTAAAAACTTTATTTATTAGTGTTATGCCTCTGGATATCAATTATGATATGAGAAGAGCATGTCCCACTGATCTGGCTGACGCATAGAAGAAAGCTATTGAATGTGAGGATGATTTAATTTTCATAGGAAAATGGAAATGAGAACTTCAAACTAAAGGGAGTTGTAGTAATACCACATCATCAGAAGAGATGATTCAGAAGTTGTCTAATGAACTAGTAGCAATGAAAAAGAAATTACCCAAATTCAATAACTCTTATCAATGAAATTACCAAAACTCACCAGGAAGAAGCAATGAAAGTAGATATCCACAGTTTATAGGTTCACAACCTAGGTTACAAATCGAAGCAGTACCAAAAAAAGGAAATATGTGCATCTTTCATTTGACCACAGATCATGATAGTGAGAATTGTTTGGAGACTGTTCATATGATGCAGTTGTTATCTACTAATGAATTAAATATTGCAGCTTCATGTTTAGAACTTGATTCTTGTTCAAATGGCTACTCTGGAAATTTATTTTTAGAATACGAATTAGATTCTAAATCAAAAGGTGAGTGTTATGTAACTATTGATGGAACTTCATATACAGTGCTTACCTGTGGACAAAGGTTAAAGAATCAAACCTCTAGCCACACTCACAGGATTAACTTTGGTCCTTCAACAAGAAATGTACATATTGATCAAGGAGCATCTACTTCACAAATAGGTAAGAACAAGACATCCTTTGATTTCATTTGGTTTTTTGATTAGTCAAAAATTTAAATTTCCACTATTGATTATTTAAAATCACACCCTTAGGAGTTAAAAAGACTAGTAGACTAATGTAAAGGAAGCTCATCAGATGTTGATTGTAACATGATGGTTGAAAAGAAAGATGAAACCTTAACATCTAGTTTGTTTAATCAAGAAGATTCCATAGTCTTAGCAACCTCTCCTGGGAAAAAGCCTGAACCTTTTTATATCTCATTGTACATCAATGGGTGTAGACTCGGTAATTGTATAATAGATTCAGGTGTGTCAAATAATGTTATGCCTTATTCTGTAGCTAAATTTTTGGGTCTCAATCTTACTAAAGTGAATGGAAGATGCTATTCAATGGATGCCAAACAAGTTCCCTTACTCGAATAGATTAATAATGCTCACGTAGCTTTAGCTTCACATCTAGAAAAGAAGCTCCTATTAACTATCCTAGTAGCTGATATCCCAACAAGTTATGGACTTCTGTTAAGTAGAAGTTTTTGTCATGACTTAGGAGGAGAAATAAAACTAGATTGGTCCCAAATAGTAATACCTATTGGGAATAAGAAAGTGAAACTAGAACCTAAAGAAAAAGAAAGGTTCACAGTTTTGAAGTCAGATGATCTTAAAGCTCAAATTCTATATCAAGAGCTGAAATTCGGTAACTATATGTTGTTTACTGAAGAAGGCATAAATGGACAAATAGATGAAAATTGAGGTGATAGAATTTCCAATATATCAGATATTTGGATGCTTGAATTCAATGGAAGTTGTGCTTCTTCAGGATCTAGAGCAGGCGTGGTATTGATATCCCCAAAAGGAGAACCAGAACCTATAGCTTTTAAACTAGAATTTGGGAATGCAAATAATATTGCAGAACATGAAGCCTTATTATTGGGGATAATGTTAGAAAAAGAGAGAGGGATAAAGATTTTAAAAGCTCAAGGTGATGCCGAACTAATTGTAAAGAAAATAAAAGGGCAGTATTCTATTACAAACCATAAGCTTAAAAATTATAGGAACAGAGTCTCGGATGAGATCGAAGGTCTGGATGCTTTTTCTATTGAAGTAGTTCCAAGGGAGATGAATACCAAAGCTGACTCCTTAGCAATTTCTACCTCTTTATTGCTCCCTCCTCCAGATTTCAAAGACAAGAAGTACCAAATCAAAATTGTATATTGATCTGTCGTCCCAAATAACACAAAATCTTGGCAAGTCTTCAGTGATGACAAGATTTTGTAGATGTTTTTAGAGAAGTTTTTCTGAAAGGTAATACCATTCCTCCATATTTTGTGGCTTTAGAAATTTTTTTTAATAGACATGATGCTTACATAAAGTAGAAGAGAGCAGAAGAGGGGCCAAAAATGGGTGAATATGAAGAAGTTAACATTGGAGACATTCACAATCATAAACTGATTAACATTGGGAAGTGTTGTTCACTCGAAGAGAAAGAGGCCGCAAAGAACCTCTTTATGGAATAAAAAGATGTTTTCTCCTAGAGCTATGAATATTTGAAAAGTTATAAAAATGGGAAGGTAAAACATGAGATCCCACTGAAGCCTGATGCAATGCCTTTCTGACAAAAACAAAGGAACTATAATCCTAAAGTCACTGATACCATCTCCCGAGAAGTAGATAAGATGCTAAAAGAAAGAATTATTTATCCCATTCATCATTCCACCTAGATAGCCAACATAGTACCCATTACAAAAAAAGAATGGAGAAATAAGAATCTATGTTGATTTCCACAACTTAAATTAGGCATCCCTGAAAGACAACTTTGCTCTTCCTAATATGGACCATTTATTGTGAATAGTGGTGAGATCTGAAATGATGTCTATGCTTGATGGCTTCTTGGGTTATAATCAAATTGAAGTAGAGAAGAAGGACCAACATAAGACAACATTCACTACCCCTTTGGGTACATTTTTGTATCACATAATGCCTTTTGGACTTATCAATGCTGGTGCTACATTCCATAGATGCATGAGTAACACATCTGCTAATTTAAAAGGCCAAATCATAGTCATATACCTGGATGACCTCACTATGTTCTCAAGAAAAAGAAAAAATCATATAGGAGATCTGAGGAAGGTATTACAAAGGTTTCGAGAACATGGAATATCTCTCAATCCAAAGAAGTCAGTATTCTGTATGACAGAAGGAAAGCTCCTTGGCCATATAGTGTCCCAAGAAGGCATTAGATTTGACCCTAAAAGAGTGGAAGCTATTCAAAGACTAAGCCTACCCTCAAACAAAATCGGGGTTAAATCTTTCTTTGGGCAGGTAAATTTTCTCAGAAGATTTGTGCCTGATTTCGCAGAAACTACTAAAAATATAGTGGATATGATGAAAGGGAATTCAAATTTCAAATGGAATGAGCCAAGGAAGCAATCTTTTCATAATATAAAAATTGCAATTGCTAATGCTCCTGTATTGTGTCATCCAAATTATAAGTGGGACTTTATCATTTATTGCTATGCTTCTGAACACACATTTTCAGCTATTCTGATGCAAGAGAATGATGAAGGAGTACAAGCTCCTATTGCTTTTATGAGCATACCTTTAAAGAACCATGAACTCAAATATGTGCAAATTGAAAAACATGCTTTCTCAGTGTTCAAGGCTCTTAAACATTTTTGGTTCTATGTCCTGCATTCACATTCAATAGTTTTTGTCCCAGATGTAGCAGTAAAGAGTGTATTGACACAATAGGATATAGGTTGCAATGTCAGAGGAGCATGGGTAGAAAAAATACAAGAATATGATATAGAAATTAAACCTGCCAAGTTGATAAGAGGAAATGCTCTATGCAAGGAAATTGTAGAAAACAAAATTACTAGAAGGTCAAAAGAATCGAGTGAAAAAAAAATTGGTGTTAGACGTAGGTCTCTACGATCCATGGTTTGAAAACATCTCTTACCTGTTAACGTATGGTGAATGTCCAGAGGGCCTAAATGCAAGGCAAAGAAGAAATCTAAAACTAAAAGTAGCTAAGTATGTCATTTGGGATGATAAACTTTACAAAAGGGCTATTGATGGTACTTTCCTTAGATGTATAGATAAAAAACAACAAGAAAGGTTGTTGAAGACATTCCATGGTGAAGCTTGTGGGGGACATTTCTCTTCTTCAGTCACAACATTTAAAATACTAAGGTAGTGTTATTACTAGCCTGGGATGTTTAAAGATGCATATGCATGGGTAGCATAGTGTGAAAAGTGCAAGATGTTCTCTAGATGTCCTCAATTAGCTACTTTACCTTTGAGACTTGTTATCATCGAAGGGCCTTTTTCAACAGTGGGGCCTTGACTTTGTTGGTCCTATTAGCCATACATCCAGTGCTAGTCATTAGTATATAATAACAACAACTGATTACTTCACTAAATGGGTAGAAGCTAAGGCTACAAAATAGACTACTTCTAAGGTGGTGTGTGAATTCATAAAAGAAAACATTTTGGTCAAGTTTGGTGTTCCTATTAAGTTAGTGATGGATAATGCATCTTATTTTTCTTCAATCAAGATTACTAATTTTTGTTTTGAATATGGGATCACTGTTGGTCATCCATCTAATTTTTCCCTCAAGGGAATGGATAGGAAAAGTCTAGCAATAAGAATTTAATTAATATTGTTAAGAAGCTAGTCTTAGATAATCAGAAAACTTGGCACAAAAAGATTCATGAGGCACTCTGGGCAGATAGAGTGACACCCAAGAAAGCAATTGGTATATCCCCTTTTGAACTGGTTTATGGAACTAAAGACAGCCTACCCCTACCTTTGGAGTTAGCCATGAACAAACTCAGAGAAGTAATTGAGGATGATGTCTATAAGGATGGTCTAGAGAAGAGGATCTTATATCTGAACAAACTCAAAGAAGAAAGGAGAGAGATTGTAGACAACATTACACAGCATCAGATGCGAGTGAAAGAGCTTTTTAATAAAAGAACAAGACCTAGGAAGTTTATGGTAGGAGATATGGGGTTGATTTGGGACAAAAGAAAGACCCCAAAAGGAATGCATAAAAAGTATGATGCTCTATGGGAGAGTCCATTCAAAATTCAACAGGAATTCAAAAATAATTCTTTCAAGTTGGCACATGAAGATGGCGAAGTATTTCCCCTGACTTATAATGGTCAGGATCTCAAGCTCTATCAAATTTAAAACTAAGAATAGGTAACCCCTATATTGTATTATAGTTTCGTTTAGTTCCTTTGCGAAACTAGAGATTCTAAGTTCCTTGCTTGGGTATACTCTACCCAAGTCCCTAGTTAGAGCCAGCAATTGCCTCACTTTTCACCATGTACCAATTTTGCAAAGTGGAGATTACCTTGTATTGTTTTTAGTTTAGTCCAGTCGGTTGCCCCTTTTCCTTTCTCAAGTAATAAGTATCTACATTGGGTTTTCATCTTTCCCTTCTCTCGCATTGTATAGCCAGGTGGGTTTTTTTATCATCATGAGTCTTTGGGGTAGTTTAGGACCATGCTCGATGGAGATTCTTAAATTATTTTACTTTAAATGAACTTACCCACAAGTCATTTTGTTCTAAACTTATAGAAAGTTGGATTGGCAAAAAATCCAGTTTCATCTTCTACTTGGTAGATTTTGCACCCCAAGGTGAAACCCCACCAAGATTCCCAAATGCAATTCTCGAGCTTAAATGAAGAGAAGAAAATTATGTTATGGATAGATCATTCAAGTGTTGCCATGTTTTCACTATGGGAACCTTTCAAAACTCACTAAGATGATTAAAAAGAGCAACAACGAAAAACTCAAAAACAGCTTCTCCTTAGTGGGTTTCGAACAGAGAAGTTAGTTTTTCGAAAAGGTGTTTGTAAAAGAATAAAGTGAGCCAGTGGGTCCCACCTTTCACTTGTGAAGTTGGTTTTATATTTTTTGAAGGTTCAAAGTAAAGTGATTAGGGTAGAGAAGGTAAAACAAAGGGCATTGGTGGAGAACTCAGAAATCGCTTCTCTTGGATAGATTTCAAACCAGGAAGGCAGTTTTGCACATCTAGCGGAATATCACTCTTGCAAGCATGGTTATTTGACGAATCGATTACAGGAGGCTAAAAAATGGTAAGGGAAGCATGTTGATCACTTTGAGGGAGGTATTCTGTTCACATTTTTGGCTGAGCAAAATTTTACTCACGGAGTACTCCATTCTTAATTCTTCGCAGCTTGGTGGAAAACAGGAAAGTAAGCCGTAATAAAGGAAAATAACCATTGGGCCAATGGAAATAGTGTAGAGACAAGAAAGAATCCATTGTAACCTCCACATTTACTAATTTAACATATTTATCATTTAAGTCATTTGTGTGGCACAAATTTTAAAGATTAATGGCTAGATTGGAGTTTCTATATAGAGATGAACATAACGAATTTTCAAACTACTACTTACTCATTTGAACTGTTATGTTGTTAAGTTGATTATTGATTCTAAAATCCCCATAGTTACAAAGTTCTACTCTCTATCTTATTTTGAGTTTTAAGATTTCCAAATTATCTTTACCTCAATCAAAATGGCAAAGAGATTTGTTGGATTTGATGGATTGGGCGGAATCAAGTATACATGGCAAAATATCACAGACACTTCACTCCATTTCTTTGACATGTCAAATTTCCAAAGAAGGTTGAGGGCGGAACTAGTCCATCCCATAATAGAGAAACTTTGAAGAAGTGGGCTGGTAGAAGCAGTAGGATTTCCCATAGCAGTGCAAGCCCTAGAGCTAATTATTGAATGTATCAACCACTATAACCCAGATACAAAGAAAATCTTACTGCCTGATCAAATGGTGTTAATCTCAATTGATAGGCAAGCAGTAGTCAATTGCCTACAAATTCCAAAAAGAGAGGAGTTCTTTGAATTAACAATTGGAGGAGCTATGTCAGAATTCTCTCTTTAGAAGATGGTGTGGCAAAAGGAGATCATGAGTTCTTCGTTCCAAAAGCCAAGAGGAGCTAAAAGTAAAGTTCCTAAAACCCTTTTTGGCACTGATCTCAAGCCCAAGATCATGGAAATTCTAGTTCTTTTGCATTGATTGAAAGGTGAGGTCAAAGCCCTTAACTTTGTAGAACAATACTTCTTTTTAGTGCAAATTATCTACTCAGATACACAATATGTTGACTAGGCATATGAGGTAAGTGAGCATCTGTCTAGGGCTCTTAGTGCAGCCAAGTTCTACTATTCATTTTATATGTCTTCTTTCTTGATATATATGTTGGCTTCCCTACAATTATGGTCGGGCCTTCCCAGAATAGAGAATTTTCCAGATGATGTAAAGAGTTATGAATTTTACCCATGCTTGTAGTTATAGAATAGTTATGCAGAGTATATCAGAGTTAATGATGCATTTACAATGAGGCTTTCCAGGGAACTCCAGGGATGTCTAGAGAGGAGATTCAGCCTAGAAGTGATGGTGGCCATCAATCAGTTGGGTAGTTATTTTATCCAATTCTCATATTTTTCATATTTATGTTTTGTAGCTTTCGATGGATTTCCCCTGAAGCTACCCAGATATCCGGATGACATGATCGTGTTCATTGAGATCGTGAGACAAGCAATCTAGGTGAATGTGCTAAGTGCCAATTTGAAGAAAAACAGATACAAATTTCCCATAAAAGTTGGGGCATATAGTTGTGAGTCCCGATTAGATGCCAAAAACATGCTCAAGGCATTCAAGAACAAGTTCAAATTAGAAGAATATGAAGTGTTGAGGCCTATGTTTGACCCAAATGGGTATGCCAAAGATGTGCTTCAAATTGGAAGCATGATTAAGCATGTTACTTCTGTTGAAGATTATTGGGCAGACTGTAAAAATGAGTTGGAAAGCCAAGATCGGGCTTCTACAAGATTGACAATAGAACAAATAAAGACATATGGCATTAACTTAGAGGTGGAAGGCCTAGAGGATGATGGGAAAAATATTTATAGTAATACATATTTGACCAAATTGAGAAATACTCCAATCAGTTCTGAGCCATATGTTGATGTGGAGGAAGACCTTGATGTTATGATGGCCCGAATTGTCAAAAGAACTGGAAAATGGGTCGAGTGGACAGCAAAAAAGGGTCAGAGTAGGGGCAAGACTACTCAAGCTTCTCCAACCGTTGCTACTCCCACTTCTTCTCAAAGTGCCACACCTAGTGTTACAACTTTGGCTGCTCAAGGACTTACTCAATCTGTAGGAGGAGGTGATCAACCCTCAGAGAAGAACATATCAATAGCTCCAAATATCCAAGGAAGTCCTCTACGAGTTATTGGAGCCCAAGCTAGCATCAAAAAAAAGAGGACCGAAGAGTCAAAAGATGGTGTTGCTGCTCCAGTTTCACCTCCTCATGTGACATCCACTCCATCTCCTCATCATAGCCTTAGTCCATCTGTAAGCGCTCCCCTTTTGAAGCTGACTAGTTCCCCCATTTGAATAGTAGAGATTGGGGATGAATAGAGTAGTAGCAGAAAATCCACTAAATCTGACGAAGCCGCAAGGAAAACTCAAGAGCAAGAGAAAGTATCGAGTTCTTCTAGGCTTCTATTTTAGGATCCTAAGAATCTTTTTTCTACAACTTCAGCACCAATGGCTCTGGTGAGGAAGAAGATGTTAGGTATAGAGTCACTTGGGGCTGCTTCTAAAGTGATCAGCATAGAGTTCTAGCTAGAAGATACCTTAGAAAGGAAAAGAAAGAGGAAAGAAGAGAGTATCCCTAGAAAGGATATTGTATCTCAAGCAATTCACTCTGGATCTATAGTAGTAAAAGCTAAAAAGCAAAAGACTTTATCAATACTGGGGCAAGATCTAGAAATAGGACACTTAACAATGGAGGTATCAAAACCAAACAGAGCAAGGAGAATTAAGGACATGACACCCGATGATTTCACTCTACATTTGATTGATCTTGGAGAGGCTAGGCATGATACAAAGGTGGGCCTATGGAGATCAAGTAATGAAGTGATAGAAGAACAATTGGAGAAGCTTAGATTGTCAAAAATCAGAATGAAGGCTGAGATTGAATAATTTAAAAAATTTATCAAACAATTGGTTGTTCTATTGGCAACCATTACTGGTGTGCTTGCTACTAAGAACCCTACTGCAGAAGAAGTGCAAGCCTTCATCTCATAGCTTCAAAAGGATAGGAATTTTGGCTAGATCAAAAAAGAATGGATTGAGAAACTCAACATAGATGGAGCTATTCTGATTGATCAAATTGGAAATGCTATCCTTTGATTGGAAATTGAGAAGCATAATATCATTTCTAATCACAATACTTTGGCCATAGAAAAGGAAAGGTGTGACAAATGTATTTCTCTCCTGAATATGGTCATCCAAATGAAGGCAAAAGAGGTAGTTGAAGTGAATATTTTGAAGAAGGGGACAAAACCTCTATTAGAATGGCTTCAAAACATGCAATTTAAGCAAGAAATGATTCAAGAGGCTAAAGAAGGACTCAAAGAAACAAGGGGAAAGGTGAAGAAGATCCAAGACAGAGCATTTGAACTCATGTGAGGATTACACACTGACCCACAAAACAATGGGCAAGGGAAAGCTCTCATTGGGGTAGAAGTAATGAAAAATAACTTCTCCACATACTTGAGTAATCTATCTGGAATGACTTCAAGTAGTCAAAAAAGAGTGGTAGAGTTGCAGATGCTTGGTGCATACGTACATGTGGCTGCTAGAGAATTGACAAGTCAAGTGAATGTAGTAAAGGAGTTGGCTTGGGAGCATTCGAAGTGGCTCTTAAGATTCACTAATGTACATGTGCCTAGTCATGAAGAAATGATCCCAATTATAGTAGCTACCAAGGCATTTAGGGCAAAAATTGAAAAGGGATAGAAGTCCAAGTAATTTATTTGACACTCCCTTTTCATTCTCTGATGTAAATTTTGCAAATTTTGCAAATTTTGTAATACAACAAATTGGAATCTTGCCATTTTTCATCCTCGAAAGATGAACCGATTAAAATTCCTATTGTAATGGTCATCTCTCAACTCTATATGTATGAAGTTGAATGATTAATGAAAGGTGTACAAATTTTTGGTGTGAAGTACTTTTTGTTGCAAAGTCAATTAAACGATATTTTATGTCAATCATTTTCTATTCCAATAGATATTGTGTTCAGTCCATGTTTCCTTTTCACTTTACAAAGAATTAGGGAGGAAAAGAGCTTATTTCCCCTATTTTCAAGATCATGAATGGATGTGATAAGTATTGTTATGATTCATTCAGCTAAAATATTTTGTTAACGTTCTTGATTTATCAGTTATAGTTTAAATTTGAATTTTGGCTTATTCTAGCCTTATGCAAATAGATTTATGGATTCATAAGATGTGTGGGTATGTGAATCTGTTTTAGTATTGAGAAGTTTTCTTCCCTGAATTAAGTTCTAGTTAGGCTTAATTTGGTTTTTCTCTTCTTCTCTCAGGTTAAGAGCATACCTCGCATTAGTTTTAGGAACAAAACATAATTCCTTGAACATCATTCACATAGGGAGCTATACCTACCAATTCAGAGAGAAGCCAATAATCAAAGAATGGCTTTTCAACTGTTGTAAATAGATATTGTTCATCATTCAGGCATTAAGAGTCATATTTTCACAAAAAACAAGAAAGGACAAATCTATTTACCAACATATAGGTCCATAACTTGAACATGTTACAAATCATCATTAAAAGTTAAATAACTTCTTTTAATGTCCTTAATTTCATAATGATGCAGTCGCAGAACTACAAATCACCAACATGTGACATTAAGTATAAAATTATTTCCAATCATCTCAATGAAATTTTGAAGTCACGTGATTTGAAATTGATATTTGAAAATAAATATTTAATATTTCCCTCCCCCCAACTAAATAAAGGCCTGGGTTGCATCAGACCAAGATAGGCAAGAGTGAATAATTACAAACAATACCAAATCCTAAGAAGCATGAATAAAATAAAATAAAATTCATATAAAGTTATGCAGTAGGTACCTAGCAACTGATATAGGAAAGATGTTCTAAAAAATATCATCAGAACTAATAGAGTAAAGGGATGGAATGGTAATATGGAAGAGAGAGATGGTGAAGTGGAATGGATGTGAAGAAAGTACTTTAAAAAAGAAATTGCTTATTATCAATGCCTTGAAAGGAGTCAATAAGTATCAAGAGTTAAGATAGGAGACCCAAACTCTTTGACTACAGGAATGAAAATTTCCTCATTATGTTGGAATTT
Organism: Cupressus sempervirens; assembly: GCA_028749045.1. Taxonomy (NCBI): domain Eukaryota; kingdom Viridiplantae; phylum Streptophyta; class Pinopsida; order Cupressales; family Cupressaceae; genus Cupressus; species Cupressus sempervirens. Next base: position 1,063,465,156 of record CM053785.1, on the reverse strand, counting down.
TTGAAGGAACTCTTCATGCCTAACTAGTTTATTGTAAAGCTTGAGACAATGACCATTAACAAGTAGTTTGAAGTGAATGAGATTAATGGTAGATAGCTCAACTACACCATTTGGAAATACAACAACAATCTCATATGGTCCTAACCAGTGTGTTTGGAACTTCCTTGGATTATGCTAGTACTTTGAGTCAAAAAGGAGTGTCCAATCTCCAATAGCAAACATTTTCTATTTGATAAACCTATCATGCCACTTTTTTTTTCTGGTGTTGAATGAGCTCAATATTGTTCAATGTAGATTTCCTCCATTAATCAAGACTATTTAAACTCAAGATTTGGTCATGTTGGACAATAGTGAGTTCTATCCCAAGCTCCAAGGTAATCATCAATGTTTTATATTCAAATTCAATAGGCATTACTGCTAACTTACCATAAACAAGCTCAAAGGTATTAAAACCAATTGTGGACTTCCAGGTAGTTCTATAAGCCTAGATAGCTTCAAGAAGGCGTGTGGCCCAATTCTTCCTATGGAGTGCTATGGTCTTGGTGAGAATGGATTTCAGCTCCCTATTAGTAACTTCTACCGTACCATTATCCTAAGGATGATAAGGTGATGATTTACCATGTTTGATAGTATTGGTCTAACTTTTCGTTTGATAGAAATCCTTTGTCCAGTTGTAGAAAAGTCAATTTTTTTCATTTAGTGGTGAATAGGGTTTTTAGGTAAGTCATCTGTTTGCTCCCCTTTTTGACAATTTTATGAAAACCCTACGTTTCTTTCCATTCATAAATTATCGAGCGTGAAGTGTTTAAATTTTTAAATCGGGCAAATTTTCTTTTCCTTTTATATCTTCTGCGCCCTGAGCTACTTTCCCTCTCAGATTTCTTGGTTGTTCGATCTAAGTAAATCCACCATTGTCATTTCCTTGCTATGAAAACATGGACACTCTTTATGTATAGCGAGGTAGCGAATGTCAATAAATTTTGAAATGGGACCACAAAATGAAGACACGGCAGTTAGAAAATTATCTTTTAACTGATCATTCAGTCACGGACACCTGGCAAATACTGTCAAAGCCAGAGGAAGGACCTAATTACAAAAATTTAGATGTCAACACCAAAATGAGTATCTTTCTGACCCTTCACTACCTTGCTATTGGAAATCTTGAACATCTCGTCGTTAGCGAATTAGGGAGGCGCCATAAAATTGAAGAGTTGGTGGCCTTGAATATTATCAGTACCATGATTAGTCTAGGTTGCATGACGAGTAATAATTGTTGTTGTCAAAAGCAATTGATAGGAGCAATAATGATCAGATAGGTCCTTTTATTTTATGGCACTGAGATTTATTAAAGTTTTTGGAGCTCGCTACCTTGTTATCGAAAAATTCCAGCATCTCGCTGTTAGCAAAGTAGCGAGGCACCATAAAATACACAGCTAGTGGGACCTCTAGTAATGTGGGATGATGACTAGGACTAAAGTAAAGTCTTATGGGATGCCAGGAGTGCAGAATTTCATACTTCATCAATGCTCTGGACCCATGCCCCATTGATCAAATGTGCAAAAGATCCTGAGCATCAGATTTAAGAAAAATCAGCAGTCCTCACTATCTCACATTGGAAAGTGGCATGTTATTTAAGGTATGCGACATAGCGAGTATGGGGCCCACCACTTCTCAGGAAACTTTGTGCAGCTTCCCCATCTTTGATTTGATCTCAGATCAACGACCATCGTCTTCTCACCATGAAGAGTTGCTAGGGAGATACCTATAGTGAGGTAGTGAATAAGGGCCCACCACCATCTTTCTAAGCAAGTACAGTAACATATCATCTGCAAGATCAAGATCAGATCGATGGTTGTTGTCGGTTCGCTATGGCAAGGTGCTCGTTCTTTATGCATAGTGAAGTAGCGACCTATTGACACATGTCCTCAGTTGCCAGTGGGTCCAGATAGAGGCACCATCAAGGAAAGAGTTGTGTACATGGGAAATTTTCATTGGATCAATTGACCAACTTGTCAAGTGCAATGCCTAGTTGTTTTTCTCTATATCCCATGATCGTAGGATTTTTGAAGATTGACGGTGCAACTTTAAATGCAAAATATGGTGCCACTTTGTGTATTAATTAGACATGAAAGAATCACATGTGAGGAAAAATAGAGTATAATATAGCATATTTCATTAGTTTCACCTTACACGAGCAAAGATTCTGAGCTATTCTTTAGTAGAAGCAATTATTGACGAAAATCATGCTGAAGTTTGGCAGAATTTGTGAAGTAGTCTATTCACGAAAAGTTTGCAGAAATACAGAGGAAAACAAAGACAGAATTCAAGTAAGTAGTACTACTATAATCTCTATAGGTTTTTTAGTTTTGTAAAATATAATCCAAGATGCCTCCAAAGAAGGGATTTTTAGGTCAAACAAACTATTTGGATAGAAATGTGCATGATGACTTGCTTGAGTTGCTGCCAAAGTCTACTGTGGAGACAGTGCAAGTTAAAAGGTTAACCTCATTAAACCCTAGGTTGAGGATAGCTAATGGATTGTATGATAAGGGTAATTGGGTCCAAGATACTCAAACCTCACAAACTAATTTGAATTTTTTCAAGAAGTGGTTTGCAGAAAGAAAATTGTATGCCCCACATGCCAACATATGGAATTTTGACCTGGGAAAGCTAGTTTTTCCCAGTGTATTAATGGATTATGAGCTCCTTGAGGCCATGGCAAAGAATTATGATCAAGCCACATGGGTAGTGAGAAGACTAGATGGTGAAGTTTTAATGACCATCAGCCTAGAAGAGATTAGGGAAGTTTTCCGCTTAGGACCTCTCACTAGGTATCATGTGCCCATTGATTTGACAGAGTTAGAAAAAGAGTATATGTTAGAAAAGGATGTAGTTAGAGAAGGTGCACTGAAGGCCCACATAGGAAAAATTGGAAACCTACCAGCAATAACATCATCCTCTAAAGAACCTTTCAAGAGATCATGTTTCAATGCTAGGGTAGTAGATATATATAAAACCCTGTGCAAATTTTTTGACAAAGATTACAACCCTCTTGATAATGTTGTAACTACTGCAGATATGATAAATAAACTTATGAATACATTCCCTGAAATAATGGAGGTAATGAATGAGAAGAAGCAACATTTCATTGATTCTTCTCCAAATAAAGCCAGGGAAGTAATGAGGAAATTGGGTTTCACTCCCAGCATAGGGGTAGGCCTACTGGTTGTGCAAAAGAGGATAGGATATACTATCATTCAGGATCAGAGGCCCACTGTAAATAAAGGAAAGTAGATAATTGAATCTACTAGTGTTGCTTCTAAAGAAAGGCCCCCTGAACCCTCTCCCAAGAGAAGAGAAATAATAAGGGAAGAGGAATCACATGATGAAGGTTACTCACCTTCCCAAAATCCTATGAGAATTGAGGAGGAGCAGCTCACCAATGAGAAAATTGAACAAATTGGATCACAAGGAGTTTTTGTTACCCAAGCAGAAATTGATGAAGGGAACCCCCAGGAGCCTCCTGTGATGAGTTTTGAATTAACTATAGAAGATTTTAGGGGAAGGGAATTAGACCCTGTTTTGGAACAAGCCAGTCAACAATTTTTGTCTGATAACAGTTTTGTAAAATCTAGGGCTTTCCATCAATTTGCATGGAGGGAAAACATGCACATTTTTGAGGAAAGATTAGGAATATGAAAGAAGAGCATCCAGAAATTGATGAAACCTCCATCCATAATCAAATAAAGGAACAAATGATACAAGAGTTCTAGAATATAACCCTTGAAAAGGGGAGACAGATGGTAAAAGCTACAAATATTTTATTATTGCCCAATTAGGACATTGCTAATGCCTTAATTTTTAATTATGTGTCAAATAATTTGGAATTACAAGATCCAGATAAAAAGGAATTCTTGGGAACATTCAGTAATGACCAAGCTGCTCTTGTTATGCGGTCATTAAGAAGAGGATCTAGGACTACTCCATCATAGCCTAATGATTTAGGACTAACAAGGAGTATCATTGTGAGGAGAGTTGTTGATACTTCACATGTACAGGTAGCCCACATGAATGTGGATTATTCTCAATTTTCCTTGGCTACTACAGAAAAGGAAGAAAAGGAAATGACTGAGCTGTAGAGCAAGTATGAAACAGTGGTGGATGCCTACAATAAAGAGGTAAAAAGGAGTATTGAGCTTGAGAACAAGCTATTGGGAAGGACCACTAGGCCAAGAATAACATACCCTCGCCCCCCAGTTGAACCTTTCAAATCCACCCCCCTTATAGAAATACCAAATACACCCCAAAAGCCACAATACTACACTATTGAGGATTTTGAAGAAGAAAAAGGAAAACTGTGGGCCTTACATGTAGAATTGGAATCCAAATATGAAGATAAACTAAGAAAAGCTCTCACATATTTGGGGGACAAAGTTGAATGGCCGCTAATGTATGATTAATTAGCCAAGGTGATTAGTATTTGGGAGGATTTGAAAGCTAATGATGAGGCTCTAATGCCTATTGTGAATAAATGGGTTTAACTATAGAGGAAACTCTGTAGTTAAGCGCGCTCAGGCTGGAGTAGTACTGGGATGGGTGACCTCCCGGGAAGTCCCGGTGCTTCACCCCTGTGAGCATCACCTAGATCCAATGAGTGCTAAGTGTTCCATTTATTCTCATGAGAGATGGATTCATGTTGAATCACTACTCATGAAACATGGGTCATCGAGTTTGACTCAAAAATCACACAGTTAAATCCTGATATTCACATCACAATTTGACTAGCTGTGGAAATCATCTCCTACTTATCAATTGATGAGCTTAAGGGGCTTCCTAATGAATGGTTCATAAGGCACAACACTTGGTGAAGGTTTTGCAAATGGGGTTGCAAGCTTTGGGTTTAACTGTAGAGGAAACTCCGTAGTTAAGCGCGCTCAGGCTGGAGTAGTACTGGGATGGGTGACCTCCCGAAAAGTCTCGGTGCTTCACCCCTGTGAGCATCACCTAGATCCAATGAGTGCTAAGTGTTCCATTTATTCTCATGAGAGATGGATTCATGTTGAATCACTACTCATGAAACATGGGTCATCGAGTTTGACTCAAAAATCACACAGTTAAATCCTAATATTCACATCACAATTTGACTAGCTGTGGAAATCATCTCCTACTTATCAAAAGTATAATTGTTCACCTTTAATGTCATTAAATTAGTATTATTATTTTGAATTTTTAAATGAAGTAAACAAATGAAATGTGTAGAAATGGATGAACTTTAGGATTATAAATTTTAATAACTATTTAGAATAAGAATTGATATATTTTCCTAAATTTTATAGACAAATTTTTAGCTGCTAAAAAATGCTAAAAATTGGGGGTCTAGTTCCCACCACAAAATTATAGGGAAATAAATTTATTTCCTTTTGATCTCAGACTATGTTATACATAACATATATAGCTAGAACAATCAAAAATAAAAATCAGCTTTAGACCTATATTTCCTCTTTTATAATGATTCAAATTTCAAGTCATCTAAAATCGATAGTTTTCATCTCCCACCACATTTTTGAAAACAAATCTATTTTAACCAAGAGAAAAATTATACATTCTAGAAAAGGACTCTCTCCTCTAGAATGTCATATAATTTTTTTTAAAAATTGATATGATTTAATATTTTTTCTTTCTCAAAAATGACATCTTTCTGAGTGTTAAAATATGTGCTTGTAGAATTTTTTAATTACAATATACTATATCTAATTAAAACACTATAAAATCTATATAAGAATATTCTTGACTCTGACCTCTATAAAATGGTGTTTATATGTTATTAAAAAAATATCATACAAAAAAGTAAGAGTTATTGAAATGCCACTTTTCTGAAATAATTTTATTTTTTTAGTAATTGAATACAAACTAGTACTAAACATGCATTTAATAGCCATTTCCAATTAGAAAAGTGTAAGATCATATATAACTTAACTAGAATATATTTATCTAGATCATATATTTTAAAAAATTTGATTTTTAGATACAAATACTCAAATTCAGTTGTTCTGATAAGTTAGCCTGAAAGGTGACACAACTTTGTACTTTTACCTTGTTAGCTCTACCTTGTAAAAGGATTTGACTAATCCACCTGTTAGGATGAAGCATTATTTGATCTATGATTTACAACTTGGTTTTCTTTATGAGATTCCTCTAAGTGTACAAATCACCTTACTATGATAGATGAATCTTTGTTGCTCCTTATACCACTGTAGCCTTTATAATTCGCTCTTTCTGCTCTTCTCTAATTAGATTTAATTACATTGTATTCCTTCTATATATTTTGGCTATGATACAATACATTACATATATACCAATCCAATTATACAATTACAAAGTTGGCCACAATACAAGTTTACACAAATATTACAAATTTGGCTCAAATGTAAACACTCAGGTTCTGAAGACTGACTCGATGAGGTTCTAATACTCGACATGCATTGTCAATGCTCAGTATCATCATACACTCAGTAGACATAGAAGCTCGGTCCATACTGATCACTTCCAAGTAGTCTTGAACTTAGTATGCACTGGTGACTTGGTGAATACTATGAAACTCATCATATAAATTGAATCACTTGGTTACCACTACATAGCTTGGTAAACACTATCTCCTCGAACTCAGTATAAACTAAATCACTTGGTTAACACTGAGTAGCTTGGTTAACAATAGACTTGCATCACATCAACTCTGAACTCAATAAGCACTATATAGCTTGGTTTACACTGGTAAACTCAGCATACATTGAGATACTTGGTTTACACTATTGATCTTCATAATAACTATAACTACTTGGTATACACTAAAATGTTTCCAAAGAACTTGGTAGTAACTATAGAACTTGGTGACAACTAAAATGCTTGGTTAACACTATTAATTGTACAATATGTCACTAATAACAAAACTTGACTGATATGTCAACAATCTCCCCCTTTGGCATTAGTGACAAAAATACTTATTAGCCAAAATTGAATTCAAAAAATTCCTGAATATCTTTATCCATCACCTTATGATTCTAGCTCGGTAGAGTATACTATTTTTAAGATTTTTCAAAATTGGTTTTGTAAGATATATTTTTATACATGGTAAGGCTCCTATATAGTATTTTGTATATCTAAATTCAGCTCCTTCCTATATATAATATACACTTGCTATAAATTCTTCTTTGAATCATTATTTACATTTATCTCACATCTATCTCCCCCATTTCCTTTACAGCTTATGTATCAATTCTTACATATTTCTCCCCCATAGGTCATCATTCCCATATCTTGTCCCCCTTTTTGATAATAATGCCAAATATTTATTCTATATATTTACATATTGACGCTAAAATAAGACAAAAAGTTTGAATGTACCATGAGTATGATAGCCAAAGTTCTATTCTAATTGTCCTGCAAGACTTGACATGTGTATAGTGCAATCTGCACTTCTGCTGACAAATCAATCATGTGGTCTGCTATGGAGAAGTTGTTGTCATGGATGAGAGTTTTGGAATGTGCAATATGTTTCTGTAGTGCATCCATGTTAGGGAGAATCATATTTTGGATATCTACCAATGTATATCTAATTCTTGCTTCTTCTCTGAGCAATTATATCTACATATCTTTTAGAAATCTAATCTTCTTGAAATGAGCAAAGCTTGAATTGGGGTCAAGCTACAACTGTTGAGCACTCACCTTGAGATCTTCATCAATCTTGGACAATTTGTCCTTTATTTTCTTAGTGAAATTTGAAACATCACATAACTTACCAAAAAGTGATGATACATTACTACAAGAGGTTCCCAAAGAGCCCAAAATGGTAGAGAGTTCTACTTGGTAGATGGCAATCTGTTGAGCAATGTGCCCTAACACCTTTTTTTTGAACTTTTTATATGCCTTCTATAATAATTTATCCTATCCATCTAAATCTTCATTGAACTTCTAGGTTTCCTCTGCTAGTTGATACAAAATTGGTTGAGAGGAATCAACCTCTATACCTATAGCCTCTACCAAAATATTTTTGGCATCCTCAATGATTTTAAATTTTTTGTCTCTTTCTTCTCTTAGCATCTGTTGCTTGGCTTTCTTTTGGAGAAGCTCACCAAATTTCTGCATTTGATCAAGATTGAGTTTGGAAATGTCACAATTTGGGATCACTATTTCCTCATCAAGGTCTATTTCCTCCTCCTTTTCTTTTCCTTGGCCCAAAAATTGTGTGCTTGATTAAGGCTTGGTGTCAATTGTCTTTACATTTATTTCTTTCTTACTAGGAATGGAAACAATAGTAGACATAATAGGACTAGTCATAGAAATTGATATTGCACTTATTATAGAAATACTAGTAGAAATACCTATAGTAGCCAATATTGATGTATCCTAAATTATGTGTCCAACATGGTAGAAGAGGGAAGAGTCTACAGCTTGGTAGATGAAGTGGAGCTCACTTCAATCAATGATGTGCTAAGTTGAACTTGTGCAAAGATTGATTGAATGTTGATGTTGTCATTAGTAGTCACAATCAATCCTATTGAGGTTGTCTCCATGCTTTATGTTGTCATTATTTTTCTTGGAGAGTGAGGGAGTGAGGCAATAACTATTGCAGCAATTATAACTAGATCAATTTCCTCATCATATTGTGTTCCTTCCTCGGTAGCCTCTTGCTCTTGTTCCTCTTCATAGTCAAAAGTATCAAAATGTGTTGTTTCTTCATCATTTCCTTCTTCATCTTTCTCTTCTTTATCATCATCATCTTTCACATCAATAGAAAAATCACTTAGTTTTAAATTTTAGAGTTAATTTCTCTTCATTTTTCTTTAAGAATCCTTTATCTCCTTCTTTATTAAGCTCAGAATAAGCTAACTTAGGGTTTTCCCACAGATTTCTTTTATAGTTTGCATGGAAAATTCCCATCTTAGCTTAATCTTATCCATCAAAATATTAGGAATCTGAGAGGTAAGCCAGTCAGCTGAGTATTTCCACTTACCCATTTTATCTAATACCAGATCTTCAATTTTCTTTTTTTCTTCCTCGGTCCTGATTTCATACTTTAATGCTTTAAAATGTGTTATACTGACCCCTTCATGTAGTTCTTTTAGTCTATCTTGGAAGGTGGGTGGAGGTTTTCTTAATATTATATCTCATCCTTCATTATCAACTTACGTCTTTGAGGATCTTCTGGTAAACATAACAATAGATGTCTTGGATGGCTTGGTAATGATTATCTTGCCCTTCTTCTTCAATGGTTCCTCTTCCTTTGATTCTTTCTTATCCTCTACTTCTTCATCTTCACCTTTTCCCTCAGTTAACAAAATAATAAAACTAGTTTTCAACTTGGCAATTATTTTCTTGCCTTTATTTACCACCTAAGGGAGCTTGATCTCCAATTCTATCATGGATTTCGCTTCATCATATGTATCAAAATATTTAGCTTGGGATCAACTGGTTCATTTACAAATGCCTCAATTATATTCTTAGTTTCATCTATATTAACCTCATCTCCAAGAGGTTTCACCCATGCAATTTTAGGCCTGACTGCCTAAATGCATACCTTATCACTATCTACCATGAAACATATATCATCCTTCTAATCTTCAAATATTTTCCTTGGAATCCTAAATCTATTATTCATTTTCTCTTTAAATGCATCAAAATAGTCATCCATGATACTATTATAATTCTCTTCCATATCAACAATGTACTACTTAATCTAGTAGAGTATTGGCAAATCTTTTCTCCATACAACTGAACCTTTTGAAGGGAAGACTTTTTGAACATAAAAGAATAAACATGTCAATAGAGAGAAAAACTTACATGGGTTGTTCTTTGATGTCCTAATGCTCTCCATGTTCTTGTTGAATTGACTCAAGAGTAGCTCAGCAATGTCAAGAGAAAGATTGTTCTTGACTACCTTGTATGCAAGGTCAACTTCTTCACACAATACACTATTCAACCTACTTGAACTATAGATCTTATGTGTAATGATATGAATACTAAACTTTAATTCCATGTTAGTGATATTGCTTACGTTCATGCCTCTATCATCCCATTCTGCTAGGGTTTTCTTCTCTTGTTCAACCTGAACTAGGGTTTTGGTCATCTCAACTTTTGCCAACATTGGGAGACTAGTGATTCTATGAATCATCTTCTTCATAATCAATATTGGTTGCTCCAATCATAATTTTCCATTGTACATCCAAATGAGAATAAACCTAATCTATTTCACTTGAAATTAATGGACCATGTGAGGAATATGGGTTAATCCTTTTGTCTCGAGGTGTTGATGCTCAGGTTTCAAGATGCCATTTGCACACAACTTTTCCAGAGCTTCATCCATTTCTAGTGTACTGATTTCTTAAATCTAACATTTAAAATGAGAATGAATTTCATTAATCAATAGTATCTTTTGAGGGATTTGCAACTATGCTTCACTCAAATCCAGGGTTTCAATGATTGTAGGACTGAGCTTGAAGTCTAGAGCTTTCCATTCTACACCACGAACTAGCATGTCTGATCCTCATTTTTCCTTTCTACTGCTAGATGTCATCTCCACTCGGTAGGGTTTGAGAGAATTTGAAATCTTCAATAACAATTCACTCAAATTGCCTGGATGCTCTTGAAGATCTCACTAAACAATTTTCTCTCAAAAATTCACGATAAAATGACTTCAATTTCATTCCTTTTATCAATTTTTTCCATAAATACTTGGTATGAATGATAGATCAAAGTGATAGACTATAATCCACTTCCTTTTATTGATTACTTAGTAGATTCTTCCATCATTTGGTAACCATATAAAAATTAGTTACTCTCAACCTCACTCATTAGAGTTTGTGACCTGACCTCACTGGGTAAGGAAAGTAACTCGGTAGTAACTGGTACCCTTTTTACTCGGTGATCCCATTGTATCTTGAATACTAATTTGGATCCTTTCATCCTTTCAACTAGAACTAATTTGGATGTCTTCTTTTTGTAGCCTAGTTCTAGTTCTCCTTTGAGAAATTAAGTAGAAATGGTCGAGATACCCAATTCCTAAGTGACTTGTTCATTATTGTTTGGACTTGCATTCTTAGTAGCCTTTGGAACCCATTGTTGTCTCATTTATTTTCAAATATTATTAGCCTTTGCCTTCTTTTCATGTTCAATTCTACCAGTATTTATATAGTTCCTAGCTAGATGACCAAGTTTTGTATAGATAAAATATGTTTTCGTAGTATCTCTTTTCCTCATGTGATGCCTTACACAATTTATTCCAATGTGTCCAAATTCTCCACAGTAATGAAATTTGCACTAGGTGTTGTAGTCCTAACCAATTATAGATTTCACAATTTGTTCTACTGGATTCAATGTCTTAGTTTTTCATTCTAATGTCTTGTGTCCATGCTTCTTACATTTGTGACATTTTCCTTCAAATGTTGGTTTCTCTTTGCATTCATTAGCCTTATGACCATGCTGATTGCAATTGTAGCATTTTTCATTGAATTTTTCTTTCCCATTGCTCCAACATTTGTTTGATATATGACTATCTTACCATAGTGATTACACATAGGTCTTTGATTATTTTGAGCTCCTTTCTTGGAAGATTCACCTTCTTCTGTATATCCAATTCCAACTTTTCCTTTCTGTCTATAATGATTTTGTTCATTCAATTGATTCATGTCTGGTTGAGATTTCATCATTCTTTCATTGATTTTTCTTTCAAAGATTAGGTCATTCTACAATCTTTCATTTTCAAATCTTAGTTTCATGATTTCTTCATTTGCATTGATGATCTTAATGAAGTTAGTCTATTGGAGGGATAGATGTTGAATCGCATTATCCTTTCCTTCTAGTTTTTCTTTTATCTTGTTTTTCTCTTCCATGACTTCACATAGCCTTATTGACTAAATTTCTTGTTCTCTTCTTAGCTTCCTTACATCTTCATGTAGTGAACCATTATTTTCCAAGAATTCTTTAATTACTTCATATGCTTCATTTGAGTTTCTTGCTAAATGAAGGTCTTCAATTATTTCTTCAATGTAGAAATGATGATTCATTTGAATTGCAAGATCTTTTCTTCTTTTCAGTGATTGAGAGAGTTGCTCCTTTGCTTTCTTGAGTTGAGCAATAGCCATTTCCATATCTAGCTTCTCATTGTCAATAGCCTTCTAAAGTTTGAATATCTCCACAACCTTTGATCTTTGCTCAAGCTGTCAAAATTTTCTCTAAGAGCCACTAAGCTCTGATACCAATTATTAGAAATATTCTTAAAGGCTAAGTTACTGAGAGGGTAGGGGTGAATTGATAACTTCTTAAACTTCTAAAAATTTAATCCAATTAACACTTTAACCAACATGAAAATTTTGATCTAACTACATGCATGAGAAATTGAAAACATGAAAGCATACATAACATTTTGACACATAGATTTGGTGACACAAAAACCTTCCAAATAGAAAGTAAAATTGGAGTGGAGATGATACCCACAATCTTTAGTACTGCAGTATGAAGTTGGCCTGTTAAGGCTTACATTGATCACTTTTGATGATCTACCCTATTAGGAGCAATAAGGACTACTAGTTCCACCTTGTTAAAGGGTTTACAAACATACAATGAAGTATACACTCGGTAAAGAGATTTACATAAGACTATTAGGTCTACCTTATTAAAAGATTTGACTGATCCACCTATTATGATGAAGCAAAATTTGATCACTGATCTACAGCATGGTTTGCTGAATGAGTTTCCTCTAAGTGTATAAATCACCTTGTTGTGATAGATGAATCTTTGCTAATCCTTATATTTTTTTAGCCTTTATAATTCTCTCTTTCTGCACTTCTATAATTAGATTTAATTACATTGTATTCCTCCTATATATTTTGGATATGATACAATACATTACATATATACCAATCCAATTATACAATTACAAAGTCAACCACAATGAAAGTTTACACAAATATTACAAAGTTAGCTCAAATGTAGACACTTGGGTTCTGAAGACTAACTCAGTGAGGTTCTAATACTCGACATCCACTATCAATGCTCGACATCATCATGCACTTGGTAGACGTAGAAGCTTGGTCCATACTAATCACTTCCAAGTAGTCTTGAACTTGATCTACACTAGTGAATTGACAAATACTGTGAAACTCATCATATAAATTGAATCACTTAGTTACCACTACATAGCTTGGTAAACACTATATCCTCAAACTTAGTATAAAACAAATCACTTGGTTAACACTAAGTAGCTTGGTTAACACCAGACTCGCATCACATCAACTACAAACTTGGTAAGCACTGCACAACTTGGTTTACACTGGTAAACTCAACATATACTAAATGTTCAATTTACACTGTTGATCTTCACAATAATTATAACTTCTTAGTATACACTAAAATTTGTCCAAAGGACTCACTAGCAACTGTAGAACTTGGTGACAATTGAAATGCTTGGTTAACACTATTAACTATACAATAAGCTTGGTAGATACTTACAATCTGAATAAGTGTATGTCACTAATAAAAAATTTGACTCATATGTCAACAATCCTCCCATATTAGCCTTTGGGGAGAGAACAACAAAATAAGATGGATACTCCTAGTAATTTGACATAGTGCAAGGCAAGAGAATCCCCAAAGGAGATGTCCAAACCCCTAGCAATAACCACACAGTGGAAATACATCAACAAAGCAATGATAATGCAAGATCTGATACCAATTCAATATTTTTCATTCATAGATAACTGATTACATGCAATATGTCTGGCTATAAGGCCTTCCAAGTTAGGGCCAAATACAAATAGCAATTAAAAAATTAGTTCTACAAGATCCAACTTACAAACCCAATCCTAGCTAGTCCAGATACATAACTAGATGAGAACACCAAGAAAAATCCACTCTTGTACCCTTAGGTCAACAAAGAAGTTCTCTAGTTTCTAAGCTACATCCCTAGCTCTTCAAAATTTACATCTACACTTCATCTCCTTCTCCAAGTTGGAATGAACAACTACTACCTAAGACACAACAAAACCCCTTATACCCAATTAAGCCACAAGTTGGCCCAACTCATTACCAAATAAATTAAATCCCTTACATTAAATATAGGTCAAGCCACAAGTTGGCTATAATACTAAATTAAATATCCATACATAAGTAAAATTCCAAAAGTTGGCTTCATAGGTAACTTGACACAAATAGAACCAAGACCAATACTAGCACTTGACATATACAGGAACACTTGGCACCCACTAGGTGCTATAGTAACTTGACATCCACTAGGAGCTATAGTAACTTGACATCCACTAGGAGCTACAATAACTCGACATCCAATAGAAGCTATAGTAAATCAACATCCATTAGAGCTATAGTAACTCGACATCCACTAGAGCTATAGTAACTTGACATCCACTAGGAGCTATAGTAACCCTACATGCAATAAAGCTATTGTAACTTGGAATACACTAACAAACTTTGGAACAATAGAAAATTGGAAACCACTAGCACTTGGCTCCAACATGCAGGATTACAAAAAAGCCTAGGATGCTCCTACATCAAACACCCTTGGTTCAAAAAGATGTTCTATTAACTAGAAGAACATCTTCTGGGATTCAACAAATAAATCTCAAACTCATTCTTCACATACATATCCTCCAAAACTTCAACTTCTATACTCTTTCCCTTGTTCTTCTTATGCTTCTTCAAATCCATCTTAGGTGTGCTACAGATCTATTTTTCACACTAATCTCCAACCTTCTTAAAATCTTCCAACTCAATTTGACTGCCAATACTTAGGTTCCTCCTACTGAGCTCTTCATTTTGCAAAGGAATCAGGGAAACTTCTTGCCACCTTTATTAATAGTAAACACATTATTGACACAATCATGCACAACCCTACAATCATACTACCAAGGTCTACCAAGAAACACATGATAATTATTCATGTCCACAATATCACACAACAGTTGATCATTATATTGCTCTATCTAGAAATCAACAAGGCATTGCTCCCTGACTTCCAAAGCATTTTCACCTTTAAAACAGCCAATCCTATAAGGATAAGGATATCTTAGTCACTTCAAACCAAGTTTCTAAACCATCTCTTCAACAACAAGGTTATTGATACTACCACCATCCACAATTACCTTACAAACTTTACCACTTGACTTACAACAAATCATGAATGAACTAGTCCTCTAACAAAATTCCAATTTCCTCATACCAACTAGTACTTTTCAAGACAACAAACTTTCTCCTTTCTTAGGATGACTATCTTGAACTAAAACATTATTTACAACAACAATTGTCCTTCCAATTAGACATTCAAAAAATCTATGCCCTTCTTTACCACATCTGAAACAATTACCTTTGAATCCAACTCCACCCATTCTTCTTTTTGGATTAGCAAGTTTTGGTTCACTTTTAGCACTTGGTTTAGCTTGTGTCAAGCTATTCTACTTCTCCTTCCCTCTAGCATTACCTTGACCTTTCCTCTTCAACTTATGCTCTACCTTTAGGGCATACTGATAAGCATCCTCAACTAAAGAAATATTCAACATACGAATCTCATCCTAAATATTAAATCTCAAACCATTAATATCCCAAGCTACCTTTTCCTTTGACAATTCTCCATGACTAGACGAAATAGTCAACTTGTAGAACTCCTCGATATAATCTTTTATAGATATATCTTTCTACTTCAAATTCTACAATCTCTTAAACAATTCAAGTTCATAATCAAATTCACTTTGATTGGATCCTCAATATCCTCAAGCTCAAAGTAGTTTTCCAATTCACCAATCCAATCAATTAGTTCTTTAGGATTCAAAGTACCCTAAAAATTAGAAACCTCCATCTTATGCTCTAGCTTCAACTGAGATCCAGGTCTAGCACACTGACTAGCCCTAGTTTCAATAGGTCTCTCCACATGATTAGTTCTATCCTCACCACTAGATCTAGTAACTTCAAAGTCTTTAGCAACTTCCTCATAACTATCTTTAGTGCCCACATGCCTAAGTACACTGCCTAAAGCACTCACAATTTCAGCAATCATCTCACTCTTCATCAATGCAATTTTAGATCTAAACTCTGCTCTTATCTTTTCTGAGATGCTTTCTTTGACAACATCACTAATATCATCAATTTCCCAAAGGTCCAATCTTCTTTTAGGCATCTTCTAAAAAATTTTCAAACCCTAATTAGTAGATCCACCAATCCATAAGATCAATTGCCCATAAGATCAACCTTCTTTGCAAATCCTAGTGTAAACTATCTCAACTTTAGTGATTTTTCAACACATTTAGGAACAACCTTCACTTTGATACCATCTAATGCAGTGCAAGGTAAGAGAATCCCCAAAGGAGATGTCCAAACCCCTAGCAACAACCAGATAGTGGAAATACAACAAAAAAATAATAGTAATACAATATCTGATACCAATTCAATATTGTTTATTCATAGATAATTGATTACATGCAATATGCTTGGCTATAAGGCTTTTTAGGTTAAAGCCAAATATAAACAGCAATTACAAAATTAGTTCTACAAGATCCAACAAGATCCAACTTACAAACCCAATCCCAACTAGTTCAAATACACAACTGGATAAGAACACCAAGAAGAATCCACACTTGTATGCTCAAGTCCACCAAGCAATCCTCTAGTTTCTAACCCATAGCCCTAGCTCTTCAAAATTTGCATCTACACTTCATCCCCTTCTCCAAGTTAGAATGAATAATCACTACCTAAGACACCACAAAACCCCTTACTTATACCCAACTAAGCCACAAGTTGGCCCAACTTATTACCACCTAAATTAATTCCCTTACATTAAATATAGGTCAAGCCACAAGTCAACTACAAAACTAAATTAAATACCCATACATAAATTAAATGCCAAAAGTTAGCTTCACAGACAACTCAACATGAACATAACCAAGACCAATACTGGCACTCAGCACATATAGGAACACTCAACACCCACTAGGTGCTATAATAACTTGGCATCCACAAGGAGCTACAATAACTCGACATCCACTAGGAGCTACAGTAATTTAGCATCCACTAGGAGCTATAGTAACTCAACATCCATTAGAGCTACAATACCTTGGCATCAACTAGAGCTATAGTAACTCGACATCCACTAGGAACTATAGTAACTTGGCATGCACTAAAGCTACTATAACTTGGCATACACTAGCCAACATGGCAACATCAAAAAATTGGAAACCATTGGCACTCAGCTCCAACATGTAAGATTTTAAGAAAGCCTAGGATGCTCCTACATCAGAATTTAAGTTGAATATAACATCTTCTATCATCCCATCTGGTTGAATGGTACAACTATTAGCAAGTTGAGGTGTGGTGGGTGTCTCTCTTGAGTCCAATGATATGAAACCAAGACAATACCTCCTTTTTCATGAAATTAATAGATGCTCCTAGGTCAACCAAAGCATTTTGAACTTGGACCCCATGAATAGTGGCTATAACTATAGGACTTCTAGGGTTAGAGTATTTAGGTATAGTTAATTTCTCTAGCATTAAGTCAGACAACTATCCTATGACATGAATGGTTTTTGGATCTTTCTTTTCCCTTCTTAGATTCTTAATGCATGCTTCCTTAATAGCTTTAGTATAGGTAGGGACTTCCTTAATAACATCCAATAATGGTATTTTTACTATCATTTTCTTTAGTTGATTAAGAAAATCAATAATTGCATGGTTCCTCATGAGCTAGCTTTGTTCTATTAACCTATGGGGAAATGGATGTTCTTTGGCTACAAGAGAGGTCTATTGATTTGACTCATATGTATGCTTAGTTGGAGGATCTTCAACTTCAATTATTATAGGCTTTTGGGGTGCAGGAAGAGTGTTGCATGACCTTAAGTGAATATCATTCAATGAGATGGAATAGCTTTGTTGTTGATCCTATTATTTAGTATTGTTGTTATTATGATTAGGTTGAACTAGTAGTTGGGTCTACTAGGAAGGAGTATTAGTGGCTAAAGGAGGAGGCATTAGAGCTTGCTACTGAGGTGGTGGCAATAGGGTTTGTTGACTATATTGTCTATTCCAACCTTGCTGAGGTTGTTGCCAACCCCTAAGGTCATTGCCAACCATACTGAGGTTGTTACCAACCTTGCTAATGTTGTAACCAATCCTACTAAGGTTATTGCCAATTATGATTTCCACTAGAGCCAGTATTTTGAAAATTTTTCCATTGATTATTATTATAACCTTGAAGAGGATCTTGAGGCATACCTTGTCCTTCAGTCCATGGTCTTCTTTGAGTGACATAAAGTACTTCTCCATTTTCATCAATGGATTTGAACTCGATTGACATTGGTTGTGTCTCCACACTTGAAACAGACTTACATCTACAGTGATTTTTCTTTTCTCTACAATGTGGATAGTATTTAGTCAACATGACATTAGCTTCATCTTTCTTTCTTCAAGCTTGCATAGTGTCTAGCTAAGTGGCTACATCATTAATAATGTCTTTCTTGAAATTTGACAACAAATTAGATAATTCCATCTTGGATACTCCTAAATTTCCATTAGACTTATGTGGTAGATCTCTAAGTCCCCTACCTTTCTTCATAGTAGCTCTAGAATAATTTACACATATACTCTATATATTAGTCCAAGTCTTTTGAGTGATATCCCCTCTTGTCATAAGTCTAGAGCTTCAATGCTTCTATCATTTACACCTCTCAAATTAATATGTTTCTTTAATTCGTCATTCAATTGATATTGTGTATTATGCTGCAGGTTGAACATGAACTAAGAAACATAATCTTTCAAGGTTTCGTCATCCTTTTGTTACATTTTGAAAATGTCATCCCCTTTTAAATCTCGACCCCTATAGTATTCCTTATACTTTGTGAGAAAAAAAAATTTCATTGTAGGCCAATCTACTACAACATTTGCACCCAACCCCATGAACTATCTCAAAGTAGCTTCCTTGAGGGTTGAAGGAAACAACTTCAGTTTGCAGGCCTTAGTTTTATAGTCATAACTTCTACATAGTATGTCAAAGTCAAACTTTTCAATGGTCAAGCCAAAAAACCTAGGAAGTGCAGCAGTAGGTATGTTCTTCAAATTTTGGTTACCTTGCTAAGGAGGGATAAGAAAAGGAAATTCTAGTTGACGCTAAGGCTAAGCCATTCCTAGAGGGGGTATGATAGATGAAAAGGGAAAGTGGATTGTCTTGGTATTCAGGTTCAAAAAAGAGATCATTCAGATGTAAGGATTCACTAGAGGATGAGGGTATTCATTCTTGAGTAGCAATGAATGGATTTTCAAAAGGTTCTTCATTTTTACTGTGAGGTTCTTCAGGTTCAGGATCAAAAATGTCTTTCTGAATATTATGGGGAAGAAATCTCCCAAAGGGTTCTCTTCTTCAATACATGCAAAATAATGTGAAATATAAACTAACATAATAACTTTAGAGTTGAATTAGATTGGAACCTTCCCTGAAAACAATGCCAAAAATGGTCGGTCAACTAAATATCTCAGTAATAAAGGACTGGACATCCTTTAACATTAACTCCATGATTAGATAGAATCACATGTTTTCCTAAGAATAACACACTGACTTCATTTTATTTTGTCAACTTGGGAGCATAAGCTTGAGAGGGTGACTATAAAGTATATGCTCTAATTCCTCTTTAGCTCATTACAACTAAAACAAAAAAGGAATGTTGAAGGAAACGAAGCTAGGAACTGAAACAACATCTTGTCATAAAGCTTAAAGTATTGTTGCAAACAATAAATCTATCTATGTACCTATGTTGTAGGAACAATTCAATGATTTTGTTATCAATGGTTGTAGGAATAGAAGAAGTCTACTTTGCAAAGAAACAAACAAGGAAATAAAATCAATTCTAACAAAAAAATTCACTCACCAAGCGAGTCCCCTTGGATGAGTGAAAACAAAAGATGATCAAGACAGAAAATAGAAACTTGAACTTTGTATTCTATTCATTCATAGTAAGGGGTTATATCTAATTAAAAACAAGATTATGCACTGCTGATATGAACAAACAATCTATTCTATTTTCCTCCTGAAAAAAACTTCTTTCAAAGCTATAGTGAGCATTATTTAAAGGAAAGCTACAAAAAATTCCTAATTCTATGATCACTCTATCAATGAGGATCGATTACAAATAAAAAAAAATTTACAATACAAAATATCATTAACTGTGATTTAACTTCTCCAAGAATGTAGCAGGGTAAGTAAGCTATATTTGTGTGTTTCCATAACATAAATTGCATAATAATCTTCTTGTTGCGATGATTCATCAATCTAGTTGGCTTTGATGCATGGAAAGTACCTACAAAACATTGAACACAACAACTTCCACATACATATATATTCATTTCATCAATGTTAGAAAAGGTATAATGTTCAAACTATCACTCTTTGCAAATGATGAGGGCACAATCCAAGACTAAAATAAACATAATAGGGAAAGGAGAAAATTATTATCAAAAGTGATATGCTATTATATTCAGTACAATGAAAATAGACCCACTGACATGCCTTAGAGATTACAATGTTGTCTGATTCTGGAGAAAACCCTTCTCATAGTATCATATGCCAAACTCCACAAAAAATTGCATTTACAATATCATAAATGTTCTTAAGTAACTAGAATGAGTTTTAAGGTTACGAATACATCTTAGAATATGCTAGAAGGTTCTAGAAAACTTGTCAAAAGACAATGTAAAATTAGAAGAATCCAAAAATGGTAGTCCAACTTCTGGGAGGCATAACTTTTGATTTGGGATTGATTAACAAATCGTTTATATTTTCAAAAAGCTCTCCAAGTACTCTATAGCCCTATGGACCAACTTTGATTGTCCCCCATTTTTAGGCCTGTATAAGGCTATTTACTACCTCAAATCTAACTTTGAAATGCTCTTAAGGGGGTCTCCAAGCAACTTAAAACTATAATAACTTTCAAACCATAAAGCCTTTTGACCTGATTCTTTTTTTGGAGTACTTTAAATTAAAAGTATAATCATCCCTCCAACTTAAACCCTCTAACTCATCATAATTATGGCTCAATTATAAAATAACCTATTTTCTATATCGGTACATACCCTAAGGTGCTCAAAAACTCTAGCCTAGAAAACCAATAGTGGAACTATGAGAGTTGGAATCTCTAATTGTCCCAAATAAGTGTCCATAAATGAAAACACATTAAACAAAAACTAACACTAAGCATATTTTTGGGTGATACAAGACTGCCCTTACACCAATGGATGCTCTTGCATCAGACAGCTAGGGTAGATTGAAAAGTGACCCTATCACTTTATAGTTGGTAAAGGAAAACCCAAATGGGAAACCTCAACTATAGATATCCAAGTTGAATCTTCTACTAGTCATCCTTTCCACTTCACCAGGTATTCTTCATATTGCCTATTTCTAGTACTCTGGCCCACACAATTGTCCATAAATTCTTCAATATCTTCCATTTTAGATGTAGGAAATGGACATGGTTCCAACATCAACTCCTCATCTGCACCACCATCATCATGATATTCCATTAAGTATGCAATATTGAAAATAGGAGAAATGTGAATCCCATCTAGAAACTCCACCTAATATACATTTCCTGAGTCATGTTTCTTCAAAATTTTGTAGAGGCCAAATTTCTTCATCTTCATCTTGTTGTAGGTACCCACTGGAAATCGTTCCTTCATCAAGTATACCATAACCAGATCCCCAACTTGGAATTCATTATTTCTCCTCTTTTGATTTGCCCTAGCCTTATACTATAGGCTCATCTTGGAAATATGTGCATGTATCTCCTCATGTAGGTTCTTGACATGTTTAGCAAAGTCTTCTACCTCAGTACTTGTCCTCTCCCCTTGCTCCATCTTCCTCATCTCTAGTGTAATCCTTGAACTCATCCCATACACAATTTTGAATGGTGATCTACCAGTACTCCTATTCACAGAATTATTGTAAGAAAATTCTGTTTGTGGTAGAATCAAATCCCATCCCTTGGGCTTATCTCCTACTAAACACCTCAGTAAATTGCCCAAACTTCTATTTACTAGTTCTGTTTGTCCATCAATCTATGGATGATGTGTAAAATTGAACTTCAATTCTATCTTCAACTTCTTCCACAATGTCCTCTAGAAATACCCAACAAATTTAGTATCTTTGTTAGAAACAATACCTTTTGGGATACCATATAGCCTCACCGCCTCTTTAAAAAATAACTCTACAATGTGCATTTCATCATGAGTCTTGTGGCATGGAATAAAATGTGCCATCTTAGAGAAACTATCAACAACCACAAATACTAAGTCATTACTCATTTTTGTCCTTAGCAATCAAAGAAAAAAATCCATACTTATGTCCTCCCAAGGCTTCAATGGAATAGGCAATGGCTGATAGAGTCTTTTGACTAAATCCTTTGGATGTTTGACATACTTGACAACTTTACACAAAATTCTTCACATCCTATGATAATTGAGGCCAAAAAAAATGATCTCTACTGATGGTAATGCTCTTATCTCGACCAAAGTATCTTGTCATCCCTCCATTGTGCCTCTTCTTGATCAAGTTCTCCCTCATGGAACTCCTTGGAATACACAATTGAATTCCCTTGAACAACATACCATCCTAAATCATTTAATCTAGCCATCTAGTCCTGTCTAGAGTAACAGGTTCTTTACAAGTTGTCTAAGCCTCTACAAAGCTAGGATCCTTAGGGTACCAATTCTTGAGTTCATAAAACCCAACCACTTCAACCTTCATTATTTTCAACAAAAAATGTCTCCTACTTAATGCATCTACAACCCTATTAGACCTTCTACTTCTATGTTTTAATTCAAATGTGTAGCTTTGAATGAACTCTATCCCTTTCAAATGTCTTTGATTCAATTTACTTTGGTTATTTAGATACTGTAATGCCTGGTGATCAGTATAAAAAATAAATTATTTTAGCAACAAATAATGCCTCCATTTATTTAAGGCCTTAACTATTGCATAGAACTCTTGATCATAAACAAAATACTTTTTCGTTGCATCATTCAATTTTTCAATGAAATAGGCAATATGCTTACCTTCTTGGCTCAACTCAGCCCCAATAGCACTACCACTAGCATTACAATCAACCTAGAACACTTTATTGAAATTAAGAAGTGCCAAAATAGGTTTCTCTATCACCTTCTTCTTCAATAATTCAAAACTCCTGGCAGCTCATGTAGTCCACTTCGACTCTTTTCTTTCCCCCCTCATTCTTTTAGTTAGTGGTGCATATATACTATTAAAATTCCTAATGAACTTCCTATAAAACTAACTAGACCATGGAATGACCTCACCTTAGTGGTAGACCTTAGAGTAGGCCATTATAAGATGACCTTCACCTTCTTTGGGTCCATGTTAATAGCTTCAACTGATACAACAAACCCCAAATAGACTAACTCCCTTTTGACAAAGCTACACTTCTTTAGATTAATCAAAATTTTCTCTCCCCTAAACCTTTCAAGGACACTATGAATGTGCAATAAATATTCATCCAAATACTTACTAAAAATAAAAATATCATCCAGATAGGCAATAACATTTTTTTCTAAAAATTTCTTTAGTACCTCATTCATAAGTTGCATGAAGGTGTTTCGCACATTGGTCAATCCAAAGAGCATGACTAACTACTGATATAGACCCTCCTTGGTCTTGAATGTTGTGTTCCACTCATTTGCCTCTCATACCTATAGCTAGTGAAGTCCACTCTTGAGATCTATCTTTGTGAAGTATTGAGCTCCACTCAAGTAGTCTATAAGAACATCTATCCTTGGTAAAGGAAATTGGTACTTGATGGTTATTTTATTTATAGCTTGAGAGTCTATACAAATTCTCCACTCTCTATCCTTCTTTGGTGCCAACACTATTGATACTGCACATAGGCTCATGCTCTCTCAAATTAAACCTTTCCTCAATAGCTTCTAAACTTGTCTATTTAGCTCCTCGGTCTCAGTAGGAGTCATCCTATGAGAAGCCTTGTTAGGAAAACTAGCTTCAGGGACTAAATCTATTTGATGAATGATTTGTCTTATTGGAAAAAACCATTCTAGAACATTATTGAAGATGACATCTCCATACTCAATAGACTTGAAACTTTGATTGGAACTTCACTACTACCTTCATTATCCTTTCTAGGAATTAAATCATAATGCAGATGTTGATGCTTCATGCCATCCAGAAATTTTCTTCCATCAACAAGACATACCCTAGCACTACTGCATACCTTTTCACCCTCCTTTATCAAGGGCTTCAATTTTTGGTGAACTTAATCCTTTTTCAAAGAGTATGTACTTGCATTACCATCATGTATAGAATGTCTATCAATATTCCCATAGCCTTCCTAACAATAAATAATATACATCCATTGGGATGATGTCAGAGAGAGCCTCATCATGGTAACTGCCAATCTTAAACTTTACCAAACATTGCTCACCAACCAAGACCTTATGCTCATCCTATACCTAAGCAATTTGATAGGGATAGGGGTGTTTCTCCCTCTTGAGCTTTAGCTTTGAGACCATCTCCTCTAACACCAAGTTGTCAGTGCTCCCACCATCAACAATCACATCACAACATTTACACTCGCACTTGCACCTAGTATGAAACAAACTCCTCCAATGTCCAAGTTTAGTCTCACTACTTAGTAAGACCCTTTCATTTACTATAACCTCTCCTCTTTTTGCATCCTCTAAATGCGATGATTATGCATCATCATCTACATGAGCAACCCTTGTTTGACCACCAGCTCTCCTATCTATCCCTCCTTGGCATTGAGGGCATTTTTAGGCACAATGAACTTCTTCATTACCATGAAAACATGTAACATGAAAGCCTCCTTTTCCTAAACCTTTTCCACATCCTCTACCCCTTCCTCTCTGATCTCCAAATTCTTAATCATAGAAGCAATTGAAACTCTCATTCCTCTAGTTTTGGCTAGTACCCACATCTTCATTTTTCTTCTAGTTCTCATTTCAACCTCCAAATGACCTACCACCCCCCCTTCCTCCTTGATTGTGCCCTCTTTGCCTTCCATCAAAATTTTTTTTTAGCTTCTCCTCAACTCAAAAGGAAAATTGGTATGCCTCTTCAATGCTAGTCATTCTAACTAGACTTAACTCCTCTTGAATGCTAGGCCTTAACTCATTAAGGTAATGGGAAACCTTCTCCTTGTTTGCTTCTGCATTACCTATCCTAATAAGTACTCAATAAATTTTTTTTATATATTTCTAGATAGATTTTCTCACTTGCTTTAACCCTTACATCTTCTTGAACAAATCAAGCTCGTAATCAACTGGAATGAACTACTTCTTTAGTTTGTACACCATGTGATCCCATCTTGTGATTTTCTCCTTTCCTCTTCTATTTCTTTCCAACTGAATCTCTTACCACTAGATTTTGGCATGGCCTTTCATTTTGGCTTTGAAAAACTTAACCCTATTAGGGTCCCTAATATCCTCATAATCAAAATATTCCTCTAGCTCATTGATCTAGTCAATCAACTCATTTGAGTTTAGATTTCCCAAAAACATGCTGACATCAATTTTAGGTCTTTTTCCAAACTTGGTAATGGCCCTAAAAAGCTTCTCCTCTACCTGGTTTAGGACTTCATCTCCTTCCCACCCAATATTTCCTTCTTCTTCACTTTTCTCCTCACTTCCATCACTGATGGAAATATTCATCCCTCTATGAATCTCCTCTTGCAATGCTTGAACTTGTCTTTAGAGGGCTCTAACCTTAAGTGGAACAGCTTCACCCCTTCCACCACACTCTCTTCATGGAGGCATCTTCTCACTATATCAAATCCCACAACTACATAGTCTTGGTGAAAACTACCTCATGGTCAATGTTCTATCTACACGCTCAAGAAACATCTTCTTGACAAATTTCAAACAACCCAAGGTCATAGTGCAAACTGACTCGCATTCAGTGATCTATCCACATGCTCAAGAAATCCTATTCTAATCCCACTTAATGAGGCAACAATCCAAGACCAAAAAGAACATAACAAGAAAAGGGGAATATTATTATCAGAAGTAATATGCTATTACATTTAGTACAATGAAAATTGACCCAATGACATGCCTTGTATTGGAAATCTGATTGAAAAAATCATTGTGAGAAGAAGATTGAAGATCAAAGAGGCAGACTTTTATTTACAGAATATTTTCAATCGTTGTTTTGTTATTGATGTCAAACTTGCTACTTGTAGGAATGACATTTTCTTATAAGATCCAAGTACTATCACTTAGTTGATTGATGAAGAGGATTTAATCAACAAGATGTAACAAGAGTACCTAAGGGAAAGGTTGAGTTATGATGTTGTAATGAAGTGCAAGGATCAATTAAGACAATGGTTAAATGGTGTATTGATAACATACTCAAAGATACAGAGGTTGGTCACACTTAGAAACATTGGAGGAATAAGTTGTAACAAGGTTGACTGCAAAGCTTAAATTAAGTTCATTAGTGGGTGTCAAGCAAGCTAGTTGGAGCTGAGAAAATTCTCAGTTGGAGTCGAGCAATAAGAAATTCTAGTGTGTGCCAAGTGAAGCTCAAGTACCAAGCAAAGCATCAAGTGTTGAGCATCAGAAAATCTTGGTGCCAAGTGAACTTTAGGTGCCAAGCACCAGTAAAAAAGTAGTAGGTGCCGAGTAACACAATATGTGTCAAGCACTAGTATTTCAACAGTGTCAAGCTATTGCATTATTTTAAATGATGAAGATTCACCAAAACTTAGCCAAAAAAAATTTTGCCTTGAATTTTGAGAAGTAGTTGAATGATAAGGATGATGAGCTAGTGGCATAGAATTCTATGTAAACCATTTTTGGGAAAATTCAAAGGATTATTCAAGAAGTTTCTAGAGGAAACAAAGTGTGGGTTAGATACAATGAATCCTACCTAATCCATATGATTGAAATTAAATAATGGAAGAATAAAGTGAGAAAGGAACTCCAAGACTTGTATTTAAGGAGCCATAGACTAGGAAGCAAATGCTACTGATGTAGGTGTTGTTGAACTTCCAAATTGTGAAGTGGTTACAAGGGTGTCAGCGAGAAGGCATCTAGGAGAAGGAAGAGCACAAAGGCTCTGCTTCCACAAGTGGTCAAGAAGAGATGATTGCATTGGTACATTGAGCATGGAGACTCAAGGAGACTAAGATTGAAAGGAGGGCAATCTGTCAAGGGTTGCAGAGACTAAAAGCCAGGCAATGGTATGAGTTGATAAGTGATTTAAGATCTACAAATTAAGTTGTATATTGTAATCAAGTCAAAGACTTTCTAATACTCTCTAGCAATTGTATTAGATATAGAAATTCTATGGACTTAGGTTGGTTTAATAGCCATTTTTAAATCTTTTAATAGGGTGGCATTCCAAGTGAACGTTCTAAAGTCCTCTAACTAGGCCCACTTTTAACAGGGTGGTTATATACTCTAACAAGGTAACATTTGATAGTGTGTTGTAAGCATTTAACAAGGCAGGCCTTTCATAGGGCATCACTTCAGAAGAGTGAGAATTGAGTAACATGTTACTACTGGCTTTTGCCAAATTGGGTTTCCATGTCAATCATTGTGCTATTTGTTGATCTTTTATGTGGTATGCTTGCATGTTGATTTATAGTAACTTGTTGATTAGGAAAGTTAATGTTTGGATGAGTGAATGGTTGAATGGGCTCACTACACTTAGTGAAAAAGTTTGAATCATTTTGGACCTTGAATAACTGATTCACCCCATCCACCCCCCCACCTCTTAGTCATTATAAAGCATATCTAAAAATTGGCATAAGAGCCATTTGCTAATTTAGTTTCAAGGTACTACAAGTAGGAAGATCAAGATGTCCAAGAGAGAAGTTCCCAAGCTCAACAAAAAAAACTTTGCTGCATGGTAGAGTTTGATGAAATTTCACTTTGGATCAATAGGTGATTATGCACAAACCTCAATTGGAATAGAACATGTAAATCTAGTTGGGCCTCTTACTGTAGATGATTTGAGCAAAAGGAAGGAGCACAATCAAGTAATGGTAGAGATTGCTTGTGCACTCAACTATGTAGAATATGATGACATAAAAGATTGTGACATGGCATTCAAGATGTGGAAAGCCCTAACATACATCTATGGAGGAGATCAGTATGTCCAGAGAGCAAAGAGAGAAAACCTTAGAGGGAAGTTTGATGACATGAAAATGGAGGAAGGAGAAAATGTTGTTCAATATGCTGCTAGAATGAAAGTAGTAAGTGCTATAAGAAGTCTAGGTGGTCAATTGGAAGAAAAAAATGTCAATAGTAAATACTTGAGAACTCTGTTCCCTATCTATGCTATTAGATTTTCAGCCATCCAAGAGCTAAGGTGTGCACAAAGAAACACACTAACCTTTGAAGGTATAGTGGGAAGACTTACTACATTTGAATTGTCCAACTTTGACAACTACAGACTTGAGAACCTTGAATCTACCTTCAAGTCCAAGATGAAAATAAAAGACACTAAGGAGGAGACATCAAGAAAGAAGAGAAGAAAAGGAAAGCATGCATCCAGTGATAGTAGCATAGATGAAGAAGATGTGGAACAATAGAAAGCATTACTAGCTAGAAGATTCCATAGAGGCAAAGGTAAATTCAAAGGTAGGCTCCATATTATATTTTTCAATTGTAATGAAGTAGGTCATAGTGCTACAAGGTGTACACAGAAGAAGAACTACAAAGAAGGAAACAAGTACAAGAACAAGAGAGAAGATGATAGAAAAGACTACAAGGAAAAAGGTAAAAGATGCTAAATTGTTGAAGAAGATTTTGATGAGAATGATGATGAAGTAGTCTATGTGGCCATGAAGGATGAATCAAATAAAGATGAAGATGAACCAATAGCATTGGTTACCTATTTAAACAAGAATGACAAGTGGATCATAGACATTAGATGCTCACATCACATGACAGGAGATAAAAGTAAGTTCATTACCTTTACTCAATATGATGGAAATAGTGTTAGATTTGGAAATGATGCTCCATGTCAAATCAAAGGAAAAGGTTCTATTAATGCATACTATGTTGAAGGATTGACCTACAACTTGTTGAGTGTATCACAATTAGGCAATGTAGGTTGCAAAGCAGAGTTTGGAAACAAAACTACCAAGATCTATGACACTGATGGAAATCTGATAGAAAAAGGTAAACAAACTAGGAGTAATCTTTTTTACCTAGATATGGAAGATGCAACTTGTCTTGTTCTTAGACTTGATAATGTGTGCTTGTGGCATAAAAGATTATGTCATGTCAACTTTGACAATCTGATTGACATCAGCAAAAAGAATAAAGTAAAAGGGTTGCCTAAATTGAAGAAACCTGAAAACACAATATGTAAACAATGTCAACTAGGAAAGATGACTAAATCTAGTTTCAAAAGAAAAACATACACTTCCAAAGAAGTACTAGAGTTAGTCTATATAGACTTATGTGGTCCAATAGAAGTAAAAAGATAACTAGGAGATAGATACATAATGCTATTTGTAGACGATTATTCAAGGATGATGACTGCTATGTTCTTGAAGCAAAATGTGGTGCATTTCAAATGTTTAAGTGGTATGTGGAAAAAGTTGAGAAGGAAATAGGAAAGAGTCTAAAATGCCTGAGGTCAGACAGAGGAGGTGAGTTTACATCAAAAAAATTTGAAATATTCTACAATGACAAAGGTATCAAAAGGAAAACATCAACACCAAGGACTCCACCTTAGAATGGTATTGCTAAAAGAATAAATAGATCAGTGATAGACTATGATAGAACATTGATGATGGAGAAAAATGTTGCTCTAAAGTACTGGAGAGAAGTTGTAAGTACTACAGTCTACATATTGAATAGAGTCCAAGTCAAGAAAGGTACAAATGCAACACCTTTTGAATTGTGGTATGGTCACTCACCTAATGTTAAACATTTCAAAGTCTTTGGTTGTAAATGCTATATTCCTAAAGATACTAGAAATGGAAATTTTGATGCAAAGAGTGATGAGGGCATATTCCTTGGCTACTCCCTAGAAGCAAAGCATATAAGTGTTTGAATACTAACACTAATAAGATTGTGGAGAGTGAAAATGTAAACTTTGATGAGCATATAGAAGTTTAGGTTGATGAAACTAAGAAATCAAAGGATTATAGATCCTTTGTATACTTCTATGAATGAATGACTATTGAAGACAATGCTACTAATCATGTTGGGAATCAACAAAAAAATTTAGTATCATCCGAGTCACACCCAATGAATGTCGAGCTACATTTAGAAGTCGAGTTGTAGAATGAAGTAAATGCACATTCTGACTCTAAAATTAGTGCACATGAAAGAAATGATGAAGTACTAGATGAATAAGATCAAAATGACTCTGAAGTTGAAGGATCAAACATGGAGAGAAGGATAGAACCAACGTTAGCCAAATATGTAAGAAGACATCACCCTGTTGATCAAATCATTGGTGAAAAGGATGCAAGACCAATGACAAGGAATAGACTTAGGAATGAATCATGATTACTGAGCAAGGTTAAACATAAAATAGTGAAGGATGCACTACAAGATGATGACTAGTATAAAGCTATGGAAGAGGAGATAGATCAGATTTAGAAGAACAAAACATGAACCCTATTTCCTAGACCACCTGACAAGAATGTAATTGGTAAAATGGGTGTTTAGGAAAAAACTTGATGAGAATGGTGAGACAACTAGAAAAAAAGCTAGATTAGTTTGCAAAGGCTATGCACAAGAAGAAGGACTAGATTATGAGGAAACATTTGCCCCTATTGCAATAATGGAACCAGTAAGAACACTGCTTGCATGTGCTACTTACAAAGGTTTCAAATTCTTCCAAATGGATGTCAAGTCTACTTTTTTGAATGGTATACTAGAAGAGGAAGTCTACATTGAACAACTAGAGGGATTTTTTGATGACAAGGACAAGGACATGGTTTGCAAATTGCACAAGGCACTTTATGGATTGAAGCAAACACCTAGAGCATGGTATGAGAGACTACACAAATATCTTGTGAAGATTGGATTTGAGAGAATAGATGACAATAGAAACTTTTACACCAAAGCTAAAAAAGGTAAAGACATTTTGATATCAGAAATCGTTGTTGATGATATAATATTTGGAGGAAAAGAAGTTCTATGCAAAGATTTTGCTGATCAAATGAAGCATGAGTTTGAGATGTCAATGTTTGGAGAAATCAAATTCTTTGTTGGATTGCAAGTACATCAATTTAAGAATGGAATATTTGTGACCCAATACAAATACATCAAGGAGATACTCAAGACATTTGGATTAGAAGAGTCAAAACTAGTCAGCACACCAATGGTAACAAGACATAAGTTATCTAAGAATGATGAATTAGCTTAAGTGAATCAGACATTGTATAGATCAATGATTGGAAAGTTGTAGTATGTTGTACATTGTAGGCCATACATTGCATTAGATATTGGAATAGTGGTAAGATTTTCTACAAATCCAAGAGAAAATAACCTCATGGCAATGAAGAGAATACTGAGATATCTAAAAGGAATTAATGACTTTGGTTTGCATTACAAGAGAAGTGAAAAGATTGAGCTAAGAGCCTACACTAATGTAGATTGGGAAAGTAACATTGATGATAGAAAAAGCACCAGTGGAGTAGCACTTTTCTTGGGATAAAGATTGATTACATGGACCAGTAAAAAGAAAAGTTGTACCTCATAGTCCACTACTAAAGCTAAATATGTTGCAGCTACTATAAATTGCACCAATATTGTACGGATCAAACATATTTCGCAATGTATGAAGGAAGAAGTAAATGAGCCTATGATACTTTATTGTGATAATAAAAGTGCTATCAACATATCAAAGAAGCCTACATATCAAAGAACCCTATAATACATGCTAAAACCAAGCACATCGCAATCAAGTATCACTATGTAAGAGAGTTGGTGGAAGATAAGCAAGTGAAGATGGAATATGTAAGCTCAAAGGAACAAATTGTTGACATATTCACAAAAGCACTACCTAAAGATGATTTTGAGTATCTTAGAGGTAAGTTCAAGGTAATACCCCTAACTAAGGCTACTTGAAACAAAAGCAAGACTGCCCTACATCAAATGAGCTAATTGTTGGAAATCTTACACATTGATGTAGATGATGTTTAGTCTAGGATTCATGCCTAAAGTAAACAAAGTGCTAAAGTTCCAAATTAGTCACAAGCAAGGTGATAGAAGGAGAAATTGAATGAACCTAAAAATGCTACACTTGCATGATAAGATGTTAATATGTCTTTGGCATTGTTTTCAAAGAGCGAGTAGTAAGAAACTGATCAACAGTAGGAAAGTGCAGAAACTGATCAAATGAAGATAGAGGGAGAAGTAGATAGAAATGATCAACAATTGATAGGAGAAGATGAAGAAGCTGAATAGAAATAGTATGAGCAGTGCATACAGGGGGAGAAAACAAATGAAGAGGATACAATAGCTAAGAGGGAGAAGCATAAATGAAGCAATCAGGATAGTAGATCAAGAGAGGGAGATGTGAAAACGGATGATAACACAATTAATTTTTGGAATTTGACTTACTATTCTAACCTAGTTAGTATGTGGTTAAATAGTTTAGTCTGATGGTTGATCAGTTTAGTTTGCCATCAATGCCAAAGAGGGAGATTTTTTGGAAATCTAATTGAAAAAATCATTGTGAGAAGAGGATTGTAGATCAAAGAGGGAGAATGTTGTTTATAGAATGTTTTCAATCATTTATTTGTCATTTATGTCAAACTTGCTACTTGTAGGAATGATATTTTCTTATAAGATCCAAGTACTATCACTTAATTGATTGATGAAGAGGATTTAATCAACAAGATGTAACAAGAGTACCTAAGGGAAAGGTTGAGTTATGATGTTGTAATGAAGTGCAAGGATCAGTTAAGACAATGGTTAAATGGTGTATTAATAACATACTCAAAGATATAGAGGTTGGTCACACTTAGAAACATTGGATGCATCAGTTGTAACAAGCTTGACTACAAAGCTTAAACTAAGTTCATTAGTGGGTGATGAGCAACCTAGTTGAAGCCAAGAAAATTCTTAGTTGGAGCTGAGCAATAGGAAATTCTAGTGTGTACCAAGTGAACTTCAAGTGTCAAGAAAAGTATCAAGTGCCGAGCATTAGAAAATCTTAGTTAGTGCCTAGTGAACTATAGGTGCCAAGCACCAGTAAAAATGTAGTAGGTGTTGAGTAACACAGTATGTGTCGAGCACCAATATTTCAATAGTGTCGAGCTACTACATTATTTTAAATGGTGAAGATTCACCAAAAATGAGCCAAAAAAGTTATTGAATTGAATTTTTTGAACTAGTTAGAGGATAAGGATGATGAGCTAAGCTAGTGGCACAAAATTATATGTAAACTATTTTTGGGAAAATTCAAAGGATTATTCAAGAAGTTTCTTGAGGAAACAAAATGTGGGTTAGATACAATGAATCCTACCTAATCCATATGAATTGAAATTAAAGAATGGAATAATTGAGTGGGAAAGGAACTCCAAGACTTCTATTTTAGGAGCCATAGACTAGGAAGCAAATGCTATTGATGTTGTTGCTGCTAAAGTGCCAAATTATGAAGTGGTTAGAACGGTGTCAAAGAGAAGGCATCTAGGAGAAGGAAGAGCACAAAGGCTTTCCTTCCACAAGTGGTCAAGAAGAGATTATTGCATTGATACATTGAGCATGGAGACTTAAGGAGACTAAGCTTGAAAGGAGGGCAAGCTATCAAGGGTTGTAGAGACTGAAAGCCACAAATTGTATGAGTTGAGAAGTGATCTAAGATCTGCAAGTTAAGTTGTATATTGTAATTAGGTCAAAGACATTATAATACTCCCTAGCAATTGTATTAGATATGGAAATCCTATGGACTTAGGTTGGTTTAATAGCCATTTGTAAATCCTTTAACAGGGTGACATTCCAAGTGAATGTTCTAAAGTCCTCTAACCAAGACCACTTCTAACAAGGTGGTTAAATCCTCTAACAAGGTCACATTTAATAGTGTGTTGTAAGCCTTTAATAGGGTAGGCCTTTCATAGGGCATCACTTTAGAGGAGTGAGAATTGAGTAGCATGTTACTGGTGGTTTTTCTCAAATTGGGTTTCCACATAAATCACTATGTTATGTGTTATGCTTGCATGTTGATTATAGTAACTTATTGATTAGGAAAGTTAATGCTTGGATGAATGAATGGTTGAATGGGCTCACTACACTTAATGAAAAAGTTTGAATTAGACATGTTGGACCTTGAATAACTGATTCACCCCCCTGCCCCCCCCCCCTCTTAGTTATTCTAAAGAATTTCTAACACCTTAGGTCTTACAATGTTGTCTTATTCTAGAGAAAACCCTTCTCACAATACCTTCTCCCAAACTCCACCAAAAATTGCATTTACAATGAGAGAAATGTTCTTAAATAACCTAAATTAGGTTTAGGGTTAGGAATAAATCTTAGAATATGCCATTTGGCATCCCCTACCAAAACAGAAGGTTCTGAAAAACTCGTCAAATGTCAATGTAAAATTAAAAGAATCCAGAAATGGTAGTCCAACTTCTAGGAGGCATAACTTTTGATCACAGACTCTGATTGATGAACCTTTACATTTTTTAAAGGATCTCCAAGTGCTCTATTTCCCTATGGAAAAGCTTTACTTGTCTCCCATTTTTTGGGACTGTATGAGGCCATTTAGTGCCTCAAATTTGACTTTGAAGTGCTCTTAAGGAAACTTAAAATTGTAATAACTTTCAAAACATAAGGCCTTTGACATGATCCTTTTTTTGGAGTGTTTAAAATTATAAGTATAATCATCCCTCCAAATTACACCCTATAAGTCATCATAATTATGGCTCAATAACAAAATAAGCTATTTTCTACATTGGCACATATCCCAAGGTGCTCAAAAACTCTAGCCTAGAAAACCAGTAGTGGAACCATGAGAGTTGGAATCTCTAATTGACCCGAATAGGTATCTAGAAATGAAAATGCATTAAACAAAAAACTAACACTCAACATATTTTTGGGTGATACAGAATTGCTCGTACACCACTTGATGCTCCTACATCAACAAATCCTATGGCTATAGGAAGGAATCTACCCAAACACAGCATGGATGAAGAATTATTTATCAACATGTAATATTTCTTCATTAATCCATAGAAGTCCATAGATTCAAGAAAACACAGCATATCTAAACTATCTATACATCAATATTCATGTCTTAACATATAGATTTATATTCATAAAAACATAAGTTATTTTTCTTAAACCATAGAGCCACAAAATGTTTCTCCAAGATAATTATCTAAAAACAAGATAAAAAGGTTCTCAAAATAATGGCCTTTTAGATGCTCATCACTAGTGATAATGAATCATCTACTGGTCTCCCTTTCCAATTGACCAGGTATTCCTCATAAGTTATGTTCCTTGTACTTTTATCGACATGATTATCCAGTACCTCCTCAATCTCCTTTGTAGTTGAACTAGCTGCTAAAATAGTCCACTGCACTTCTATAACTTCATCTCTATCACCTCCTTCATAATACTTTGTCAAATAGGAATTGCTAAATACTGGTGAAATATTCAATTCATTCAACAACTCCACTTCACAAACATTTCCATATTCATGTCTTTTCACTATCTTGCATGGTCAAAACTTCTTCATCTTAAACTTATTATATGTACCCACTAGAATATACTCCTTTCTCAAGTGACTATGACTTCATCTCCAATCTAAAATTCCTTATACCTCATTTTTACATATGTCTTATCCTTGTACTATTTATTCATTTTTATGATGTGCTTCCTCACCTTGTCATGGATATTTTTCAAATGTTCAACAAGTTCTTCTACTTCAACACTACTTATCTCTCTTTTATGCAACTACCTCAATTTAGAAGCATTTCTAGGACTACTCCTATATAAAATATGGAATGGTTATTTATTAGTACTCTTATTGAAAGAATTATTATATGAAAATTCTTCCTATGGTAAAATCAAAATCCCATCCTTTTGGTTTGTCTCCACCCAAACATCTCAGCAAGTTTCTCAAACTGTGATTCACAACTTTTGTCTATCCATCAATCTGTGGATGATGTGATGGACTAAACTTCAAATCTATCTTCAACTTCTTCCACAAAATACACTAGAAATACCCAAAAAAATTGGTATCTCAATCTAAAACTATACTCTTTAACAAACCATGTAGTTTCACCACTTGTCTGGAAAATAACTATTCTACATAAATAACATCACTATTCTTCTTGCAAGGAATGAAATGTGTCATCTTTGAAAACCTATGAACAACCATAAAAATAAAATCATTCCCTCACTATGTCCTCGGTAATCCAAGGACAAAATTCATGCTAACATCCTCCCATGGCCTCTCTATTATAGATAATGGCTAATAAAACTATTTATTTTTCTGTTAGAAATAAGAATTACTAAGAAAAGGGGTGAATCAATAATTTACAAACCTTAGATGCCAACTAGATATTATTTATTACTTTGAGCCATACATAAGAAAGTAAACAAGTAATGTTGAACAGTAATAGTAACCGTGCACAAAGATAACTCATAACACCATATTTTGTTAAATAGGGAAACTTTGGCCAAGGGAAAACCCTAGTGAGGATGATACCTACTAGATAATATACTAATATATATGTTCCTTTTTAGAGGATGGATCATGTTAGGAGTCAATGAGAAAATTTAGTATAGAGGTTCCTTGTTAGGAGACTTTGAATCCTTGTTAGGAGTTGTAGTACAATGGATGCAAGATGAGCCCAACACCCAAACATGCATTTCCAATTACAAGAACAGATCAGTGCCCAAAAAAGTAATTAGTCTTTAGGTATATAGGTGTTGTAACTTCTTTCTTGACTAATCTTTGACCTCAGTTAGATCTTGGATCACAAAATCAAGTCCTCAAAACTTCACATATATCACTTTACAAAAGTTTTCATATCATTTATCACAATATAATGGCTCACTACTACACACACATAAATTCACAAAATGTCATTTGCATTAATACCATGCCTTTTCAAAAATTGATTCTAGGTTGGCTAAGACAATAATATACTTTTCCAACTTAGAGTAAACATCTAAAATGTTAGCCCTAATTGGTCAAATAATTATTTTGTAAACAAAATCATTTCTTTACCTTTAATTCCACTATTTTGTTCACTAATAAAATGTAAATATCCATTTTTTTTATAGTCCATACTGATGTCTGAGGTTACACACATCATCAATAACATGTATAATATCTCTATCTAAGTTTTTCTAGTCATAATCTAACATCAATAATAAGTTACATATAAAACAATACACTATTGTAAACCAATTTCATACTTAGATAATTTTTTGGGTACCAAAAGATAAGCATCTTTATTTTTGAGGTTCTCTACAAGAACGTACATCATGTATTGCCATAAATGAAAAAAATTGCATATCTTCATTAGCCAATTGTCAACATCTTCTTCACTCCTTTCGCCACTATCAGACTCTGCAACTCTATAAAAATTTCTTCACATCTTGCTACAACTATGGACAGTAATAATTCTCATTAACCAAAGCTATGGTTTTATCTCTACCAAAATGTCCATCCAATCCTCCACTATGCTTCTCCTTGATAAGATTCTCTCTCATTAAACTTCTGGGAATGCACAACTAGATTCCTTTGAACAACATATTATCTTGGATCATGAAATCCAACCACTTTATCCTATCAAGTGTAATAGGTTCTATACAAGCCTTCCATGCTTCACCAAAATTAGTATCATCTAGATACAAAGTATCAGAGTTCCTTGAACCCAACCACCTCTATCTACATTTATGTCAGCAAAAATTTTCCTCTACTAAGACTATTCAAATATTGAAAGCTTAATGATCAATATACAAAACAAACTCCTTAGGAAGAAGATAGTGTCTCTACTTCTTCAATGCTTGAACTATAGCATAAGATTTATGATCATGAACATAATATTTTCTTTTTCATAATTCAATTTCTCACTAAAATAAACAATAGGTCTACCTTCTTGGCTCAATAAAACTCCTATTGTAGTACTACTAGCATCACAGTCTACTTCAAACACTTTGTTAAAATCAAGAAGTGTTAAAAGAGGTTGCTCGGTAACTTTCTATTTCAATTTATTAAAACTCTTATCTACTCCTATAGTCGACTTTAATTCTTTCCTATCCCCTCATTGTTTCATTCAAGGGTCCACAAATACTAATAAAACCTCTTATGAACTTTCTATAAAAACTAGCTAGATCATGAAAAGATCTTACCTTTGTCACACTCCTTTGAGTAGGCCATTCAAGGATAGCCTTCAGTTTCTCAGGGTCCATTTTTAGGCCTTCTACAAGATGTTTTTTCATAAATTGTTGATAGGTCAGCTAAGACTGTGATATACTTTTCCAACTTAGAGTAAAAATCTAGGATGTCAGCCCTAATTGGTCAAGTAATTATTTTGTAAACAAAATAGTTCCTTTACCTTTAATTTCATTGTTCTATTCACTGATGAAACATGAATACCTCTTTTTTGTGTAGTCTATACTATTGTCCAAGGTTTTACATATCATTATTAACATTTATAATATATCTATCTAACTTAGCTAGTCATTATATGACATTAGTAACAAGTTACATACAAATAAAAACATTGATGTAAACCAATTTCATACTTAGATAATTTTCAAGGTACCAAAAGCTAAGTATCTTTATTTTTGGGGTTCTCTACAAGCATGTACATCATGTGTTTCCATAAATAACAACAATTACATATCATCATTATCCAATTGTCTACAATCTTCCTCTTTGGCATTAATGGCAACAAAATAGGAAAAATTGGATAAGTGTCAAAACTTGTCAAAATATTATAGTATCAATATATTAATCATCTTTTACAACTTATCCACCTTTCACATGCTTCCCCTTTCAATATGATTTCACACCTTACAATTTTCTTATGCATCTTCTCCTCCTTTGACATTAATGACAAATGTCAGAATGTAGAAAATTGTTCATCTGCTATCAAAAAATTTGTTCATTTTCCTTAAATTGATAATATATTCATGCAATCATCAAAATTTTTCTTGATACTATTTAAACCTTTTTATCCATGTATCCTTGGTTGTTTCAGCAGAAGTGAGAATTGCACACAGGGCATATGATGCAATCTCAACTACATTGAGATCAGAGTATAAGAATTTAGAATAGGTGTCCTTGGCTTTGACACACTCCTCCAACTATCTCTTAATAGTAGATATCTTTAGAGCAATAGACTCTGAATTCTAATAATCTCTTCAAAATATGTTCTCTCTTAAGTTTTAGTTTCCTAATATCACTATGAATACTAGTCACTTGTCCTTCAAAATCATCAACTTTTTTGGAAGTTTGTTGTATTTGACTTGATAGAGCTTCTAGCTCACTCAGCTTTCCTTCAATCTTGCTATCAAAATCCTAGGTCCACTTATAAGATAAGGTACACTTAATGTACAATACCCTTCTATCTTGTTGAGATCTTTGATGTTCCTTGATACAAGTATCAAGACTTAGCAAATAATTCTTGATATTCTAAAAAATGGTGCTAAATAGATTAGAATCATGAGAAATCTAAGCCTTAGATTCTACAACATTCAATAAATTTGTAAATTCTTCATCAAAATATGTTAACACTACTTGTGCCCTCTATTCAAGATCTTCCTCTGTATGCTTGACTGCCAGAGTTCTATGTAATCTATCAGTTACCTCCATTAAGGTTCTTTTTAAGCTCTTTACTTTCCTATTCTTCTCAATAAGTTTTTTCAGAGATGAGATCAAGTCATTTTGATCATCATCATCACTTGTTAGGTTAGAAAGAAAAAGTGGAGTAGATGAACTAGATGGTTTAATTTAATCTTCCCTTTGCTTCTTCTTTGCTACCTCTTTAACTCTTCTCTCTCTTTTTCTCTCTTTTCCTTTTCTTTTCTTTATTTCTCTTTCTTTTCTTCCTCCATTATTCTCTTCTTCTTTTTCTCCTCTACTCTCCTTTTCATTTCTTCTTCAAGAAATTTCTGCTTGGCTTCTTTGATCTTTCTCTTTTCTACCTCTAATTTCTTTTTTTCCTCTTTAATTAGTTTCAATTGATCTTGAATAACCTTTTCCTAAGAGTTAGTCTATTCAAAACTCTCAAAACAGTTAGTGTCGTCAATGTTAATAGTAACTATTACCTATTTTTATCACCATGCAAATGGGTAGGTTGGCCAACCATATTTCTTAGGGTGGTGAAAATAATTTTTCTAACTCATTAATACCCTTGCAATCAAGGGATATGTGAAATTTTGACCATGCTTTATCATTATATCCCTAGGTTTTAATCTAACAAATCTGCATATCTTATAGTTACAGAAATTTCATATTTTTTGGGTCCCATTTTGTCACAAAATCAGGAAAATCGTGAAGATCTTTGATCTTTAGCAGAGCAAAGGTTATCACTTTTTCATTTTTTCTTTAACCATAGTGACAATGTGACAAATGGACATGTAGCATGGTGGACCCTCTTTCCTCAACTTTGGTAGAATGCAACGTACATCTTCTTTGCCATCAATCTTCCTAGGATCGATGGTCCTCACTATATCATCATAGAAAGCTGCAAGGTCTTTATCCAAAAAAATATAGTGAGAGCTTTCCATGTGGATATATGGGGTAAAATTTAGATGGTGGACCGTAATATGACAAAGTCAAGGTTAGGATAGGTAAGCATATAGACACATTCCTATTGGCTAAAGATTTCAAGGGGCATAGGGAAGATTCAATGATGTTGTCCATTGTAGATCTCTAGTAGATCTAAGGTTACCACTTTGTTGCCAACAAAAAATGCAAGTTCCTTATCTATAGTGACAAAGTAAGGAAGTGATGCATGTCCAAGTGGGGTCATGTAAAGGCTCAGGTGGTGCAGTAATTGTTGATCTCAAAATTGGTCTTGACAATTGAGTGTCAACACACTTAAGAAATTTACTAAGTTCATTCCAAACTAGTAACATATGCTGAGTATAATATGTATCGATGCTAAGTGTCAATGAGTGTCGAGTCACTCATGTGCTAAGTAAATAGTAAGTACTAAGAAAATAGACAAAGCCAAGCAAGTTTAAGTGCCAAGCCAGATAGAATTATAGTATGTGTTGAGCACGAGTATCAACAAGTGTTGAGTAACACAAAATTCACCTAGTTGTTTATGATAGCACAAACAACTATGTAAACTATTTTTGATCCAGCATATTGGTAGATCTCAAAGATTTGAAGATAAGATTGAATCTATTTAGATTCCCTATCTAATCAACATGCAACTAATTAGAAAAATGGAGAGAATTGAGTAAGAAAGTTGGATGAATCTCAATCATAAATTCATACCTAACCCTATGCCACCAAAGTCTTTTTAAGGGAGACAAAGCCGCATAATTTATGTATGAATGAGAGAGCATTAGACAATGCCTG
Source organism: Cupressus sempervirens (assembly GCA_028749045.1). Taxonomy (NCBI): domain Eukaryota; kingdom Viridiplantae; phylum Streptophyta; class Pinopsida; order Cupressales; family Cupressaceae; genus Cupressus; species Cupressus sempervirens. The sequence continues at coordinate 1,063,423,602 of CM053785.1, read as the reverse complement.
TGAGAAGGTGATGATAGTAGTGAAAGGGCTGAATTGAGCAACATACATTCAAGATGACTTAGAAGAAGGACAAAATTGCAAAATCAGTTAGCAAAACAAATGATCAAGGTTATAGCAATTTCATATCATATCAAAGAGGATCAAGATGAACTGAATTGGGATTTGAGATCAGCAATATCATATTGTAAGTGTATCAAATCAAACATTCTATTGTACTTTCTAACAACTGTATCAACAGAATGAAATCCTTTGTATTAAGGTTGATTTAAAAGTCATTGAAAAATCCTTTAATAGGGTGACATTCCAAGTGAGTGTTCTAAAGTCCTTTAGCCAGGCACACTTTTAATAGGGTGATAAAATCCTTTAATAGGGTAGGATCTAACAATCCTATGTAAGCCTTTAAGAGGGTAGGCCTTTCACAAGGTAGATCATGAGAATAATCAAATCATGTAACCTTAATAGGTGAACTTTATTGTTGTAGAAGTGAAGAATTGTGAGTGTCATTCCCACCCCAATTTTACATTCTCATTGGAGGGTTTATAGGTAATCATAGCTAGTGTCAAGTGTTTATGTGGATGCATTTACTTTACACATTATTTCAATATGTTTATGCATGCATTATTTTAAAGATTAAATTTTTTACTAGTTAGAGTTTAGTACTTCTGATTCACACACCCCCCCCCCCTCCCCCATCTCAAAAGTATACAATTCCCATTTTTTAATTCCAAAAATTGCTATCAGAGCCAAGTTCTCATTAGGAGAAGCCTTACAAATTGGAGAAATGATCTTGAGATGGAAGTCTACAAGTTAGGAAAAACCATTGAGAATCAAGAGATTGAGATACATCTCTTATTGCAACAATTGAATGAAGCCAGAGATGCCTTGAGAAGTTTGCTAAAGAGAAGGAAAGAGATTGCTATAGCTGAAAATGACACTTAATACAAGGAGATCGGCACCACAAACCTATTTCTAGATGGTAAATCCTATGAATTTGATGCAGCAATTGTAGATCTCATGGACAAGAATAGAGCACAAGTTGAGGAGATCAAAAATCTCAAGTTGGAGCAAGAATCACAAGCAATATTGTTATGTGAAGTGACTGAACAAAATAAGAAAGCTATAAAGGACAAGGCCATGATTGAAGAAGACAAAAGAATTTTGGCAAACAAATTGGAAGAAAAATCAGCAAAGTTGTTTAGGATTTCAAACATGTAGATGAACATCCTAAGCCAAATGATGAATGCCCATCATGAGTTGAATTTCAAGGACATTGAAATAACCACATTGAAGTTTCAAAATGAGTAATTACAAAATGACCTAAAAAGAGAGAAGTTTCCAAAAAAATTCAACAAGACAAATGAAGCCATCAAGTACTTTGAGCAATTACTAAAATCCCCTAGATCTAGTAAAGACACATCAGGATTAGGCTACACAAGCACTAAAGAAGGAGAATCATCCAAAGATGTTGAGGAAAGAAACTATAAAGGTAAGAACTCTAAACCTACTTGTCATCATTGTGGAAAGAAAAGACATATAGCTAATGTTTATAGGAGCAAGAATGGTAGTCAAAATGCTAAATCAAAGAACATGATTCATTGTCACAAGTACAACAAACAAGGTCATCAGGCACATGAATGCAGAACAAGGACCATGCATGCACCAAGATTTGAAGGACGTTGCTAAAATTGTCAAAAGTTTGAACACAAAGCCTTTGAATGTAGATCCAAGTCCACATGGTTAGAAAACAAGGGAAGAAGCCATGAAAATTCCTATAATTGGGATTACAATACAAGACATAGTTGTCACTATTGCCAAGAGTATGTACACATTCCTAAGAATTGCATAAGAACACATTTCAGAGGTAGCTACAACAGATGGTTAAGTCAAACTACATGCTTTATTTGTTTGAAGACTGGTCATATCAACAAGCACTGCCCAACAAGGTAAAAGGAACCTAACTTAGAGTCAAACAAGGGAAAAGGCAAGGTAGATATTGAGCAAATCAGAGGACAGATGAACAAAACATGAAAGAAGAAAGATGGATGTAGCACATCAAATGAAGGGATCACTTCACCTGAGGGGTTAAGTGGTCACACTTCATCAAACTAAGTAAAAGGAGGTATGTGGGATTGGTATATAAGTGCCTCATCATACATCAATTCCAAGATAAAGTTAGTGCTGAAAATGACAAATCATCATGAATAAAGATGCAAGTCAACAAAAAAAAACCAAGGTAAAATCTTTAAGTTTTCATCTTACTACCGAGTGTGAAAATTTCTCTTCAATTCCTGAGTAAATTTAAGTCTGTGTCGAGTTGTTACCCAAAGCTAGTTGAAGCTAAGTGAGTAGTGGTTGTCGAGTGAAGAAAATTTCTATTAAACCTGAGTAAGTGTAATTCTAGCGGCTGTCGAGTGATGAAAAATCAATGAATACCAAGTGAAGCAGAAATTGTATAGAAGCTAAGTTTACAGCTATACATGCACCATGCATTAAATGCGAAGTTTCAAAATGGTATAAGGAAAATTTATGCTAATTTTTCATCATTACAAGCATAGAGCAAGTGGGAGAAAAGAAAATAAGTGACTAACAAGAAAAGATTGAAGCATTCACACAAATTCCAACCAAGGTTAGACAACATTTCATCAATTTAAAAGTATTTCTTCATGTGCCAAGTTACACAAATATGTAGTTTAATATTTTTTGAAACCCTAGCTTGCAAAATAGCCTCTAGTTCTAGAAATCCCAAGGATAAGGAACCTTTTGAAGTCTAGTTGGTTAGTAATGAGGTTAAGCGGCTAGATTTTAGGCCTATTCCTAAAGTTGCATATAAGAATGACCCAATAGGGGCATTGTCAATCATTCCACCCAAGGTCGTAATGGTTCAAGATGTAAGAAAATGTTATAACTACAAGGTTGGAGGGATAGGAGAATGGAAATCCACTAGGCATATGAAAAATTATGTGAGAATGGAGTATTGAAGGAAGAATTCCAAATCATTGAAAGGAAGGGCTTAACTCATGCCCTAGATTTCCCCACTATCTTTAGGACTAAATAGATATGAATTGTTTTGAGTAGAATCCATGATCGATGCCTATGGTTAGAAGGAGGACCCATCAAATTGTCAAAAATGATTGTGCATAGGGTTATAGGATTTACAACCCTAGAACGGCCTAAAACCCTAAGAAGAAATTCTAAAGAAGCAATTGAAAACAATATAGGGGCAAAGTGGAATAAGAGGGGAATGACTATTGATACCATCAAAGATCCACTTCTAGAATTTGCAGTAAGGGTCATATCTCACAAATTCTATCAATCAAGCTAACTAAATAGTGTGTCATGAATTGAAATTGATGTAGGGTACAAAATTGTGAAGAAAGATCACACTTATGATCTAGCAGAGCTACAGTTGCAACAAATCATTAAGAATTTAGGAGCAATAAGGAGATCAAAAGGTAATCAATGCAAATTTGGATCAATTTTGATATGTATATTTTTCTATGTTTAGAATGAGTTTCCTTCTTTTGGTAAGATAGGATGGAAGACTAATAGGTCTATAGTTGTACAAATTAATGAGTACATAGAGCAAATGGGAGGCAATTTTGAGTCTATAATGACTAGTTATTTTGAGGACTTCAAGAAAACCATGAAATAGAGACTGAGAATCCTAGTTTCCCTGGTAGAGAAGTATTACAACAACATATGCTTCTTAGTAGACATTAATTGCACATTTATCCAAGCTACAATATCCAGAGTTAGATTTTTAAGGTCTTTGGGGTATGAGATCAATATAGATAAAGCATCAGCAGCCATCATTGCATTACTTGCAAAGGAAATTGATAAGTTAGCAAAGATCTTTGGCAACTATGATGTTGTGAAATCCAAGGTAGAAATAGAGTTGAAAATTGTCTCAACTCTCAAAAAGAAGGATAAATTGGTGAAAAAGTTGAAAGCTAAATTTGGTGAAAGTGTTGAAGGAGATGATGATGAAAAGTTGAAAGCTAAATTTGGTGAAAGTGTTGAAGGAGATGATGATGAAGAAGAACAAGAACAAGAATAGGGACAAGAACCTTTTGACCTAACACAAGGGATGGATGAAGATGAAGAAGAAAGTGTTGAGGAAGAACTAGTAATAAAAGAGCCAAAGAAAAGAAAGGCTTAGAAACAACCTACAGCTTAGCCCAAAAGAAAGAAAATTATTAAACCAATCCCTGCTAAGCCTATTGCTCTAGCCACAAGAGCAACTACAAGGGCTACAACTTAGAAGGCTAAGGAGAAAACAAAAGAAAAGAAGAAGGCTATAGAGAAAGTAGGTCTAGTGCAAAAGAAAATAAGGAGGAAATATATTGTACAACCAGAATATGATGAAGAGAGGAACAAGTCAAATGACAACAACCAATTTAGAGTGGTAAGTCATGCACCCAAGTCTAATCTTGAAAACATTTGTGATAGTATTAGGGATAATGTAGACTTGACTTGTTTGAAAACCATTGAATTCAATAAATTAAATAGAGAGGATCAGAATAAGATTGAGGAATCAGTATATGTCATGATGGCAAAATTCAACAATACACCACTTGAGTTTAACACTACTATGCCTAAGGATTTATACTCCATTCTTGAAAATAAATGGTATTATTGCCTAAACATTGAGAAAGAAATATGAGAGTCCACATTGGCACAAGTGATGTCAAATCTGTCAAAAGGACAAATAACAAAGGCAAATAAAAAGCATGGTAGCAAATTTGCACCTAAGTATAGAGCCTTCAACATTCTTCAAAATAAGATTGAAGATGTTGTCAAGAAGTCCACTCAAATGTGGAAATTGATATATAGGCTAACCACTGTTAAGGAAGGAGAGGAGGATCCCTTTGAGGGAAGAAACAATGGAGAAGAGGAAGAGAATGATAAAGAAGAAGAAGTTGAGAAAGAAAAGGAAGGCATCATAGAGGAGGGACCATAGAAAAATGATAAAATGGCAACTACTGAGGAGCAGCAAATAGATCAAAGTGTGGTAGACATAATTGCCACCGCTAAGCCCTCCACATGACACCAATACACCTATAGAGACAATAAAAGTAAAGGATGTTCCTGATAGCTTAGTTTAGAACATCAACCCACTCACTACAGAGGATCTAAAGAAGATCCTTAACCAATCAACATTGCAAGCAAAGTTGTGTGACAATCTAGTATTGGTCAGTGTAGATGAGTTACAAAAGGTAGTAGCTGACCTAACTAGGGACAAGGTGACTACACAAGAACCACCTTTTGCCATCCCTACAGCTACCAGTGGAAAACCTCAAGAGCAAGCATAAAAAGATACATCAGCTAAGGTTGATACCATAGTTAAAGTTGTTATGACTGAATAATAAACTCAAACTATTGAGGAAACAACAAAGGAAAAAATAGGATAGATAGAGGTATTTTTTCCTACTACACAAACTCAAGGTGCACCACAAATAATTATGGTTGATCAAGGAGGATCACAAGAAGAGAAGGATATTTGAAAGGAAAAGGGGTGGGAAGCAATTCAAACATTGGTTAATCTACCAACTACTAGAACTCCTACAAAAGTCCTTTAAAAGTCGAGCAGTGATGCAATGCCACTCCAAATTTTAGCACCAGGCACAAGCTCCACAAAGGTTGTAAGGGTACTTCACTATGGAGACCCAACATTAGATGAAGAAATTTTCATACGAAAGTATGATTATGCAACCATGAACCTTGAACAGATCACTAAAATACAAGAGGCATTGGAAAGAAAGAAAAACCAAGAAATACTTAGAAAGGAGTATAAGAAAAGGAAAGCATTACATGAAATAAAAGACATCTTTCTAGATGCATTCATCTTGTAAACACCTAATGAAGCCAAGCCAATATTGAAAAAATTATCTAAAATTGTTGAACAGGTGACAAATGAAGACTAGGAAACTAATGCAAAACTCATGGAATGCTCTAAAAAGAAGTTTCAAGGTAAGGTAAATGAAAAAATATCTAGTGGAGTAGCACTATCACAAGTGGAATTGGCTACAAAAATAGAGAAAGTGAAGAAGTTACTTGAGAATATATTCTCACTGTACACTAAATTGTGTGACCCCACACTCTTCACACAAGAAATGAGCCAAAGGATCATGAGTTTGGAGAGAAACTTGAAGATACGTGGTATGTAGTTACCACAAAATCTAGCTCAAAGTGAGGAGCACTTTCATTCCACACTTCACACACAAAAGGAGCTAGTTGTATTGATAGTAGAAGAGGCTAATACTAGAGCCAAATTAGTTCAAATTCAAGCCTCCCTAACCCCACACATGGAGATTCTACAAAAGGAACTAGACTATGCTAAGACAGTACTCAAGAACGATCCTAATCTTTCAACATTAGATGGCTTAGTTCACCTTGTAGCTGAGATAGCCATTCAAATCAAGTCATTAGAGGTTGCAATAGACAACTAGGATGTTGCTCTCAATATTTTAATGAAAGCAAATAAGAACTTCTTGGATAAATATACACTTAGTGTATAAACCCTTTGATATCAATGTCAAAAAAGGGGAGAAATAGCTATGCAAGGGGGAGACATGTCAAAGGGGGAATAAACAAAGACAAGAAAGGGGGAGCAACAAGCAAAAAAGAAGAAACATGGCATCATATTAGAATAGATCAGATAAAGAGTATCAGAATTTAGAATGAAGACAAGAGTTACAGCAAAGGCAAATCTACTTAGAAAGTTTTCAGATATAGCAAAGACACATTAACTCAGGGGGAGTTACAAAATTTTGAGGTATATAGTCTATTACAAACTTTTGAACAATTTTGAAGTTTTGTATATATGTCGAACAGAATGAATATTATACTCAAGGAAGTTAGATTCATCATGTATAGTTAAGTGTTTTTCCCACTCATGTCAAAGGGGGAGATTGTTGATCTCAAAATTGGTCTTGACAATTGAGTGTTAACACACTTTAGAAATTTACTAAGTTCATGCCGAACTAGTAACATATGTCAAGTATAATATGTATAGATGTCGAGTTGCAATGAGTGTCAACTCACTCATGTGCCGAGTAAATAGTAAGTGTCAAGAAAATAGAAAGAGCCTGTAGACACCTAAATCCTTTAGAAAATAAAGTATTTTTATTTTCTAAAAAATTTCTGATGACATCATCATTTATTAATTAATTATTTATTTATTTTATTTATTTATTTTTATGCCATTAAATCCCTTTATCTTAATTAAAAATATTTAATTAAGGAATCCCTCCCAAAAATGTTTAAATCTTATTTAAACATTATTTCCTTATTTATTAATTATTTAATTAATAAATTGACCAAAAAACTCAAAATAAATTTAAAAATTATTTTTTGCCCAAAACTTGGCCAATTTTCTTAAGAGTACTAACCTCTTCCAAAATCTTCTAATCCTTCTTTAATTTTGATTAAAGGCTAATCCCATCATTTCCTACCCCTAATCCCAACTCAAAATATTTAATTAAGATTAAATATTAATCCTCATGTTTATTAAAAAAGTTTTAATAAATATCTCCTCAACCCAAACCCTTGAAATAAATAAAACTTTATTTATTTCCTAAAAATCTAATTTATCCTCATCCTAAGAAGTTCTAGACTCTTCTAGAAAGTCTTCATCCTCATCCTAGGAAGTTCTAGACTATTCTAGAAAGTCTTTATCCTCATCCAAAGTCTAGACTCTTCTAGAAGATGTCTTTAAACCTAATCCTAATCCCCTCCTAACCTTGTCACATTCCCTAAAAATGGGTTAAGACTTACTAACCCAAGCCAAAGTTAACAAATATCTCCTCCTTCACCCACCCTCATTAAATGCCATCAACTTGCCTATCCCTAAGCTAATCCTAAACCATCCTAATCCATCCTCTAATCATTTGCACAATTCTAAGCAAGCTTAAAACCTTCCTAATCAAGCCCAAGTCAAAATTTCTCTCAATCTCCCTCAAAATATCCCAACCATAAAACTTTATGAAGCCCACTAGGCCATAAATGACTCTTCCAAGCCCTTTCATTGCTCTTACAAGCCATTATGAGGGTCTTTATGAAGATTTTATCCCTTGAGCCTCCTTTGTTGACTCATCCTTCCCCTTTCCTCCATCCTCTCACCCTATGACATGTTTCACTCCCTGATTGGTTGTAAGGAAGCACAATCCATGTGCTCTCCTCTCATGCAATTTGAGCCCTCCATGAGCTTTTCCCCATCCTTGCATCTTAGCCCTCAATCCCTCAAGCCTCTTGCCTATAAATTGGATCCTTCCCCTTTGCAAAAGAACACAATCCATGAAGTAAAGTCATAATGCCATTTTAAGAAGCCATTTTACATCAAAACCATACACTCACACCCAAATTCCAACTCCATTTGAAGCCCTTTTTGAAGCATAAGATTGAGCATACATCCCATCTATTTAGACAAAGCCACTCAACAAGAGAGCTTCTCATTGAGAGAGCCCATTAATGGCTCATATTCCCAATTGAGATCTCATCTTAGTCTATCTTGAAGTTTATAAATTTTGTTTAGTTTGTAGAAGCTTTATTTAAATTTGGTTTCTATTAGCATACTAACATTGCTCATATACAGAGCCGATAAGGTTTCAAGTGTCAAGTGAATAGTTAATGCAGAGAAAGTTCAAGTTTTGAGCCAAATAAAATTATAGTATGTGTCGAGCACCAATATCAACAAGTGTTGAGTAACACAAAATTGGCCTAGTTGTTTGTGATGGCACAAACAACTATGTAAACTATTTTTGAGCTGACATATGGATAGATATTGAATCTTTGAAGATAAGATCAAATCTATTTAGATTCCCTATGTGATCAACATGCAACCAATCAAAAAAATGGAGAGAATTGAGTGTGAAAGTTGGAAGAATCTCAATCGTAGATTCATACCTAACCCTAAGCCACCAAAGTCTTTTTACGGGAGACGAAGCTCCATAATTTATGCATAAATGAGATAGCATTAGAGAAAGCATGTGAGAAGGTGACAATACCAATGAAAGGGGTGAATTGATCAGCACACATTCAAGGTGACTTAGAAGAAGGATAGAATTACAGAATCAATTAGCATAATAGAGGATCAAGGTTACAACAATTTCATATTAGATCGAAAAGAAATGAGATGAATTGAATTGGGATCTGAAATCAGCAATATTAGATTGTAAGTGTATCAGATCAAACATTCTACTATACTTTCTAACAACTATATCAAAAAAATGAAATCCTTTGTATTAAGGTTGATTTAACAGTCATTGAGATATCCTTTAACAAGATGACATTTCAAGTGAGTGTTCTAAAGTCCTTTAGTGAGGCAAACTTTTAATAGGGTAGGATCTAAAAATCCTTTGTAATCCTTTAATAGGGTAGATCATTAGAATGGTCAAATCATGTAACCTTAACAAGTGAACTTTATTGCTACAATAGTGAAGAATTGTGGGTGTCATCCCCACCCTAGTTTTACCTTCTCATTGGAGGGTTTCTAGGTAATCATATCTAGTGTCAAGCATTTATGTGGATGCATTTACTTTACACATTATTTCAATATGTTTATGCATGTATTATTTTAAAGATTAATAGTTTTATTGGTTAGAGTTTAGTACTTCTGATTCACCCACACCTCCCCCCCCCCAGAAGTATACATTTTCCATTTTTAATTCCAATAGTAATAAGAAGATTAAGGGAAACTTGATGACATGGAAATACCTAACTAGCCATAGGAGTTGATGGTGCAAGAAAACTTCAACCTTTGAAGTTTGTAGATCTTAGTTGATCCTGTAGGTGTCACTTTATCATTATGTGGAAATGTGCATTCATTATCCATGGAAAAAAAGTGAGGAGGTGATGCATGTCTAGGTTCCAATGTTATGATACATGATTTTTCATGAGATCATAAAAGCTAGAATGGAAGAGGCTTAACAATACAACAAGCATGGTCATAACATTGTAAGTGACAAGGCAGGGTGCACCTTGGATCATAAACAAAAGAAAGGTTCATGTGTTATTTTGAAGCCCTGCTACTATGATAGGTAGTGTATCAAGAGATTCCAAGGACTATTCATGCAGGTTACGATCTTAAAATTTTTGTTTATCACAAGATTGTGAAGGTTAAACATCAAACTATCGATGCTATGCCAAGGAGAGTATAGGGATGGTTGTAAGGTTATAAAGGGAAGAAAATTATGTCTTATTTCTATGATACATGGTTTGTTATATGGTCATAGAGCTATTTTCATGGGCTTGCAATGCTATGATACAAAGGAGATTTCAAACAATCATAGGATCATGAAGTTAGGTTAATCAGGGTAAGATATTAGGAGGGGTCTTCCTCTCAGTATGTCAAAAGGTCATAGTATCAAGAGATCAAAAGTCAAAATTAAAGTTGACTTTTTAGTTACATATATGACATTTCTAGATTGACCAAAGGTGGCACACCCAACCTATCATGTTGTAACACATGGATATGTCTTGCTAGTCAGTTAAGTTTTGCCCCAGGGTGATGCAGTATCAATGTAGAATGAAGTAGTGTGGGTTTCCATCGATTGAGGGGACAAATTGGCAATCTAAATGACCTAGTTTTAATGAATATTTGATCTACATTCAAGTATGGGGATGATTGAGATCAGATTAGATCACTTCCATGGGATAATCACTAAGAAATATATGATCTTTTCTAAAATATAGTTATGACTGTTAATGTTGTGTCAAGGGGGCGGCTGTGCATTTGATCTTCAAATGCCACAAGAGGCAAAGAGTAGTTAACATACTCCTACAGCATGTAGCACCTATATTTTTCATGATTATTCTCCTAGTGTTGCACATAATGGGAGGTGTAAAACTTAATGGTGAATGTAATTCTTTGAGATATTTGTACTCTTACATTGATTTTCTAACATGTGCCCCTCCCATCTGAATCTTGTTGCAATCCTAGTCTATTTAAGGATTCCCAAGATGTGGAGAAGGGGATGGCATTTTTGAAGTCTTATGCAAGATAACATTGTCGAGATCTCTTAGAAGTCCTTCATGCTTCTCTCGGCACATCACTTTATTTTTACAATCAATCTGAATTAATTTTGTTTAATGACCTTTGATATCTGAATGAAGGAATAGTCTTTGAACCCTCATTGTGTCTGCTTGTGGCTTAGATTTATGATTTGATAGAATTTCTTGAGATTTTCCTCTTTTGAATCCTTGGATTCCATCTCAGTGTTAACTAGAAGTGGGATTTGATTATTCACATAGGTTACAAGTTGAGATACTATGTTTCCATTCAAGTTGTGACATTGTGAATGTTAACATTCCCTTTAACATCTTGTTTAAATTACATCCTTCTTGTGAAATATTTATATGTGAATGATTATTTGCAATATTGAGTTCTTATTAGCTTCCTAGAAGTGTTCATCAAGTTAGACCAATAATATCTCCATGCTATCAGTCGGTGTATCATCTCCTTTTTCAGTATTTAATTTCCAAGCAATCCTTCTATCCCTTTTTTCCCTTAAGTTTATCTTCTTGTTCAAAGAAGTAAAATTAGTGAGAGATCAAGAGAAGTCAACCTATAACCTAGAGATTCACTCCTAACTTAGGTATTTCCCACTACCTAGGAGTTTTTCCATGTTACTCAAAGTTGACTGAGTTAGAATCTAGTCATAGGTACAATTTTTAAAGATAACAATTTTGGAACACCCAGTGGGACCAAGAAAAGAAATTCCAATCTTTTCTTCATATTTTTCTTGTTGTTTTTGGTGTGTATAATAGTAAATCAACCTATGTAGAGGCATAAAATATAAACATCTGGTGACTCTAACTATGGGAAGAGACAAGTACATATGATTTATGAGAAAGGTGTAGACAAGAAGTAGCTCTATAGGTTTTGAATATAAAGAACTATCCCCACCTAGGAGGAAAGGTATAATAGCCAATTGAATTCAGGATACCCTCATTCAAACAAGAAGTTCCCAATCTACCCCTCCACCGTCAAGTCCTATTGTTGTTGTAAGGAAAGTCACTATCCCAAGGAGAAGAATCTTTCAAGTAACAATGGAAAGACAATTTTTTTTCTTCCTTTCAACCAAGGGAGTCTATTACTCTTTTCTAAACATCATGATATTCCCCTAGTTGTCCTAAAAAGCTTACCAGATTTCACTGGAGAAGGCTAGACAATAACATTTTAGCATATTAGAGACATTTCTACACTATGTAACATACATCATGTTACAAAAGAAGATTTTTTTGTGAAATTTCTTGCAGTCTCATTCAAAGGGAAAGCTCTGTAGTGGTTATGAAGCCTATTTGTAGGCTCAATCAATTCATGAGATGCATTGGGAGATATCCTAACAAAACACTTTGAAGACAAGTTAGACTTTCTATCTCTAGTTGAGCAACTCACAACCATCAAAATGGCTCCTCATGAACAAATGATGGACTTTAATTACAAATTTTAAAGAACATGGAGTAGAATACTAGTTTAGGTAAGACCTTCAGAAGAACATGTTTTTCTATATTAATTAAGAAGCTAGAATAATGATATTCATGTCATGATACAATCTATGGGAGGCTACTCATTACCACAAGGTTATGACATAGCCATAACAACTAAGAATAGTCTTATCCAAGTGAGTAAAATTGCTCCTAGGCTCCAATGCCTCTACATCTAGATATCCAGCCCAATACCCCCCTAGCAGTACCACCTCTAAATTTGATACCAGCCACTCCATGCCATGAAGTAGGAACTATAGTTCCTTCATTGAAACTATAGGAGAAAATAGATGTCCAAAAATAATGGAAAGTCTCATGCAAAGCCTTACGCACAAGGTGGTGAATATTAAGAAAGGAGGATACCAGGCTAGATAGTCATCCCAGCCTCAGAATCAAATTTCAAACCGACCTATTTAGTAGAAGTTTTAGAGTCAATACAAATCTAATGGGAAAAACTATAATCAAATACCTTTTAGGCCTTACAATCCAAGCCCTCTAAATATTGCCCGTCCTCAAAATAATACTAGAGATATGTTCCCTGTTCAAAATAACTTAGCAACAAAATATGAGTAGTGTTACCCTTGCAATCAAAAAAATAATTAGGCTACATGCTCCAATGGAATGATGAATTAGGACTTGATGATGAATTATATTATGCTGATGTCAAGAGGTGCCCAGAGGTTCCTCCTATGGATACTACATTCATAAACTAGCAAATGCAGGGACACTATGGTGTGAATAAAGATAATATCACAAGTAGTGTTTGCACTAGACAAAAGAAGAGATCCCTAGAAAGTAATACAAGGAAAAGTAAAGAAATACCAATAGAAGAACCATTTTTGACCTTCAAGTAAGGAAAGAAAAAAATATATTTATCCCTATTGTCAATCAAGAACATTCACCACAACTAATACATCTAGCTACTTCCAAGGCCCAAAAAAGGGTGCATGCTACTATGCCATTCAACATTGTGGAGAATATGAAAAGAATGAGTATCAAAATGTCCATGTGGGATTCTCTATCCATTCTAGGACAATCCATCTTTTTGAGGGAAGCTTTGGCAATAGATGTTCCAAGCTAGGTTGTTGATGACCCTTTGAAGGCTATATTTATAAATTAAGGAGTTGATACCCAAGATGACAACCAAAAAAGAAGTCAAACCCAAGATAAGGATGTCAAGCCCCCACTATTTTATGTTTTTTTAATTATAGGAAACAATTTGGAACATAATTGCATGGTGGATAGTGGGGCTACAAGCTCTGTCATGCCCAAAAAGATAGCAGACTAGCTAGGTTTAAGATATGAATCCTTAGAAAAGGGTGTGGTCCAATTAGATGGTTCATGTGTCAACACCTTAGTTATCATAAATAATGTAAGACTAACACTCCATACATGTCCTAAATTTTCTATTCCCTAAGATATCTTTGTGATAGATCTACCCCCATATTTTTTCTATTTTTTGTCAAGAGAAATCACAACCAAGATAGGAGGTTATTTATCAACAGAGTGGTCTCATATGTTGTTTAGGACTAGGTATGTAACCAAAGTAACAATAAGGTTTGAGTTAATTTCCAAAGACCACACTGAACCTTACACACCCAATGTGATCGATGCTAATTGTATTACACTTAATCAAAGGGAAGATCTTGTTGCCCAAGATACAAATACTCAAGTTGATGCTATCCCTGATGTTTTAGTAGATGAGTGGCCAACCAAGAACTCCTCAAGAAATGAGACCAAGGATAGTAGCATTGAAAATATTCCTAATATTAGTCTAGGGAATTATGTTTTCCAAGAAGTTGGGCTAATCATGTCAAACCTTGTCAAGAATACTATTGATCTTGATGAGTAGAAAAATGAAGTATGTGAGTTATATTTTGATGGATTTAGGAGCAAGAATGGTTCAAATGGGAGAGAAATGTTGGTCTCACCTAATGAAAAAAAATATTATGCAACCCTTTGTTTCATTTTTATGTGAACCAAAAATATAGCTAAATATGAAGGGCTAATCCAAGGATTAGAATTGGCCAAGATGAGCGGTGTTAAATACTTTTTAAATGCATAAAAGTATCTAGTAATAGTGATTTAGTTGTCAATCAAGTGAAAGGGTTACAAATGACTAGAAATGATAAGCTAAAAGGCTAGAAGTAGAGAGTTTAGGATTTAATTGAGGATTTTGATGCTTTTAATATAGTTTTTATCCCTAGAAAATTGAATCACCATTCTGATAGGATAGATGTTTTAGGGGCACAATTTGATATTGTTGACAACATTAGAAAAGAATATCTACAAAAATATATCAAATTTGTGTTCAGGCCCTCCATACTTGACAATGACATCAATTGGAAAGTCTTTGATAATGATGAACAAATCTTGAACTCTCTACTTGAAGAAGACCTGCATTGAGCATTTAATCAATGAAAGGTGCAAGAGCGATATGATGATTAGGTTATAAAAATAAGCTCTAATAGATTGCCCAAATGATTGGTCACTCTAGAGTCCATCTTTAACACTAATGACCAATTCAAAAAGAATAAGACTAGCTTTATAGTCCAATAGGATCATTATGAAGATCTTGAGATTGTAGAGGGAAAGAAATTAAATTTTGGTAAAGCAATTCCTATTAAAGAAAGGCAATATTATGTCCAACACTTCCAAGAATACATTGATGTTTTTGCTAGGGGATATTCTAATCCTAAAGGATTTGATCCATGCCTTTCCCAACATACAATTGAGTTGGAACCCAATTCCAAACCCATAAGGAAAGAGCAATGACTTGTTAATCCAAAGTTGGAACCCTTAATGCAAAAATAGGTTTTCAAACTTATTGAAAGTGGAATATATTTCCTATCAAATACACTAGTTGGGTATCAAATCTAGTCTCTATTAGAAAAAAAGAATGGAGAGCTAAGGTTGTGTGTCAACTTTAGAGACCTCAATAGAGTATTGAAGGACTGTCATCCTCTGCCATATATGGAACATATGCTCCAATATGTTTTAAGTTTAGAAAGGTTTTCACTCCTCAATGGATATTCTAGCTATAATTGTGTTCCAGTTACAAGGGAAGACCATTTCAAGACTATATTCACCACCAAGTGGATGTTAGGATTAACATCAGATAGAAAAGTTACATGAAAATATAACCAATATTAGAAATTAGAAGATCGTGCATAAGTGAACACAAGACACCAAGATTTAATATGGTTCACCTAATCCCTAGGCTATGTCCACCAACAAAAAATCCAATATTATTATGATCTAGTGATTACAATCCATAATCCCTTACAACTCAATACCACCACAAGAACCAATTTTCACATCACACATTTTATGAAAATCCCTAACTCTAAGCCTTTTTATATAAGTTTTTTGCCACTTGCAAAATTAGGGCTAGAATAATAGAACAATAGTAGCCAATGCCTTTTATAATATAAGGTCATTTTTTATTTTGGGGGTGCTACTCCTGAAAACCCATGTAGGGGTGTTGCCCCTCGACCCCACCCTATACTATGACAAGGAGTGCCTCTAGGGTGCTACCCTAGGACCCCACAAGGGCTTGCACCCAAACCCCCATAGAAATAATTTGGAGGGAAACCACATCAAATAAATCTTTGAGTCTAATTAGGCTCCACATGACAACAATCTCCCACTTGGAGACTGATCATAACACTACTAAGCCTATAGCTCCCACTGGAATATTAAACCACACTAGACTCTACTATTCTTTTAGTCTATTCAGTCTAGAAGACCAATTAAAGCTGAAAAGGAGTTTATCTTCTTCCTTGTCACTACCTTTGTAAACATATCTACCAGATTTTCATTTTTATGTATCATCTCTAGCTTTAACTATCCATCATCCAAAACTAACTGAATGAAATAGCACCACAACTGTTTATGTTTTGTCTTTGAATGCAGAGCTAAATTATTTGCAAGATGAATGGCACTCTGGCTATCAGTGAAAAAATAATTATCCCTTTTTGGGTGTCCCAATTCTTCCATAAAGAATTGAAGCCATATCATCTCCTCGATTTCCTTTGTAGTAGTAACATACTTTTTCTTTATAGTGGATACAGCATTAACTTGTTATAATCAAGAAACCTAGCTCATTGTTGCCCCACCAATAGTAAATACATAACATGTAGTACTCTACCCAATATAAATATCCACTACCAAATTTGAGTCAACATATCCCTATAAAGTAGTAGTAAAGCCCCAAAAGTGTAAACATTTACTGGATGTTCCTCTCAAATATCTGAGAATTCATTTAATTGCATTCCAATGCTCAGTTCCTAGATGACTCATATACCTACTAAAAACTCCCACTACTTGTACAATATCTGGCCTAGTACATACCATAGAATACATTAAGCTTCCTGCAGCTGAAGCATAGAGTACCTTAGACATCTTTTCCTCCTCTTCATGAGTTGTGGGACACATCTCCTTAGTCAATTTCAAATGACCAAGTAAAGGTGTACTAACAGCTTTAGCATTCTCCATAGAGAAATGTTACCACACCTTCTCAATATAATTAGCTTGAGATAATGTTGGTTTCCTATTCTTCCTATCTCTAGAAATCTTCATACCAAGGAATTGTTTAGCTACACCCAAATCCTTCATAGAAAATGCATGTGTTAACTAGTATTTTAGCCCCTTAATATGATCCATGTTAAACCTAGCTACAAGCATATCAGCAACATATAAGCATAAAATAATGTAGCTATCAACATCCAACCTCTTAAAATAAACACAATGATCTGAATGACACCTACTATATCAATGCTCATGCATAAACCTGTCAAATTTTAGATACCATTGCCAAGATGCTTGTTTCAAGCCATATAGACTTTTCTTCAATCTGCACACTAAGTTCTCCTTACCTTTGACCTCAAATCCCTATGGTTGTGCCATATATATATATATATATATATATATATATATATATATATATATCTTCATCCAAATCACCATGAAGGAATATTTCTTTAACATCAAGCTACTCTAAATGAAAATCTTTAATACCCACAATACTTAAAATAGTGCAAATAGATGTCATTTTAACAATAGGAGAGAATATCTTATCAAAATCAATTCCTTTTTTGTGTAAATCCTTTTACAACTAACCTGGTTTTAAATCACTTCTTACCTCCATCCTCTTCTTTTAACCTATAAACCCATTTATTCTGTAAAGCCTTTTTACCCACAAGCAACTTGCATAAATCCCATGTCATGTTTTTTAACAAATAGTCAATTTCATCTTTCATTGCAGACGCCCACTGAATCTTAGTATCCACCTACACAACTTCATCATAACATTCAGGTTCACTAGCATTAGTCAGTAAAATAGAAAACAAGGAAGGAGAAAATATTTCTAGAGGTTTTCTTATCCTTGTTGACCATCTAACATACATTTGGGTGTGTGTTATTTGTTTTTTGGTTGTTGCACATCATGAGGAATTACTAGCACATTAGCTTTTGGAGTATCATCCAACACTACATAATCATCTTCTTTCTTCTCATGTTCCTACAATAGTTCTTTGTACAGAATATTCTCATTGAATATGACATCCTTGCCTCTTACAATTTTATGATTTTTAAAATCCCAAAGCCTATAACCAAATTCATTAATGTCATATCTAAAAAATCATATCTAAAAAATACACATTTCTTTGACTTAGCTTCAAGCTTAGTTCTATTTTAAGAATCTATATGAGAAAATGCTTCACAATCGAAGGTTTTGAGAAAAGAATAACTCACCATCTTTCAGGTCCATGATTCCTCTGAAATACCATAACCCAAAGGAGTAGAGGGACCTCTATTAATCAAATATATAGTACTGTCGATAGCCTCTGCCCACATCTTCAAGGGCAACTATGCATGTAACCTCATGCTCCTTGCATGCTCCATTATAGTCCTATTCATGCATTCAGCCACTCCATTTTCCTATGGAGTCCTTGGAACAATTTTTTTTCCTATGAATACCATTAGTAGAGAAATAATATTCAAATTCATGATTGCAATACTCACCACCATTATCAGATCTTGAATATTTTAATTTCTTTCCAGTCTCATTTTCAACCAAGCATTTTCGTTTCTTAAAATTTTGAAATTCATTAGATTTATGTCTAAGGAAATAAATCCATAATTTTCTAGTTACATCATCAATAAATGTAACATAATAATGAGAGCCACCAAGGGAAGATACTTGAGCCAGTCCCCATACATCTATACTTCTCTTTTCCTTCCCAGTCTTCACAAAACTCACTCTCTTTTATTTTCCATACACACAACTTTCATAGAAATCCATGTTGTCACATTTTAGACTTGGCAAAACTTTCTTTAAATGAATTACTTTCATACCTTTCTCACTCATGTGCCCAATTATATTGTGTAATAGCACTATATCAAAATCTACAGTAGCTATTTGTTCTCTGTGCTCAACTGCAGCAATTGATCCTGAACATTGATTTTTCTCTAAAACAATCAAAGTAGAAGGAAAAATATAACCTATTTAAAGATACAAGGTGCCTACTTTCACACCTTCTACTAATACAAGGGAACCTTTTGAAACCTTCCTATTTTTTTATTAAATGTAACTACACAACCCTCATCACCGAGTTTCCCTATTGAAATTAAATTCCTACTCAGCCTTGGAACATTTCTTACCTCATATAGTAGCCAATGATTCCCATTCTATAACTTAATCTTAACTTTTCCTTTTTGAACA
This sequence comes from Cupressus sempervirens, assembly GCA_028749045.1. NCBI lineage: Eukaryota > Viridiplantae > Streptophyta > Pinopsida > Cupressales > Cupressaceae > Cupressus > Cupressus sempervirens. Next base: position 1,063,404,392 of record CM053785.1, on the reverse strand, counting down.
ATATGAAAGGGTTCATTATCCCCCAAATAAAGAACCCCAAAATCCCCTTAGACATAATCAATAAAATAACCTCTATGAGGTGTAGCATGAAATGAAGCACCAGAATCTAAAACCCTTGAATCATCAACACTTTCTAAAGATAGAAGAAAAGAATCCTCTTTGGATTTGTTACATACCACATTTGCATCCTTATTCCCTTATGTTTTATCTCCTTTATTGTTCTTTCGAGTCTAACAATCTTTCTTCTTATGCCTTGTTTTACCATAGTACTAGCAATCTCTTGGTCCTCTGGATTGAGACCTCTTCCCCTTTAACTTTCCTTTGGATTTCCCATGATTTCTAGAATTATTTTCTCTCTCAGTCATTTTGCCTCTACTTTGTGCATTCAAAGCATTACCTGATGTAGATCCACTTGAGGATTTCCTATAATTTTCCTCACTCAAAATAACACTGATCATACCATCAAATTTTAGGGTATTAGATCTAGAAAAAAAATTACTCGTAGCCATTACCAAGCCATTCCAACTTTCAAGCAAAGAACACAAAATTAAGAGAGCCCTAATTTCTTCATCAAAATTAATACTCATAGAATATAGCTAACTAGTAATAGTATTAAACTCATTCAAATGATCTACAGCAGATCCACCTTCTATCATTTTCATATTAAATAAATACTTCATGAGAAATACCTTATTTGAAGCAAAGGGCTTTTCATACAATTTTGCTAGGGTTTCCGTCAACTCTTTCATCATCTTTGGTTTTGTAATGTTAAATGTCATTGATGGTGCTAAGCATAATCAAATGCTTCCAAGTGCCTTTCTATCTCAAATCTCCCAATCCTCATCTGACATAGTTCTGTATTTCTTGGATTTTTTCTTCCAATGACTTCCATAAATCCTTCTGATAAAGATAGTCTTCCATTTGCATCTTCCATAACTAAAAGTTTTTCCCATTAAACTTCTCCACCTTTATCTTACCCTTGTCTACCATAGCTTCCACTCAACTCTGAGACCTTCCTATAGAGGATCACTAAAAAAAATGATGACGGTCTGGTTAAAAACTAAAATAATTATCCAACTCTAATACCACTTGCTAGGATTAACCTCAGATAGAAATAATAATTACATAAAAATATAACCAATATTAGAAAATAGTAGATTGTACATAAGAGAACACAATACACCAAGATTTAACGTGGTTCACCCAATCCCTAGGCTGCATCCACCAATAGCAAGTCCAATATTATTATGATCCAATGATTACAAACCAATTACAATCCATAATCCCTTACAGATCAATACTACCACAAGAACCAATTTTCACATAACACACTTTGTGAAAATCCCTAACCATAAGCCTTTTTATACAAGATTTTTGCCACTTATAAATTAGGGCTAGAATAATAGAATAATAGTATCCAACATCTTTTATAATATAAGGTCATTTTTGGCTTCAGCAGCATATGCCCTCGACCCCACCATGTATTGTGACAAGGAGCACACCTAGGGCACTACCCCAGGACCCCACAGGGGCACTGCCCCTTGACTCCATCTTGGGGGCATTATCTCCAAACTTCATAGAAATAATCTAGAGGGAAATCACACCGAATAAACCTATGAGTGTAATTAGGCTCCACATCACAACAATGAGGTACATTGGCTAATAAGAGGATGGCTTTGGGTCTATCTAATTTAGGAGAAACTTTCTAAAAGGCCATAGAGATGGCTTTCAGCAATTTGATATACAAATTTGTGCTAGTCTAATTGGACAGTATCACTATTTTCTCCAAGGGTGCTAAGGAAAATATTGAACATTTGAGACAAATCCTAGAGAAATGTAGGAAATTTGGCATATCTCTCAATCCAAAGAAGTATGTGTTTTTTTTCCATAAAGGGAAGTTATTGGGATATGTTGTATCCAAACAAGGCATCACAATTGATCCTGGGAGGGTTGTAGCCATCCTAGAATTTCCTTTATCACATCATAAGAAGAGATTACAAAGTTTCATTAGGAGAATCAACATTGTTAGATTCTTTATTCTAGATACTACTAACCTGTTGAAGTCATTGACATCAATGCTTGAGAAGAATATTGTGTTCAATTGGTCAAACGAGGCCAAGCCTAGTTTTGAGATGATAAAGGAAGCATTTTCTTTTGCTCCTACTTTGGTAAATCCTAACTTTTCAAAAGATCTCACCTTGTATGCATATGGTAGTGTGGATGTAATTTCTGCAATATTGGTTCAGCAAAATGATCAAGATATAAAATAGCCTATTTCTGTCTTTAGTAAAGGCTTAGAGGATTATGAGATGAGTATAGCTTCATTGAAATCATGTGTTTGTAGTGGTGAAAGGCTTAAAGAAGTTTAGACATTTGGTGTCTAATAACAGGATTCATCTTATGGTGGCTCATCCTAGTGTGAAGGAGTTCTTGTTAAGCAAAGACCTCAATGAAAAGAGAGTCAGTTGGATAACTCGAGACATGGAATATGATATAGATATTTAGGTGAATAAACTTGTTAAACAAAGAGGGTTATGTGAGAAGTTAGCTAATAAAGGAACTAAAAGTATAGATGACATAGGAGAAGTTTTCCTAACCAATCAAGATGTTCCCCAACAAGGTCAACAAGAGAGCTGGCTACAAGATATGATGCATTTTTCTTCAAACTAGAGAATGTCCCCCTCACTTGACAAGCCTAAATAAGGTATTTTAGATTGTAGTTTGTACCTTATATATTAATGGATGGCCTTTTGTTTAGAAAGGATATGAATGGAGTCTTCCTTAGATGTATTGACAACAATGATACTGGCAAGTTGGTAGAGTAGTTTCATAAAGTAGGAGGTCACTTCTCTCCAAAAATAATAACATATAAAATCATGAGGGCTAGATATTATTGGCCCAGCCTATTTAAGGATGCTCATGATTGGGCAAGAAAGTGTAAACAATGTGCATTATTTTTTGGAAAGGAAAGACCAATTTCCTTACCCCTACATCCTATTTTGATTGAGCAACCATTCATGAAGTGGGGCATAGATTTTTTGGGCCCCATTATTCCAAATTCTAGTGTTGGCCACAATTAGATATTGATTGCCATAGACTATTTCACACAATGGATAGAAGAAGTAGCTCTAAAAGAGGCTAATGATTTTAAACTTCTATGATGATCCAATCTATAGATTTGGAGTTCTTGACTCCATTATATCTAACAATGCCTTGGCATTTGTGGAGACAAGAATAACTGAATGGGCATTAAAGAATGCGGTACACCTTAATACTTCATCAAACTATTATCCTCAAGGAAATGACCTAGCTGAAAGTAAAAATAAGAATTTGTTGAGGATCTTGAAAAGGACTTTAGAAGACAACAAATGTGATTGGCATTCCAAACTAAGATCCACTTTGTGGCTTGATAGAATCACTCCCAAGAGGATTCTAGGTAACTCACCCTATGTTCTTATGTATGGGAAGCAAGATAAACTACTTATTTTTATAGAGCTCCCATCATTAGAATGTTTTAACAGTTTGATGCTTTTTGAAAATGATCATATGAAGTTGAGGAATGCCAAGTTGTTGGAGATTGAGGAAGAAAGGAGTAAATTGTTACAAATAATAGAACACTAGAAGATGCAAACTAAGAGGGCATTCAGAAAAAGGTCTAGGCTCAAGGTACTGAAAGAAGGTGATCTAGTTTTGTTGTGGGATGTTCTTAAAAGTAGACAAGGCCATCATAATAAGTTTGATAATATGTGGACCAGCCGATTCATGATCTTAGAAGGAAAGGGATACAATGTATACTAGCTAGCTACTATGGAAGGAGAAGTCTTACCCATCCTTGTGAATGGGGTTCACCTCAAGCTTTGTTTTGAGATATGATCTTTAGGTTCTTTCTTTGTATATATTCCATGTTTTTGATTTCCCTAAGTGTAGTCTATCACAAGTGTGTTTAGTTATATTCCTCCCTACTTTCAAAAAGTTCCTAAGGTCCTAGAGGTCTGAGCAAGTAAGTTGTTGCACACTCGCTAGTGTAGAAAATCTTTATTCTTAGCATCTTCCCTGACAATGCTTGATCCAAATGCATATATTTGAGCATGTGTGACAACCATTTTAATTTCATTATCATTCTTGGTTTGAATCTATACCCAATAGATTGATAAGGCTACTGGTTTGATAAGGCTATGGGTAGGTTGACTAGGCATATTGCTTAGGGTTGTGAAAATATTTTTAATAACTCATTAATACCCATGTAATTAGGGGATATGTAAAGTGTTGACCATGCTTTATCATTATATCCCTAGGTTTTGATCTTCCAAATCCACATATCTTATGGTTACACAAATTTCATATTTTGTGGGTCCCAATTTTTCACAAAATCAAAAAAATCATGAAGGCTTTGGATCTTCAATGGATCAAAGGTTGTTGCTTTGTCACTAATGAAAATTACAAGTCCTTTATCCATAGTGACAAGGTGGCAAATGGACATGTAGCCAAGTGGACCCTCTTTCCTCAGTTCTAGCAAAATGCATCATACATCTTCCCAGCCATCGATCTTCCCCGGATCAATGGTCCTCACTATTTTTTAATAGATAGCCATAAGGTCTTTATCCAAAATGACATAGCAAGTGCTTGCCATGTGGATTTTTAGGGTCAACTTAAGATGGTGGGTAATAATATGACAAAGGCAAGGTTAGGATAGGTTGGAATATGGATGCATTCCTATTGGCTAGAGATTTCAAGGGGCATAGAGAATATTCAATGATGTTGTCCACCATAGATATCTTGTAGATCTATGGTTATATCTTTGTCACCAATGAAAACTAAAAGGTCCTTATCTATTGTGACAAAGTGAGGAAGTGATTCATTTCTAGGTGGGGTTAATATAAAGGCTTAGGTGGCATAGTAATAAGAAAATTAAGGTAGACCTAATGACATGGCAATACCTGACTGGCCAAACGAGTTGACAATGCAAGCAAACTTCAAACTTCAATGTACATAGATCTTAGTTGATCTGACAGATGTCACTTTTTCATTATGTGGAGTTGTGTGTTTTTTATCCATGGCAATAAATAAAGCAGGCGACATGTGTTTGTGTTTTGATGCTACGATACATAGTTGTCATGAGATTGTAAAAGCATGAATAGAAGAGACCTGACAACACAACAAGCATGGTCATAAGATGGTAAGTGACAAGGTAGGGTGGGCCTAGGAGCATAAACAAAGAAAGGTGCACATATTATTTTGAAGTCTCGATGATACAATAAGTAGTGTATCAAAAGATCTCAAGGACTATTCATGCAGGTTAGGATCTTATGATTGTTTTCTTTGTAAGATTGTTAAAGTTAAACTTCAGACCATCGATGCTATGCCAAAGAAACTATAGGGGTGGTTGTAAGGTCATAATGGGCAGAAAAGCACATCCCAATGCTATTATACATGGTTTTTTGTTGGTTGTAGAGATATTTCATGGGCTCACAATACTATGATACAAAGGATATTTCCAACAATTGTAAAATCATGAAGCTAGGGTTTTCAGTGTAATATATTACAAGGGGTCTTCCTCTAAGTATGTCATAAGGTTGTAGTATCAAAAGATTAGGTGTAAAAATTAAGGTTGACTTTTCAAATATGTATATGACCTTTCTGTATTGCATAAAAATGTAACAAATAGAATAAACACTAAGCAACTAATGCATATTGCTACATGATTATGCAAACTTCAAAATATGGAAGATAAACACATAAATAAGTATAACATGAAATCAAAATAGCACTATGCAAACCTCACAAATCACCAAGTGGTTGATGATCTCCTTGCTCATGGGATGTGGTTGCTCACAATTCCTACAGCATAACAATGGGGTAGATAATGCTTGTGGAAATTAGGAGAGGGCTCTCCTTTTATAGGAAATGAGATGCAATGGATGACTAAGATTCAATGCAAGATGAATGGCCAGGATCTCTCAGGATCAATGAGGTGTCTAGGAGGTGGAGGCCAAGTAGACTCCATGTGGATTAGGGTTTTTGACCATTCAAAGGGGGAAAGATGCTCACACATGTGTGAGTAACTTTTGATGTGACATGTCTATGATAGGTGTAAGAGGGTTGGAGGCTCAAGGTTTCTCACACATTTGTGAGACACCTTTGAAAGTGATGGGTCAATGACATGTGTAAGAGGTGTGTAAGAGTCACATGTCACATGTGACTAGGGCTTGCTAATCCTTTGATTAGGATCATGCAAATGATCAAGGAAGGGATTAGATGGGAAACTAGGATTAATTAGTGGGTAAGTGGATTGACCTAGGTTAAAAGGATGGGTTAGGTTAGGAAAGTGAGGTTAGGTGAGGGTTAAAGTGAGGAGCCATGTGCTCAAATAGGATTAAATTTAATATTAAATTCCAAGTGAGATTAGGAAAGGATTAATTAAGTAAATGAAGTACTTAATTAAAGTGAATGGTTTAAGATGCAAGGGGAATAGGTTTGGATTTAAATAAACCTTAGTTTATTTAAATCAAGAAAAGGTGAACGTAATTAAATAAATGTAAAATTTATTTAATTAAAGGTAAGGGAATTAAATAAATAATAAATATTTATTTAATTGGTCAAGACACATGATTTGGACAATTTTAGGTGTCTACACTTTCTAGATTGACCAAAGGTGGCACACTAGGCCTATCATGATGTAACGCATGGATATGTCTTGGAAATTAGTTAAATTTTGCCCCAAGGTGGCAATAGTATCAATGTAGAATGAAGTGGTGTGGGTTGGCATTGATCAAGGGGATGAGTTGGTGATATAAATGAACTAATTTTAATGAATATCTAATCTACATTTGGTTATGGGGATGATGGAGATTGGATTAGCTCACTTTCATGGGATGATCACTAAGACATATATGATCTTTTCTTAAATATAGTTATGACTATTAATGTTGTGCCAGCGAGGTGGTTGTGGATTTGATCTTCTAATGCCACAAGAAGTAAAGGGCAGTTAAGATATTCCTACAACATGTAGCACCTATCTTTTTCATGATTATTCTCCTAGTGTTGCACATAATGTGAGGTGCAAAACTTAATAGTGAATGTAATTCTTTGAGATATTTGTACTCTTCCATTTATTTTCTGACATGTGCCCCTCCCATCTAAAGCTTATTTCAATCCTAGTCTATTTAAGGATTCCCAAGATGTGGAGAAGGGGTTGGCATTTTTGAATTCTTATGCAAGATAACATTGTTGAGATCTCTTAGGAGTCCTTCATGCTTCTCTCGGTACATGACTTTATTTTTATAGTCAATCTCGACAAATGTTGTTTAATGACATTTGATATCTTAATGAAGGAATGGTCTTAGTACCCTTATTGTGTCTTATTGTGGCTTAGATTTTTGATTTGATAGAATTTCTTGAGATTTTCCTCTTTTGAATCCTTGGATTCCATCTCACCTTTAACTAGAAGTGGAATTTGATTATTCACATAGGTTACAAATTGAGATACTCTCTTTCCATTCAAGTTGTGACATTGTGAATGTTAGCATTCCCTTTAACATCTTGTCTGAATTACATCCTTCTTGTGAAATATTTATATGTGAATGATTATTTGCAATATTGAGTTCTTGTTAGCTTCCCAAAAGTGTTCATCAAGTTAGACTAGCAATATCTTCATCCTACCATTCGATGTATCACCCCCTTTACTTTTCTAGTATTTACTTTCCAAGCAATCCTTCTATCCCTTTCCCCCTCAAGTTTATTTTCATGTTCAAAGAAGTAAAATCAGTAAGACATCAAGAGAATTCGGCCTATAATCCAAAGATTCACTCCTAACTTAGGTATTTCCCACTACCTAGGAGTTTTTTCATGTTACTCAAAGCTGATTGAGTTAGAATTCATTCATAAGTGCAACTTTTAGAGATAATAGTAATATTGGTCTAGTCAATCTACATACTATCACCACTTACTGACACTTCCAAACTTTTAGGTGTTGGTGTAGGTGTTTCCTTTGACTCTATCATCATATGACTAATAGCTATAGTTGTTTCACTCCTTATTTTATCCTTCTTACCCATCATAAATAGAAATGGTCTCACCTTGTTTCTCAAGTAGGGTGCCAGCCTATTCAACAAATTCTTGACTACTTCCTCATAATTTGTCTTGGATATAGTCCTTATCATAGACTTCCAAAGTTCTATATCCCCTTCCTAAGCTGGTGCTTTCTTCTCTATAAGTTTTTCATAGACATTTTGATTTATTGTGCCTTCAAATCCTTAAGTTTCATATTGTTAGCAATTATATATCTCACATTAGAGATATCAATTTGATCTTTCTCAATATTATTATATAAATCATAAAATTTGTTCATCTGAACAAAGCTCCCTTCATTTGCAATGGTTGATTTGATCTTTTCAATCTTTGGCTTCCAAGGTTGCCTTAATTTTCCTACTATCTATTTAAAAATAGTAACTTCCTTTGCCTATTTTTCTTCGTGTTCTTCTTCTTATTCTTCACTAGATTCCACAATTGTCAAAAATGACTTTTGTCTTTTTCCTAGTCCAGTAGCTTATTGCTTGACTCTTTTAGTTTTGGTGGTCATAGCTTCCACTAATCTTTCTAATTTTATCTTTGGCTCACTTGGTTGATCATCTGATACTATAGCATATGGAATGCTCTATTTTGAAGATGTTTCTACAATAGAAATTAATAATGGTTACACATACATTATTCCTTATTTCATTATCTGTCCAACTGCTTGTGACACACTTTGTATCATACCAGCCTCAATTAGAGTTTTCTCCATTATTATCTCAATCTTCTTCTGAGATGCTTTCTCTAAGGATGCTTCATGAGTTGATTCTATAATCTCTTCATATGTCCCAAATCTATACTTAGCTTGGTCCTTCTCAAAGTTCAACAATAGATAAATATATCCAATTGCTAAATCATCACTTAACTCATAACCTAAGGGATCAAGGAATGCTTCCTAAGGTTCTACTACTTAAACATGTGTTAAATTTGTATCAACCATAACACACACACACACACACACACACACACACACACACACACACACACACACACACACATATATATATATATATATATATATAAATCTTTCTACAATTGTATGCACAATTCTAAATCCTTTTTTTATCCCATTTTTAAATATTTTCATGATTAAATTTTTTCTATCCAAGATTTTGTCTACTAGATGTCCTCTACATACATCTGTAATCTTCTCTATGATACATCTCTCACTACTCATAATCATTGTAACTAATAAGTATGGAAATCTCTTTAAGTATATGAAAAAATAAATGATTGATCAATGACTAAAATCTAAACACAACATTCTTGGTCCTCTTGATTTTCTCTAAGTTTTCAAGGAGTTGTACTCTTAGAATTTCACTTAGGTTAACTTGTTCCTTCTCAACACAAATCTTATAAGTTGCATAGATGAATCTTGCTAACAATTCATCAATCTTAGAACTTGCACAAATAGAATAGACAATGGTTTTTCTTAGAAATCTTACATCATCTTGTTTAATGGTGCTGATCACCATGGCCTTCCCATTATAAATTTCCTTAGTGTAGGTCTCAACCTTCTTCTTAACTAGTTTCTTACCTATAGGCACACTACCTTGTTTATTAAAACCAGTTACCTCATGAATAAGATCGGTTGAAATATCAATTACATTGTCTTCCATCCAAAAGTTTCCATCATGAATTCTACTTAGTATGATCTAAGTCAATTCTCCAGTGTCCAATGCTCTGAAGAAGTGGTATTTGAATAGTTCTAGTTCTTTCAAATGTTCAAATCTAGGCTTTACAATCATATCATGGTTAAAGACAATTTCCATATCTTTGTTCATATACTTACTCCCAAAAGTTTCCAACTTTCTATTAAGATAACTTCCTATGTCTTCCAAATACACTATGTTGTGTTTGAATACTTTAGAATAACTAAGATGGGGGGTGAATCAGTTATCCAAGGTCTAGATGTATAAACAAAACTTTTCACATCTTAGTGAACCTATAAAACATTTATCATCATGCATGCATTCATAAGATTATGCAATCACTTAAAACTTGTAGATTATTTTCAAATCAATTTGCAGAAATCTAAACATGAAACGTAACAAATTCAGCAACAAATTTGACATAATGATTTACGTGGAAACCCAATTTGAGAAAAACCACCATTAACATGCTACCCTTTTTTAGTATTTTGAAGTGATGCACTATGAAAGGCCAACCCTATTAAAGGTTGCAATATACACTATTAAATGTGACCTTGTTAAAGGATTTCAACCACCCTATTAGGAGTGAGCCTTGCTAGAGGACTTGAGACTATTCACTCAGAATCTCACCCAATTAAAAGATTTACAAATGACTATTAGGTCAACCTTAATCCAAAGGATTTACCCTAGACCAATACAATTGTTAGAGAGTAACAGAAAGCCTTGATTTGATAACAACTTACAACTTCATTTGTAGATTATAGATCTCTATTTTAGTCCTCTATTCTACTTGGCCTTCAAACATTTTAGCTCTAATAGCTTTTTCACCCCATAAGCCTTCATACCCTTAAGCCTTCTTGCTTAACATGCCAATGCAGACTCTTTTCTTAGGTCATTTGATGAAGCAAAACCCTTGACTCCTTGTCTTTCATAGGTTCTTGCACATCACAACCCTTTCTTTTGACCAGTCACTCCTATAAATAGGAAATTAGGATCTTTTGCCACTAATTCTCCATCATCCAATTTAGGGTTAGGATAGATTAGGTAGTATACAATGAATCTACCCCATATTTCATATCTCTTCTAGGAACTTCTCCTTCAATCCTTTTTTGAATTTGCATCAAAATAGTTCACCTTGAATTCTGTGCCAGCAACTCATCAATCTTATCTTCCACCTAGTTCACACAATCCAACAATACAAACATGTTGGCTTAGATCCATCAAATTCAAATATTTCAAATGATGTAGGCACTTGACATTAACTTGCTTCTAGTGCTCGACACATACTACATTTCTCAGCATCCTATGTAAAATCACTTAGCATGAACTAAAGTTTACTGGTGCTTGGCATCAACTAAAATTTACTCAGCATCCACTATTTTTCTAGGCATACACTAGAATAGACTTGTACTCATCTCCAACTATTTTCTACTTGGTTAGCATTGACTTTGCTTGGCACCTACTATCCACTCAGTCAAGCTTGGTAGACAAACTTTGTTTAACTTGTTCTTCTAAACTTTCTTAGTGTAACCAGCCTATGTAACCTCAAGTATATTATCAATACATCATATTATCACTTTATTAGTTGATTCTTGTACTCCTTTACATATCATAACACAACCTTTACTCTATGTGTTATTGTTACATCTTTTGGTCAAATCCTCTTCATCAATCAAATAAGTGATAGTATTTAAATCTTCTAAGTAATTATCTTACCAAAAAATAACAAGTTTTACATTAGTGACAAAAAAATGATTGAAACATATTGATCATACTTGTATCAATCTATTCTCAACAATCTATTTCTTCAACACATTGTCCAAAGTAATAGATATTGTTGAATTAGGGTTTCCTTCTATGGGTTTCAGGGAAACAACCTTTAATTTTGGTCTCTCCTCATTCTCAACATTATGAACTACTGACATATCCATGATTCTATCAAATGTAAACTTCATTGAAGAAATTCTATGGAGAAATGATAATATACCTCTTTCCAAAATAGGATTTAGTTCAAAATTGCCTTATCAAGTTGCTTCTGAGTGCTCTATGCTTTTGATGTGATCACAATGAAGTGGTAATCAAGTGTATACTCCATTTTATTCATTCAATTTCAACTTGCATTAATTGTGTACTTTGTAAACATGAAAAAGTTGTCAATTACATTCTAAAATCAACTATCTACTTGAAATCTTTGTTCAATCTTCAAATTCTTTCTGAAGTTTACCACAGCTTCCTTCCATCATGAAAATGCTCCAAGAATCTTTACTCCATGAAATTCTCTATTCAAACATAGTTTTCATCTTCTTCTATAGAATTAACATTCTCTATAATAATAGTAACTCTTAATTCCTTCATAATAAGTTCTGATAAGCTGCAAATTTCATTTGAGCTTAGCTACCATCTAAAGTTATCTCAATAAACCTTTTCCCAAATTCACTATAGATAGTTTGACCTCTAAATGAAGTTTCAAATTATGGTGCTATGAACAACTTTAATTCAACTTAGTTGAATCAAATTCGATTATTGACTTCGATCTTCCTATCTCATCATCTTCTAACTTTTCTTCTCAGATGTCTAATCCTTTTACAAATGCATCATTGAGTTCTTCTCAAAGTTCACTAACTACATTTATTTGTTCCTCATTGTCTTTCTTAGTTTTGAAGTTACTCTCATGATTTTGTTTGTCATTTTCAATGTTTCTTCCATCCTTTCTTTTATTTATGAAGTTTCTTCCATTTTCCCTTCTATCTCTAAAGTTTCTATCCATTCTACAATACTTTGTTGTATTTTTGAAGTTGTTGCATAACTAACAATTGGAGTTCTGCTTCAAGGATTTTGTTGATCACTAGGTGCATGACAATTCTGGGCTATGTGTCCAAAATTGTTACACTTATAACAAATGATTCATCTTCTTTCTTCATAAGGTCTTCTTTCTCTCAATTTCCTTTCATTATATCTTCTTCTATCTATAGGATTAGTATTTCTAGACATTCTACTATTCCTTCTACCATTATCTATTTAGCTTTCATACAATCAATTTCTTTACGACCCATACCATGACAATTATGACAATAAAAATCTGTAACATGAATAAATGATTTATTTGTACAATCTTTTTTCATTTGACCTATTTCATTACATGAGGAATACTTACCTCTAAATTCATACCTAGTTCCTTTATGAGATTCCACTTGCTTAGGTTCATCCAGTTTCACAATTTCCTTGTCTTGTCCAACTTCTTTAGTTTTATTAGAGGATTATTAGATTCAATCTTACCATTAGATTTATCTTTCTCTTTCAAATCTAATATATTTTCAAGTTTCTCTATAGACATGTTAAATAGATAACCAAGACCAATCTTATCATAAGTAGGTCTCTATATTGACATTGAATCATCAAGTTTTTCAAGTTGTTGCTTGCACTAAGTTAGCTTACCTTTCACAATAGTCTTACTTATAAAGTTCTTCATGATCTTCTTTCAATGTTTCAAATTTAGATGTCTTTTTTGCCAGATTAGCTCTAAGATCTATATATTTAGCCTTCAAATCAGATTCAACTTTGCTAGGATCATTCTTCAAAGTCAACTTTAGATTGGTAATCTTTAATTCATGCTTCAAGATCTTATACTTTGTCTTCAGTTTTAAATAATCATCATTACTAGTTTTAGATTTAATAGATTCAAGCTTGGATTTGAGTTGTTCGATCTTGTGCTTCAATTTTCCAATATATACTCTAGAGCCTTCATATCTATCTTTCAACTTATCTCTTTCTTCAGTAAGGAGATCAATTTGTTCAAGTGACTTTTCAAGGTTTTTCATTAAATATTCCATATCCATAGGGATCTTACTCAATTTTTTAAGTCTCTTATGAGTAACTGCACTCTATAAGAATTACTGAGAAGGGAGGTGAATCAATAATTTACAAGCTTTATTTCTCAACTAGATATTACTTATTACTTTGAACCATATATATGAAAGTAAACAAGTAATGTTAAACAATAGCAGTAACCATGCTCAAAGATATCTCATAACACCATATTTTGTTAACTAGGGAAACCTTGGCTAAGGAAAAATCTTGGTGGGGATGATACCCACTAGATAATATACTAATATATATTTTCCTTGTAAGAGGATGGAATTTGTTAGGACTCAATGAGAAAATTCAGTATAGAGACTCCCTATTAGGAGACTTTGAATCATTGTTAGGAGATTCCAACCCTATTAGGAGTTGTAGTATATTAGATGCATGATGAGCTTGTAAGGAAGCTAAGGTTCATAGAATCACTCCCTACACTAATATTGAGAGGATAATTATGAAAATTCAACTAACTATTACAGAGATATCAAGAAATGCATAATAACATAATAAAAATAACAATAATCACATAACATAATGATTACCATGGGAAAACCCTTCTGGGGTAAAAATCCCACCCTCCAAAACCCACACAATGTATTATCAAATCTGGAAGATTACAATACACTTGCAATGCAATTTCTTATAGGATTGCATCACCACAAGTTGAACTCAAACTCAAACTCAGAGAGACTCCTTCTAGCACCAGTCTTGCAAACTAAACTCGATGATTCAAACACTTCCCCAAGCCCTCCTTTTATAGTGATTTTCCACTTGGAAACCATTTGTGATTTTACAAAGCCATGGGCAAAAATCATGGGCAAAATAACCATGCCTCATGTTACCCACTTGTGATTTGTAACTCTAAGAATACCATTTTCGTCCATAATTTTGTCATCTAGTTTAGACCCCCATAAAAGTCATATAATGTGTTGTTTACACTCTAAAAATAGCCCTTCTACACTTTTCTAGAGACTAGACATATTTTTAACAAATCATACACCTTTTTCCAAATTATAAACATGTGGAAAACTACCACAAATAAATTCTAGAATTTTCTTTAAAAATTCTAGAGTTTTCCAGCTAAAATTTTCTAGAGTTCTCTGAAAAAAGTTTGCAAGGTTGAGACACAATTCTCAACAAAACCCACTACCCAAACATGCACTTCCAATTACAAGAAGAGCTCATTGCCCAAACCAATAATTATTCTTCATGTATATAGGTGTTGTAACTTCATTCTTGGTTGATCTCTGACCTTAGCAAGATCTCAGCTCACAAAATTAGATTCTCAAAATTTTGCATATATCACTTTACAAAAGTTCGCATATCATTTATCACAATACAATTTCTCACTACAACACACACATGAATTATCAAGATGTCCTTTGCATAAATACCATGACTTTTCACAAATTGATACTAAGTTGGCTAAGACCATAATATACTTTTCCAACTTAGAGTAAACATCTAGGATGTTGGCCCTAAATTGGTCAAGTAATTATTTCGTAAATAAAATAATTCCTTTGCCTTTAATTTTTCTATTTTGTTCGCTGATAAAATGTGAATATCTCTTTTACGTATAGTCCATACTAATGTCCAAAGTTATACACATCATCATTAAAATGTATAATATCTCTATCCAACTTCACTAGTCATAATATGATGTCAGTAACAAGTTATGTACAAAATAGTACATTGATGTAAATCAATTTCATACTTAGACAATTTTGTGGGTACCAAAAGCTAAGTATCTTTATTTCTAAGGTTCTATACAAGCATGTACATCATGTGTTACCATAAAAGACAATAATTACATATCTTCATTAGCCAATTGTCAACATCTTCTTCATTCTTTTCACCATCTGACAGACTCTGCAACTCTATAAAAACTTCTTCACATCTTGCTACAACTATGGCCAGTAATAATTCCTAGTAACCAAAGCTATGGTTTTATCTCTGCCAAAATGTCCAGCCAATCCTTCACTATGCTTCTCCTTGATGAGATTCTCTCTCATTAAACTTCTATAAATGTATAATTGGATTCTTTTGAACAACATACTATCCTAGATCATGAAATCCAACCACTTTATCCTATCAAGTGTAACAGGTTCTATACAAGTTTTCCATGCTTCACCAAAATTAGGATCATTTCGATACAAAGTACTGAATTCCTTGAACCCAACCACCTCTATCTGCATTTAAGTCAAAAAAATTATCTTCTACTAAGAGCATCTACAACTCTATTAGACTTCTCACTCTTGTGTTTCAAAATAAATTTATAACTCTGCAAAAATTCAACCCACTTCAAATGCCTTTGGTTTAATTTTCCTTGACTATTCAAATTTTAAAAAGCTTAATGATTAGTATATAAAACAAACTCCTTAGGAGAAGATGGTGTCTCCACTTTGTCAATGCTTTTACTATAGCATAAAATTCCTAATCATAAACATAATATTTTGTTGTTGAATCATTCAATATCTCACTAAAATAAGCAGCAAGTCTACCTTCTTGGCTCCTATTGTAGTAACACTAGCATCATAGTCTACTTGAAATACCTCGTTAAAGTCAAGAAGTGTTAAAATAGGTTACTTAGTAACTTTCTATTTCAATAGATAAAAATTCTTGTCTACTCCTACAGTTCACTAAAATTATTTCCTAACCCCTCTTATTATTTCAGTCAAGGTTCCATAAATACTAAGAAAACCTCTTATGAACTTTCTATAAAAACTAGCTAGTCCATGAAAATATCTTACCTATACAACACTCCTTAGAGTAGGTCATTCAAGGAAAGCCTTCACTTTCTCTAGGTCAAATTCCAGGCCTTCTACTAGGACTACAAATCCTAGGTACAACAACTCATTCTTTACAAAACTACACTTTTTCAAGTTTATCAGAAACTTTTCTTCCCTCAACTTATCAAACACCTTGTGAATATGAATCAAATGCTCCTCCAATGTATTAATAAAGATCAAAATATCATCTAGGTAAACAAAGACAAACATACCTAGAAACTCCTTCAACACTTCATTAATGAGCCTCATGAAAGTGCTCAATGCATTAGTTATCCCAAAAGGCATGACCAACCACTTGTACAGTTTGTCTTTTTTCGTGAAAGTGATCTTCCACTCATCACCTTCTTTGATATGAATATGATGGTACCCACTCTTCAGATCTATCTTTTTGAAATACTTAGCTCCACTCAAATAATCCATAATATCATCCATCCTTGGCAATGTAAATCTATGCTTAATTATGATATTTTTGATAGCACAAGAATTTGTGCACATCCTCCATTCTCCATTCTTCTTTGGTGCTAATATGGATGGTACAAAACATGGACCTATACTCTCTTTAATCAACCCCTTCTGCAACAGCTCATGAACTTGTCTATTTAACTCTTCACTTTCTACTAGTGTCATTCTATGCATTGCCTTGTTTAGACAACTAGATCCTAGAACCAAATCCATCTAGTAGTTGATTTTTGTCATTGGGTGCAATCTATCAGGTACATTATGTGACACAATATTAGAAAACACTTCCAACATATCTACAACTTCTACAGGTACCTCCTTTACTTCTTCTTTATTGTCTTTTGGAATTATAGAAAAACACATATGCTCATGCTTCATACCTTTGAGATTCTTTTCCATCAACAAAATATATTCAAGAAGTATTACATACCTTTTCTTCTTTATCCTTCAATGGCTTCAACTTATGCTTCACTCCATCCTTGGTCAGAGTGTAGGTATTTTTTGCCCATCATGTACAACATTCCTATCAAACTATCATGACCTACCCAACAATATATGACGTATATCCATAGGTATGATATCATATAGTACCTCATCTTGGTAGTTTCAATCTTGAACTTCACTGACCACTGCTCATTGACCATGACCTTGTCCCAAGCAATACAGTATAGACGTAGGTGTTTCTATCTCTTTAGCTTCAACTTTGTGACCATCATTTATAACACTAGATTATCAATACTTCTAACATCAATGATCACATCTACACCTTGTGTGAAACAAGCTCTTTCTTTGATCAGGTTCATTCTCACCACTCAGTAGGACTATTTTGTTAACTAGGAATTCTCCTCTTTCAACATCTTCAAAATGTGATGATCTGGCATTTTTATCCACATGTGCCACTTTGGCCTTGTCTTTTGTTCTTTGATTTGTCCTTCCTTGGCACTTGGAACATTCAAATGCTCTATACCCTTCTTCTCCATAGTGAGAACATTTCCCATGGAAGCCTCCTCTTCTTGATCCTTTTCCTCTACCTCTTCCTCTCTGATCTCTATTATTTTAATCATGAAAGTGATTGGAATTGTTTCCCCTTTGGTTCTACTTTCTATTTCTAACCTCATCCTTGTTATTTTGATCATCATTACGACCTCCATAAGATTGTCTACCAGATCTTCCACTGTGACCTCTTCCATTGTTCTTGTTATCAAACTTCTTACTTAGTTTCTCCTCAACTCTTAGGGAAAATTGGTATGCCTCCTCAATGTTGTTTATTTGAACTAGACTCAGCTCATCCTAAATACTTGGCCTTCACCCATTTAGATAATGGACCACTTTCTCCTTGTCAACTTCTGCATGGCCAGTTCTAATGAGAACTTGGTAGAACCCTTCGGTATACTTTTGAACAAATTTTTTGGCTTGCTTCAACCCTTGCATTTTCTTCAATAGATCAAGCTCATAGTCCACAAGAATGAATTGTCACTTTAGTTTAGGTATCATATGATCCTATCTAGTGATTTTTTCCTTTCCCTTTATATTTCTCTCTAATTCAACCTCCTACAACAAGACCTTTCCATGTCCCTTCAGTTTTTTGTAAACTTGACCCTATCAGGATCCTCAATATCTTTATACTCAAAGTACTCCTCCAATTCATTGATCAACTCCTCTGGGTTAATATTCCCCAAAAATGTGGGAACCTCAAACTTAGGTCTTTTTCCAATATTAGAGATGACTTAAAAAGCCTCTCTTCCTCTAGGTTTAGAACTACCTCTGGTTCAACATTTTCTTCTTCTTTGTCTTCATCCTCACTTTCATCTCTTATGAAAAGATTGATTCCTCTATGCATTTTTTCTTCCAATGCTTTCATTTGTCTTTTGAAGGCTCTAAAACCCTCAAGTGTAACACCTACAACTCTTCTATCATGATCTCTTCATGGAGGCATTTTTACACTTTCACTGAAACCCTAGTGCAAATTGCCTCACAATTAGTGATTTTTCTACACCCTCAACCCAAACTGCAGTCCTAGTGCAAACTGCCTCATAGTCGGTGATCTGTCTACACACTCAAGAACTCTAACTTTGATACCACTTGATGAAGGGTGCTCACCTTAATACCATAAATACATAACATAAACAAAGAAACCACAACATATATAAGGAAAAATATGGACTTCCTATTTGTACTACAAATACAAAATTATAGAATTCACAAATACAATATGCTAACCCATATGGGTGCTTTCATTATAGTAATTTGCAAGACTAAGCCATGAACTACTACCTAGAGATGTCCTAGATAATGTTTGGGTCTTTCTTAAATAGGAAATTTTATGCTACTCAGGAAGGTTCTAGATACTCAAACCTAATACTTAGGGCCAACAAACCCTAACAAAACATATAGAGTTAGCCAAATACACCTTTGACATTTATTTTTGAAATTTGAGTTAGCCCAACTTTGAAAGGCCATAACTCTTGAATCGTTGCTTTGATTAGCTATTATAACCACTTTTTAGGAACACTAGCTTCTAATCTACAAGCTCAAAATAGCACAAGCATCCTTCCTTCAAGTTTTTAGACCTCATCCAAGCACTCTAAGGCCTCAAACGATGGGCATAAAGATTTTTTTGTAAATATTTCCATTGAAAATCCACATTAAATTCAGTGATACTTAAGCTGGAGCAATGAGATTTTTTATGGTAGGCTTATAATTCTAAAATGAACCTTCATGTATAAAATGAGGACATTCCAAGCTCATATGACAAACATACTAAAAATAAAAAGTTTCCATAAATAGAAACCACCCTGTCTATTAGTCCTTATTAAAATAGAAAAGAATATAAAAAAAAATATTTTTCGGTGATGCAAGATTGCTCTTACACCCAGGATGCTCCTACATCACTATCATATCTAGTGACCACTTGGTCTTGATTGTAGTAAAGAAGAACATGGTTTTTAGGCCTCTTGACATGTCTACTCTTTTGGATTATACCCTTTCATGATATCTTTCTTATTGTCTTTAACTCCTTATCCTGCATGCTATCTCCTTTCATGGATTTCTTGGCTTGTCCAAAATTTTCTTCATATGACTATTTTATGTTGTCCCTAGCTTGGGTAATCTTGAGTAGCTAGTCCTTGACAATTTCTTTCACTTACTTCATTCTTTCTTACTTATCCATATTACTCACTGGTAGAGGAGCACCTATTAGCCTAATGTTTCACATAGTCAATTTCTTTTTTTGATATCCTATGAAATTTAGGAAGAAATGATATTTCAATTGCTTAGGATTTTTTAGAATGTATCATTCCTTTTGAAAAACCCTAGAAAATAAATATGTTTCATGTTTTGTTTAGTGCTCATAAATTGACATACAAGTATAAAATAGGGATACATGAAAAACCTTGGTTATACATTGATTCTTTTATATCCCTAAGTCCATGGTGTTGGAAATATAAGAGGAGTAACTGAGAGGGGAGGGGTTAATCAGTTACTACAAAAATAAATTCTAGATCCCTTAGATGTCAGCACAAAATGCAAACAAATAACTAAATACTACTGAAGCTCGGTAAACACAAAAAGTGTTGTAACTCGGTAATAATTGAATGGGCTTGGTAAGTGTTTATCATATAAATAATTAGATGTTATTTGTGATTACCATTACTTTAACTTAGTTGCAAACACATAAAGAAAATAGTATGAACACATTTGACACTAGGATTTAACGTGAAAATCCAATTTGGGAAAAACCACTAATAGCAACTAGTTATTGATTTTCACTTTTCTCAAGTGAGCCCAATTAGGAGCCAACCCTGTTAAAGGTTACAAAACACACTATTAGGTGTGACCCTATTAAAGGATTTAATCACCCTATTAGTAGTGGCCTTGTTAGAGGTCTTAAAAATAATTCAAAGGAATTTTCACCTTGTTAGAGTATTTACAAATTAATGTTAAACCAACTCTGTTAAGATATTTAGATCACTGCTACAATGGTTAACGAGTAATAATGAGATGACCTAATTTGATTGCAAACAATTTGTTGATTTTAGATCTCTGTTCTAGCTTCTACTTGATCCTTCCTAATCAAATATAAATCTATTGCACCACAAGGATATTCTGCTTATCTTTCAAATTCACTTCCTCTGCTCATCAATAGATCTTCAATCACATCATCACAATTCACACATTATTTTGCACACTTTCGCTTCCACACTTTTTCACACACTTAAAATTTGGAATTACAACTTGACCTTATACTTATATCTTTCACTTTGTCAATTTAGCTCAAATACAACTTACAATAATCAATATTCATCACCTTAGTCAGATGGAGTCAATAGATAAATCAATTAAGCTTAATACAACAAAATAAGACAATCCTTCGCTAGCTAACCCTGCTTGGTAGAAACTAAATTTGAAGCAATTTCCTTTGTTAAGTAATAGAAGCCTTGTTAACACTAAAAACTTACAAAAATCCTTTGGCAACTGGTGAGCTCAATTAGCACTAGTTCCATCCAACTTCCCTTCATTACTCAAGTGAGCTTGGTTAATACTCACTTTTTGCAACTTTTCCTTTGATGCATGAGTGAACTCAGGAGACACTACCTTCTGAACTAGGAAAACATAGGAACACTTAGTAGACAGTAAGAACTATCTTCACTACCTAAGTGAGCTTGGTATATAATAATTGATAAAGATTATGACATTTTTGTAACATCAAAGAAAACACACAATTAATCAATTGTATCCAACAATCTCCCTCTTTGGAATTGATGACAACACAACATGTCATAGCACAATGAAATTTTAGATTTAAAAACTCCCTCTATCAGTATGAGTTTTTCCTTTCACTAAATGGTTGATACCAAGTTCATTCAAAACATGCTTCCTCTTTCAACATATTTCATCTTTAGAAGACTTCTCCCTCTCTAGTTTCTAACTTTATTCTGGTTCCAAAAATTTCTCAAAGATATGATAGTAAACTTCTCCCTCTTTAACAACACAGGCCAAATATAATAAATCTATAAATTCCAATGTACCTTAAGTATTGATTCATCTATAATATGCCATTGCCAATTCTGCATCAACTAATTAATCTTTAACAAGTTCTAGTTGATGCATTCACTAAACTTCATTTTAGTGAATTTCAGATAGGGCAATGACCCCTAGCTTACCTCTTAGATACAAAAATGCATCCTTAGATAATGACTTGGTGAATATGTCTACAATCTATTTCTTTATGTTCACATATTCCAATCTAACTTCTTTATCTTGCACCAACTCTCTTAAGAAGTGGTACTTTATAGCAATGTCCTTTGTTTTGGAATGCATTGCTAGATTCTTTGATGTGTTGATTACACTAGTGTTATCACAATAAATGACAACTAGATCTTTTATTTCTACCTTCATTCCTTCTACTACTTGTTTGAACCAAACAATGTTATAGCAATTGACTATTGCTACTACATATTCTGCCTCTATTGTGGATAGAGATGTACAATTTTGCTTCTTGCTTGTCCAAGATACTAGTCTTTTGCCAAGAAAGAATGCTCCACCATTATTGTTTTTTCTGTCACCAAGACTTCCTACCCAATCAACATCAATAAATACTTTCAAGTCCAGATTGCCTCCAAATTTGTAACATAAACCATATTCTTCAGTACCTTTTAGATACCTCATGATTCTCTTGATTTCCATCATGTGATTTTCCTTAGGATTTTCTAAGAATCTTTCCCCTATTCCAACTACTAGATCAATATTAGGCCTTGTGTCTACAACATACTGCAATTTTCCAATCATTGATCTATAAGTGGTCTTATCTACTTCTTTGGAATCATCATTTTTGGAAAGCTTATGTCCAGTAGACATAGGTGTTCCAACTAGTTTTGAGTCTTCCTTTCCAAATTTCTTCAATATCTCCTTGATATACTTAGATTGATTGATGTAGATATCATTCTTATTTTGTTGTATTTGCAATCCAACAAAGAATTTTATTTCACCAAACATGGACATCTCAAATTCTTTACTCGTTTCCTCTGAGAATGCTTTGTATAAATCATCATATCCTATAAATAGAGTCTCACCAACAAATATTTATGCCAACACAATCTTCTTATATGTTCCTTCCTTGATATACAGACTATTGTTATCATTAGTCCTTTAAAAACCAATCTATACCAAGTAATTATGGAGTATTTCATACCATGTTGTGGGAGCTTGTTTGAGACCATATAATGCTTTGTGTACTTTGCAAACCATGTCTTCTTTGTTAGGATCTATAAAACTTTTTGATTGTTCAATTTAGACTTACTCATTAAGAATTTCATTCAAGAATGTAGATTTAACATCCATTTGATATACTTTAAATCCTTTATGTGTTGCATATGCTAGTAAAGTTCTAGCACCTTCTAGTCTTGCGACAGGAGAAAAAGTCTCACCACAGTCAATACCTTATTTTTGAGAGTAACCTTTGAATACTAGTCTTGCTTTGTTTCTAAATACCTTTTCATCTTCATTTAACTTATTTTTAAATACCCATTTTGTAGCAATTACATTTTTATTCTTGGGTCTAGGAATAAGAGTCCAAGTCTTTTTCTTTTCTATCTATTTTTTCTCTTCATTCATTTCCTCAATCCAAATTATATTTTCTAGAGCATCTTTAACACTTCTAGGTTCAAATTTAGCAAGTAAACATGTACCTTTTAATTTGTTTCTTGTCATTGTTCCATCTGATTTGTCTCCAATGAACTAATTAGGTGCATGATGTCTTCTAACATATCTTGCTAACACAAGTACTTTGGTCTTTGAATGACTACCACCATCTTATTCTTGAATTTTTGTTTCAAGCTCAGTTCCTTCTATTTGTGACTCAGGTCCATTAGGCTCAGTTTGAACTAGCTCAATAGCCTCTAATTGTGACTCAGGTCCTTCCAACTCAAGTTGCACTTCCTGCAACTTGGTATTTGTGGACTTCTGATTTGAAACTTCATTTCATTTAGATAGATTAGGAAGGGTATTAGGTTCATAGTAAACAAATCTTCTATAATCTTTAGGTTCCCTACTACTTTCTTCTTTACTCTTCTCTACATATTCATCAATTCTAACATGTGCACTTTCTATAATTGTGTGAGTAGATAAATTCAAACATTTGAATGCTTTACTTCTATAGGAGTATCCTAGAAATATGCCTTCATCACCTTTTACATCAAATTTCCCTTTTCTAGATTCTTTCAATATGTAACATTTACTACCAAATACTTTCAAGTAACTTACATTAGGTTTATAGCCATACCATAGCTGATAAAGTGTTGTTATAATTCTTTAGAATAACTGAGAGTGGGGGTGAATCAGTTATTCAAGGTCCAATGCCACTTTTTCTCTCAATCCTAAATAGCACATAACTGAAACTATCATGCATGCAATTTGAACATTTAAACAACTATGAAAAGTAGACATGCATCACACCGTAACACTGAGAATTTAATAACCCAGAAACCCTCCAAGAATAAGAAGGTAAAATTGGGGTGGGGGTGATACCCACAAAATAACTGCACAATTGATTTCAACCACTTCTGATGGTCTGCCCTATTAAAGACCTACCTTGTTAAAGGCTACAACACATTGTTAAATGTGACCTTGTTAGAGGACTTCACCATACTGTTAGGAATGGGGTTGGTTAAAGGACTTTGGAACATTCACATGGAATGTCACCCTATTAAAGGATTTATAACATGGCTATTAAACCAACCTAAGTTCATAGGATTTATCTTAACTATTACAATTGCTAGAGAGTAACAACAATGGCTTTTGATCTGATACAACTTACAACATATCTTGCAGATTTCAGATCACACTTCAGTTCAATCCTTTGCTTGGCTTTAATCACTTTAGATCTGTCAGCTTGTCATCTCAAGCTTTGTTACCTTGAGTCTTCTTACTCATCATACCAATGCAATCATATCTATTAGTCAACTATTGAAGTGAAGTATCTGTACTCTCTTCTACATTAGCATCTTCTTCAGCACTTCATGATTTCATGCTTGACCACCTCTCCTTTTTTGCTTCATGACCTTATGACTCCTTAAATAGAAATCTGGAATCTATTTTCAGCTTTATTCTCCCTCTCCAATTTTAGGGTTTCAATAGATTAGGTAAGATACAATGTATCTATCCCATATTTTTCTCTTATATAGAAACTTTGTCTAGAATTCAATTATTTTTGTCAGAAATGGTTTACATAGTGTTCTATGCCACTAGCTCATCATTCTTATCTTCTATCTGGTTCATAGAATTCTAGATAACTCCCATGTTGGCTCAGATCTAGCGAATCTTTGATTTTCAAAATAATGTAGCAACTCGACATTATTGATTTACTGATGCTCGGCACCCTCTGTATTACTTGGCTCCTATATTCTGCTTGGCATCTATATCTTGCTTGGCACTTGTATCTTGCTCAACACTTGTATCTTTTCTGCTACTCGGCACCTGACCTTCACTCAGCACCTGAAGACAACTTGGCACACTCTAAAGGTGAACTTGCTCAACTTCAACTAAGAATCTGTTCAGCACTAACTAGCTTGCTCGGCACTCTCTTATGAACTTAGTTAGGCTATACAAATGACTTAGCTAAAACTTTACATCTTTGATATGTCTTTGTGTGTCTATCCTCTGTGTCTTAGAGTATGTCATCAATACACTATTTCATCAATGGCTTAGTTGATCCTTATACTTCATTACAACATCATAACTTCAACCTTTCTCTAGTTACTCTAGTTACATCTTATTGATTGCCACCTCCTTGTCAATCAACCAACTTATAGTATTTGGACCACTAAAGCAATTGTCATTCCTACAAGTAGCAAGTTTGACATCAATGAAAAAATAATGATTGAAAACATTCTTTACCATTTCCATTACTCTTCATTGCATTTCAATCATTTCCAACAATCTCCCTCGTTGGCATTGATGGCAAACCAAACTGATCACTTGATCAACTTAGGTACCACCAAAATCATATTTTTTTCCTACTACATTATGCTTCCTTCTTAACTATTGCATCCTTTACTACTGATCTCATATATCTCCATATCTTTACCTTTTAGCTTCTTCATAAGTCTCCCTCTTTCATATATATCTCCCTCATGAGTATCTCCTTCTTACTTTGTATTGATCAATTTTCTGCATATATCTCCCTCTTTGACATAAATGCCAAAGATGTAGCATCTTTAACATGCAAAATATAAGCTTTGCATCTCATGGTTTCTCCCTCTATCACCATGCTTGTGACTAATTTGGAATTCCTGCTCCTACTATCATCCTCTGCATCATTCTTCTGATATTTCAATGATTTGTTCCTGTTGATGTAGGGCAGCTTCTTTGTTGCTTTAAACTGCTTGAGTTAGGGGTATTACCCTGAACTTACCTCTAAGATATTCAAAAGAATCCTTGGGAAGTGGTTTGGTGAAGATATCTGCAATTTTTTCCTTTGTGTGAATGTACTCCATCTTCACTTGTTTGTCTTCTACCAATTCTCTAACATAATGATACTTGATTGCAATATGTTTGGTTTTTGTATGCATTATTGGATTCTTGGATATGTTTATAGCACTTCTATTATCACAATATAATATTACAGGTTTAGTTACCTCTTCTTTCATTCCTTTCAATATATGTGTGAGCCATACAATGTTTGTGCAATTGATTGTTGCTGCCACATATTCTGATTCTGCAGTGGACTGAGATGTGCATGTTTACTTCTTGCTAGTCCAAGTAACTAGTCTTTTTCCTAAAAATAATGCTCCTCCACTTGTGCTTTTTTTGTCATCAATGTTACCTCCCCAATCTGCATCTGTGTATGCATTGAGCTCAAACTTTTCATTCTTTTTATAATATAGGCCAAAATCTTCAGTTCCTTTGAGATACCTCATTATTCTTTTTACTGCTATGAGATGATTCTCTTTAGGATTTGTAGAGAATCTAGCCACTATTCCAACTGCTAATGCTATTTTTGGTCTACTATGTACAACATATTATAGTTTTCCAATCATGGATCTGTACATTTTTTGATTAACTTCAGCTGATACATCATTTTTGGATAGTTTGTGTCCTGTTGCCATAGGTGTGCTGACTAGTTTGGAGTCTTCCAATCCAAATGTTTTAAGTATCTCTTTGATGTACTTTGATTGTGTCATAAATATACCATGTTTTAGTTGATGTACTTGCAAACCAACAAAAAAATTGATTTCTCCAAACATAGACATCTCAAACTCATGTTTCATTTTGTCTGCAAAACTTTTGCAAAGCACTTCCTTTCCTCCAAACACTATGTCATCCACAAAAATTTTAGATACAATAATATCCTTACCTTCTTTTTATTTAATTTGCATGTTTTTGTTATCATTAGTTCTTTCAAATCCTATTTGCACTAGATACTTGTGAAGTCTCTCATACCATGCTCTAGGTGCTTGTTTCAGACCATAGAGTGCTTTATGTAGTTTACAAACCATATCCCTATTTTTTTCATCAACAAATCCCTCTGGTTGTTCAATATAGACTTCCTCTTCCAATATACAATTTAGAAAAGTAGACTTTAGATCCATTTGATAGACTTTAAAACCTTTATATGCGGCATATGCAAGTAAAGTTCTTACTCCTTCCATTCTTGCAACAGGGGAAAATGTTTCCCCATAGTCTAATCCTTCTTCTTGAGCATAACCTTTACATACTAGTCTGGCTTTGTTTCTAGTAATCTCTCCATTCTCATCTAGCTTGTTTTTGAATACCCACTTGGTGCCAATCACATTCTTGTCAACTGGTCTAGGAACCAAACTCCAGGTTTTGTTCTTCTTTATTTGATCAATCTCTTATTCCATAGCTTTATACCAATCACCATCTTGTAATGTATCATACACTGTCTTAGGTTCAAATTTTCTTAACAAACATGATTCATTTCTTAGTCTATTTCTTGTCATTGGCCTTGCATCTTTGTCACCACTTATTTGTTCAGCAGGTTGATGTCTCTTCACATATTTGGACAACCTTGGTTCTGTCCTTGTTTCCATGTTTGATCTTTCAGATTCAGGGTCACTATGCATTTCATTGTCAAGTAGTTCTAGATCTCTATCATGTGCACTAACTTCAGAGTCAAAATGAGCATTTTCTTCAATCTATAACTTGGCTTCTAAATGCAGCTTGGCATTCACTGGTTGTAATTGAAATTTGCTATTGAATCCCAATTTGATTGATAGTATCCTCGTCAATAGGCATTCCTTCATAAGAATATACAAAGGTTTTATATTCATTCATTTTCTTTGGTTTTTCAACTTGGACATCTGCATGCTCATCAAAGTTCACATTTGCACTTTCCACAATTTTGTCAGTGTTAGTATTTAAACACTTGTACGCTTTACTTCTAGTGGAGTAACCAAGAAATATGCCTTCATCACTTTTTGCATCAAATTTTCCATTTCTAAAATCTTTAAGGATAAAGCATTTGCAACCAAATACTTTGAAATGCTTTACATTGGGTTAGTGACCATACCATAATTCAAAAGGTGTTTCACTTGTACTTTTCTTGACTTGTACTCGGTTTAGTGTATGAACAACCACACTTACAGCTTCTCTCCAATATTTCAAAGCAACAGTCTTTTCCATCATTAATGTTTTGACACAATCAATCGCTGATCTATTTCTTCTCTTAGCAATTCCATTTTGTGGAGGAGTTCTAGGAGCTGATGTTTGTCTCTTGATTCCTTTGTCTTTGCAAAATAACTCAAATTAATTTGATGTGAATTCACCACCTCTGTTTGATCTCAGGCATTTCAAACTCTTTCCTGTTTCTTTTTCAACTCTAGCCACATACCACTTAAACATTTGAAAAGCATCAATTTTTTGTTTTAAGAACATAACTATCATCATCCTGGAATAGTCATCAATAAACAACATTATATATTTATCTCCTTTGTAACTTTGTACTTCTATTGGACCACATAAGTTAGTATGGACTAACTCAAGTACTTCTTTAGATGTATAGTTTTTACTTTTGAAACTTGATTTGGTCATCTTTCCTAGCTGACATTGTTTGCATATGATATTGTCAGGCTTCTTAAGTTTAGGTAAACCTCTGACTTTCTTCATTTTACTGATATTTACTAGATTATCAAAGTTGACATGACATAGCCTTCTATGCCATAACCACACATCATCAAATTTTGCAACAAGACAAGAAGCATTTTCCATATCAAGATAAAATAGATTACTTCTTGTTTTATCTCCTTTTCCTATCAATTTGCCATCAGTATCATAGATTTTTGCAGTTTTTTTTTCTAAATTCTAATGTGCACCCTACATTGCCTAACTGTGAGACACTTAGCAAATTTTAGTTTAGTCCTTCAACATAATATGCATTATCACATGAAATTTTCTCTATAAGCTTAATGGAACCTTTTCCTTTGATTTGACATGGAGCATCATTACCAAATCTAACACTATTTCCATCATACTGAGTAAAGTTAACAAAATTACTTTTGTCTCCTGTCATGTGATGTGAGCATCCGCTATCTATGATCCATCTGTCATTCTTGTTCATACATGTTACCAGTGCTATAGGCTCTTCTTCATCAGATTGGTCCTTCATGGCCACGTAGACAATTTCATCATCATTATCATCAGAGTCTTCTTCAACAATATAGCACTTCTTGCCTTTGTCTTTGTAATCTCTCTTATCATCTTCTCTTCTATTTTTGTACTTGTTACCTTCCTTGTATTCATTTTTCTATGTACACCTTTTAGCAATATGTCCTAGTTCATTCCAATTGAAACAAATGATAGGCAACTTACCTTTGAATTTTCCTTTGCCTCTGTGAAATTTTCTAGCTAGCAAAGCTTCCAATTGTTCCACATCTTCCTCATCAGTGCTACTATCACTGGATACATATTTCATCTTTCTTCCCTTCTTTGATTTCACCTGATTAGCATCTTTCAGTGATAGCTTGGCCTTGAAAGCAGATTCAACATTCTCAGGTCTGTAGTTGTCAAAGTTAGATAACTCAAATGCAGTGAGTCTACCCACTATACCTTCAAAACTTAGATTATTTCCTGGCACACATCTTAGCTCTTGTATAGCTAATACTCTAATAGCATAGATAGGGATCAAGGTTCTTAGAAACTTACTATTAACAGTATCATCATCTGATTGACCACTCAAACATCTTATTACACTTACCACTTCCTTTATTCTAGTGGCATACTAAACAATATTCTCACCTTCTTCCATTTTCATATCATCGAACTTTCCTCTGAGGCTTTCTCTTTTTGCTCTTTGTACATTCTGATCTCCTCCATATATGTCTGATAGGGCTTTCCACATCTTGAATGCAGTGTCACATCCTTTGATATCATCAAATTCAGCATAGTTGAGTGCAGAAGCAATTTCTAGCATTGTCTGATTGTGTTCCTGTTTGTTTTTCAAATCTTCTGCAGTAAGAGTACTAGTTGGATCAACATGTTCAGTAACAATTGAATTTTGGTCATAATCTCCTATGGATCCAAGATGTAACTTCATCAAGCTTTTTCATGCAACAAAGTTGTCTTTGTTGAGCTTGGGAACTTCTCTCTTTCGCATTTTGATCTTTTTTGCTTCTAGTCCCTTTAAGCTAAGTCAACAACAGCACTCTGATACCAATTGTTATAATTCTTTAGAATAACTAAGAGGGGGGGTGAATCAATTATTCAAGGTCCAATGCCACTTTTTCTCTCAATCCTAAATAGAACATAACTGAAACTATCATGCATGTAATTTGAACATTTAAACAACTATGAAAAGTAGACATGCATCACACCATAACATTGAGAATTTGATAACCCAGAAACCCTCCAGGAATAAGAAGGTAAAATTGGGGTAGGAATGATACCCACAAAATAACTGTGCAATTGATTTCAACCACTTCTTATGGTCTACCATGTTAAAGGCTACAACACATTGTTAAATGTGACCTTGTTAGAGGATTTCACCATACTATCAGGAATGGGCCTGGTTAAAGGACTTTGGAACATTCACTTGGAATGTCACCCTGTTAAAGGATTTATAACATGGCTATTAAACCAACCTAAGTTCATAGGATTTATCTTAACTATTACAATTGCTAGAGAGTAACAACAATGGCTTTTGATCTAATACAACTTACAACATATCTTGTAGATTTCAAATCACACTTCAGTTCAATCCTTTGCGTGGCTTTAATCACTTCAGATCTGTTAGCTTTTCAAATCAAGCTTCAACACCTTGAGTCTTCTTATTCATCATACCAATGCAATCATATCTATTGGTCACCTATTGAAGCAGAGTATCTGTGCTCTCTTCTACATTAGTACCTTCTTCAGCACTTCATGATTTCATGCTTCACCACCTCTCCTTTTTTGCTTCGTGACCTTATGACTCCTTAAATAGAAATCTAGAATCTCTTTTCAGCTTGATTCTCCCTCTCCAATTTTAGTGTTTCAATAGATGAGGTAAGATACAATGTATCTATCCCATATTTTGCTCTTATCTAGAAACTTTGTCTAGAGTCTAATTGTTTTTGTCAAAAATGGTTTACATAGTGTTTTGTGCCACCAACTCATCATTCTTATCTTTTATCTGGTTCACAAAGTTCTAGATAACTCTCATGTTAGCTCAGATCTAGCGAATCTTCAATTTTAAAAATAATGCAGCAACTTGGCATTATTGATTTACTGATGCTCAACGCCCTCTATATTACTTGGCTCCTATATTCTGCTCGGCATCTATATCTTGCTCGGCACTTGTATCTTTTCTACTACTCGGCACCTGACCTTCACTCGACACCTAAAGACCACTCGGCACATTCTAAAGGTGAACTTGCTCAGCTTCAACTAAGAATCTATTCAGCACTAACTAACTTGCTCGGCACTCTCTTATGAACTAAGTTAGGCTATACAAATGACTTAGCTAAAATCTTACATCTTTGATATGTCTTGGTGTGTCTATCCTCTATGTCTTCGAGTATGTCATCAATACACTATTTCATCAATGGCTTAGCTAATCCTTATACTTCATTACAACATCATAACTTCAACCTTTCTCTAGGTACTCTAGTTACATCTTATTGATTGCCATCTCCTTGTCAATCAACCAACTCATAGTATTTGGACCACTAAAGCAATTGCCATTCCTACAAGTAGCAAGTTTGACATCAATGATAAAACAATGATTGAAAACATTCTTTACTAGTTCCATTACTCTTCATTTCATTTCAATCATTTCCAATAGGTGCTTGTTTGAATCTTTCTTCAACTAAACTCTATTCCAGGTATGAACTATAGTGTTGATAGCTTCCTTTCAGTATTTGAGCACAACATTCTTTTCAATCATTAGGGTTCTTGTACAGACCATGATAGATCTATTTCTTCTTTTAGCTATACCATTTTCTTGTGGTGTACCAAGGGTAGATACTTGTCTTTTGATTCCTCTTTCAATGCAAAAATTGTTGAATTCATGGGTGATGAATTCACCACCTCTGTCTAATCTTAGGCATTTAAGCTTCTTACTAGTTTCTTTTTCTACTCTTGCCAGATACCACTTGAATTTTTGAAAGGCTTCTAATTTTTCTTTTAGGTACATTACTATCATCATTCTAGATTAGTCATCTACAAAGACAATGAAAAAAATTTCTCCACTATAACTCTCTATTCTAATAGGTCCACATAATTCTATATGAACAATTTCCAAGACTTCTTCTAACTGATAGTCTTTGCTTTCGAAGCTTGTCTTTCCAATCTTACCAATTTGGAAATTCTTGCATAGACCCATGTTAGGCTTCTTCAAACTAGGGATACCTCTTACTCTTTTATGTTTTCTTATCTTAACTAGATTATCAAAATTTACATGACATAGCCTTTTGTGCCATAACTAGCTTTCCTCTACTTGAGCAATAAAACATGAACAATCACTAAGATCAAGATAAAATAAATTACCTTTTGTTTTCTTGTCAAAACCAACCAGATTTCATTTCCCATCTAGTAGCTTGGCCTATCCATTCATGACCTCTACCTTGAATCCAATGTTATTTAGTTGTGCCACACTCAATGGATTATGCTTTAATCCTTCAACCCAATATTGTCGCATACAAGTTCTTTACTCAACAAGATACATCCTTTTTCTTTTATGTTACAAGGTTCATTGTTCCCAAATCTTACACTACCTTAATCATAATATTTCATATGCTCAAATTTTGTTTTGTCACTGATCATATGATGTGAGCAACCATTGTTAATAATCCATATATCATTTTTTCTAACATGAGAGATAAGTGTCATCTTGTCTCATTCATCATTTGATTCATCTTTCACAGCTATATATACCATTTCATCTTCAATGTTATTAGAATCTTTAGCTATGAAACAAGATTTCTTACCTTTTTCCTTGAAGCTCTTGTAGTCCTTGAAATAACTTCAAGATCACTATCTAAACTTTCTTCTGATGATCCATCTTCTTCACTACCTGATTGACTAGATTTTGACTTTTCACCTTTTTCTTTGAGTGAGAGTTTAGCTTTAAATGAAAATTCAATATTTTTTGAAGCAAGAACATAATTATCATAATTGTCTAACTCAAAAGGTGTTAATCTTCCAACTAGAGCATCCAACCCTATCGTCTTTTTTGGATCACATCTCATTTCTTGAATAGTAGATACTCTAATTACATAGATGGGAAGAAGAGTTATGAGTACTTTAGTTACAATAGTTTCCTTCTTGATCTCTCCTCCAGATGCTTTGATTGCACTTACACTAGCCTTGGTCCTTTCCACATATTTTTCAATATTTTCATCTTCTCTCATTCTCATTTGATCAAATTGTCCTCTAAGGCTTTCAGCTTTGGCTCTTTTTACATTGTCATCTCTTCCATAGATATCTTTTAGTTTGTTCCACATTTCAAAATTAGTTTTGTAATCTTTTACCTCATCAAATTTAGTATAACTGAGAGTAGATGCAATATCAATCATCATGATATTGTGATTCTTCTTTTCAACAATGTCTTCAACTGATAATGTTCCAATGGGAGTCTTATATTCAGCATCAAGATACTTGCAACCTAAATCACTAATGGTAGCTAAATGTAATCTCATAAGTCCTTTCCATGCTACAAAATTGTCTCTATTTAGCTTGGGAATCTCTCTTTTGTAAGACATCTTGATCTTTAGTTTAGGTCCTTAAAACCTTCTCTGTAAGCAACAAAAGCTCTGATACAAATTGTTGGAAATATAAGAGGAGTAACTAAGAGGAGAGGAGTGAATCAGTTACTACAAAAATAAATCTTAGATCCCTTAGATGTCAATACAAAATACAAATAGATAATTGAATATTTTTAAAGTGTGGTAAATACACAGTGTTGTAACTCAGTAATAACAAAATGAGCTTGGTAAGTGCTTATCATATAAACTATTAGATGTTATCTATGATTACCATTACTTTAACTTAGTTGCAATCACATAAAGAAAATAGCATGAACACATTTGACACCAAGAATTAATGTGGAAACCCGATTTGGGAAAACCCACCAATAGCAACTAGTTATTAATTTTCACTCTTCTGAAGTGAGCCCTGTTAGGAGCCAACCCTGTTAAAGGTTACAAAACACACTGTTAGGTGTGACCCTATTAAAGAATTGAATCACACTGTTAAGAGTGGTCGTGTTAGAGGTCTTGAGAAAAATTCAAAGGAATTGTCACCTTGTTAGAGGATTTTCAAATAGCTATTAAGCCAACTTTTTTAAGTGATTTAGGTCACTGCTACAATGGTTAGAGAGTAACAATGAGATGACCTGATTTGATTGTAACTAATTTTCTTATTTTAGATCTCTATTCTAGCTTATACTTGATCCTTCGTGATCAGATATTCTGCTTATCCTTCAAATTCACTTCCTCTGCTCATCAATAGATCTTTAATCACATCATCACAATTCACACATTCTTTTGCATACTTTTGATTCCACACTTTTTCACACACTTAAACTTTGGAATCACAATTTTACCTTATACTTATATCTTTCACTTCGTCAAGTCAGCTCAAATACAACTTACAATACTCAATATTCATCACCTTAGTTGGCCGGAATCAATAGATAAGTCAATTAAGCTTAATACAACAAAATAAGAAAATCCTCTGCTAGCCGACCTTGCTTGGTAGAAACTAACTTTGAAGTAATTTCCTTTATTAACAAATAGAAGCTTGGTTAACACTAAAAACTTTTTAAAATCCTTTGGCAACTAAGTGAGCTCGGTTAGCACTAGTTCCATCCAACTTCTTTTTGTTACCCAAGTGAGGAGCAGTTAACACTCGCTTTTTGCAAATTTCCCTTCGACACCCAAGTGAACTCAGGAGACACTATTTCTGAACTAGGCAAACACAGGAACACTCAGTAAACAATGAGAATTGCCTTCACTATCTAAGTGAGCTTGGCATATACTGATTGATAAAGATTATGACATTTGTGTAACATCAAAGACAACACACAATTAATCAATTGTATCCAACACATGGATCTTTTCATATATTATAAGTTATATCTTGAGAATGGTTTAAGTTATGATGTTGTGATATCTATTTGATTGCTCCATCGCTCCATTATGATTTCTAACTATTTTACCAATTGTGAAATTGTGAAGTGGTCAATCATCACTACATCACACTATTATTGATGACTTTCAAGTTTGGGATGCAAAGAGGAAAATTAAGTAAGATCACAAGGTCATAGATTTTATTAAGCTTAAGATATTTTAATTTATTATGCTATGAATGGAAACCACAATGGTCAAAGTTTAAGCCATGGCAACATTGTTAATGGCTAAAAGTAACCTAAGGATGCAATTGTTAAGAAGTTGATGGTGTTTTAAAACTGCCAGGTTGTAAAATACCCAATATCAGGATACAAGAGAAAAAATTAGTCTAAGGATTAGCTATTTCTTATATTCAACCAAATTCATCTCAAATCTAGACCAACTCTAATAGATCACAAAGACTCTATACACTTTAGACTCTGCAGGGCCAAGGTGGGTGAACCTTAGGGATGGAAATGACTGATTCTTTGATGTTTATTCTTTAAAATTCATTTAATCACACTCTTATTTTTAGATCTATCCCCTATAGTAGAAAAGGTCAATAATCTTCTAGATTTGTAATAAACTCCTTGATTATGGTAGCCAACTATAACTCAAAGGAAATCTATTTCAAACAAGTAATGACTAGTAATTTGATTCTTCATTACATAAATTAAATAATGATTTGAGTAATATGTGCATTGTACAGCCACGTGATCATATCAAATTGCATCTAAATTAATTGATCAGTTCCTTATCCATTGTTATATAGAGTCAAACTAGTAACCCTAGACCCATTTAATTTACTTGCAATTAAATTTATCAGTAGTTATGTTGGAAATACTCAAGACTAAGCTAAGTTACTAAGAGGGGAGGCGTGAATCAGTAACTTCTAAAATTTCTATTGATTCAATTCTTAATCTAATAAACCAATTAGCTCTTACTTCATCACATCTGATCTAATTCCATGCATGAGAAATTGAAACCATGAAACACTTGAATATAAAGATTTGGTGATCCAGAAACCTTCCAAATATATTGGGGTGGGGATGATACCCACAAACTTTAGTACTGTAGCATAAAGTTGGCTTGTTAAAGCTTACATTGATCACTTTTGATGTTCTACCCTATTAGGAGCAATTAAGACTGCTAGGTCCACCTTGTGAGAGGATTTACAAACATACAATGAAGCATGCACTCAGTAAAGAGATTTAGAGAAGATCATTAGGTCTACCTTGTTAGAGGATTTTAACTGGTTCACCTATTAGGATGAAGCAAAGATCTCCAGTATGCAACTAAGTTTGCTAATAGAGAATCCTTAGTGTATTGATCACCTTGCTATGATAGATTTGTCATTGTTTCTCCTTGTACTTATATGGCCTTTACAATTCTTTACCTTCTACATTCATAATACATATGCTCTCATATTTGCATTCTTGCTCTTATATTACACATTCATTACATGTCACATATTACTCATTGGATATGATACAATACATCACATATATACCAATCCAATTTACAAAATTACAAAGTTGGCCATGACACAAGTTAACACAAATATTACAAAGTCATCCCACATGAAGATACTCGAGTTTTGAAAAGTAACTCAATGAGGTTCTAATACTTGACATCCACTATCATTTCTTGGCATCGTCATGCTCTTGGTAGATATAGAAGCTTGGTTCATACTAATTGCTTTCAAGTAGTCTTGAACTCAGTCTACACTGGTGACTCAGTAGATATTGTGTAACTTGTCAAACATTGAATCACTTGGTTGCCACAAAGTAGCTCAGTCAACATAGACTTTACATCACTCAAACTATGAACTCAATAGTTACTACAATGCTCAATATGCATAGGCATCACATGAACTACAAACTTAGTAACCATTGATAAACTCGGTATACACTAAACTGCTTAGTTTGAATTGTTGAACTTCACACTAATTGAATTTTCTCAGTAACCAATGGAATTAGTCTGAAGGACTTGATAGCAACTTTAGAAGCTTGGTGGCTACTGAATTGCATGGAAAACACTTAAACTATTTAGTGATCTCGGTAGCTATATAGAATCTAAATAAGTGTGTATCACTAATAAAAAACATGACTAATATGTCAACAATCTCCCCATTTGGCATTAGTGACAAAAACACATATTAGCCCAAAAACTGAATACCTTGTATTCATCATCATGTAATACTAGCTTGGTCTATTTTTGAGATTTTTCAAAATTGATCTTTGTAAGATATATATACCATAGCATATATCTCCCCCATACTATGTGATCTACTATGTACATGTAACTTTTTATATACATATCTCTTCTCCCATATCTCATCTCTCATATTTTATCTCCCCCTTTTTGATAGTAATGCCAAATATTTATTCAACATATTTACATGGAAACACCAAAAATGAGATAAGAATTTAGAGTGTACCTTAAGAGTAATTGACAAGGTCTTATCCTAGTTACCTTGTAATACCTTGCATGTATGAATGGAAATTTTTACTTCAGCTGATAGTTCAATCATGTGGTCAGCAACAGAGAATTTGTTGTCTTGGATTAGGGTTTTTGAATATATAATGTGTTTCTGTAAAGAATCCATGACAAGAAGGATCATATTTTGTATATCAACTAATGTGGTACAGATCCTTGCTTCTTCTCTTAACAAATCTGCTTGCAAGTTTGACAAAAATTTGATCTTTGTAAAATGTGCAAAGCTTGAACTGGGGTTTAGTTGCAACTGTTGAGCACTTGCCTAAAGATCAGTATCAATTTTGGACAATTTTTCCTTAACTTCCTTGGTATATTTAGTGACATCACATAGCTTGGCAAAAAGTGATGACACATTAGAATAGGATGCCTCAAGATTGACCAAAATTATTGAAAGCTCAACTTGGTTAATGGAAATTTGTTGAGAAATTTTCTCCAACACTTTATTATTGAACTTCTTATTTTCCTTTTCATCCAATTTCTCTTGTCCCTCGGTATCCTCTTTTAACTTTTGGACTACTTCACCAAGCTGAAACAAAATAAGTTGAGAAGAATAAACCCCAACTCCAATAGCCTTAGAATATTCTTGGAATCATATAATATTTTGTACTCTCTATCTCTTTCTTCTCTCAATCTTTGCTACTTTTGCTTTTTTTGATGAAGTTCACCAAATGTGTGCATTTGATCTGCAAAAAGATTATAGATATCCCATTTGGGAATTTTTTTTTTCTCATCTAAGTCTATATCTTCTTCTATCTCCTTTCCTTTCAAAAAAATTGTACTCAGTTGAACCTTAGGCTCAACTGTCCTTGCACTTATTGCCTTAGTACCCAAAATGGAAACAATAGTAGACATACTCAGGCTTGTAGTAAAATTTGATATAGTGCTTACTAGTGGAATATTGATAGAAATACTTGAAGAATCCAAAATTGATGACGTCAAAACTAAAGAATCCAAAACTGAAGTAGACAAAATTGGAGTGCTTACCATGGATGAGCTTAAAACTGAAGAAGTCAAAATTCTAGAGGTGAGGATTGAAGAACTTAACTCATTAGATAAAGAGGGAGTCTATAGCTTAGTTGATGAAGTGGAAGTCACTTCTGTCAATGATATGCTAAGGTGTGTTTGTGAAAAGAGTGATTGGACATTTGATGTATCTCAAGCAGTCACAACCAAGCTTGCTAAAGCTACCTTCATACTTGATGTTGTCAAGGGTTTTCTCAAGGACTGAGGAAGTGAGGCAATAAGCACAGCTACTATCTTTACTAGGTTAGTCTCCTCATCATCTTGCTTGGCTTCCTTGGTAAATTCTTCACCTTGCTCCTCTTCTTCTTCCTCATTATCAAAATGAGTTACTTCTTCAACATTTTCCTCCCCATCATTCTCCTTATCCTCTTCTTCATCAACATCCTTTACTTTAATTGGTTATTCACTTGGTTTATGAAGATGATAAACATTTTTCCAAATGTTTGTAGCATTATTAACTACATGCTCTATATCCTTAATCAAAATTAAACAGGTATTAAATCTTAGAGCCATTTTCTCTTCATTTTTCTTCAAAGACAATTTTACCTCAGCATCTATTATGCTCAATAGTAACTACCTTGGGGTTTGTGCATATATGTCTTTTACTATTTGCATTGCAAAATCCCATCTTTGCTTTATTTTCTCTAACAATTCATTAGAGATTTGAGAGGCAATCTGGTCTAATGAGTACTTCCATTTTCCTATTTTGGTTAGCACCAATTCTTTAACTTGTTTCTACTCAACCTCTATCCTTGTCTCATACTTCAAAGATTTGAAATTTTTAATTCTAGTTCCTTCTTCCATTTCTTTCAATTTCTCTTGGAAGGTTGGTCGAGGTTTGCTGAGAACAATGCCACTTCCTTTCTTCTTTGACCTCCTTGTAAAGACTGTTGTGAATGCCTTTTGAAGCTTGGTGATGATCATCTTTCCCTTTTTCTTCAAAGTTTCTTCTTCTTCTTTTGATTCTTCTTCATCCTCTACCTACTCTTCATCCTCACCTTTACCCTTAGTTAATATGAGAGGTGTACTAGATTTCAATTTGGCTATTCTCCTCTTTCCTTTGTTAACCACTTGAGGGAGCTTTATTTCTAGCTCTATTCTTTCCTTTTCCTCTTCATAAGTACAAAATTAAAGGGCCTTGGGATCCATAGGTTCATTGGCAAGGGCTTCAATGATATCCTCGGTCTCATCAATGTTTACCTCATAACCAAGAGGTTTGACCCACACAACTCTAGGCTTGACTGCCTTGATGTATACCTTGTCACAATCAACCAAGAAGCACACATCATCCTTGTAATCTTCAACTAACTTCTTAGGTATCCTGAACCTATTGTTCATTTTTTCCTTGAAAAAATCAAAGTAGTTATACATGATGTTGTCATAATTCTCTCCCATTTCTGCAATGTATTCATTTATTTGGTACAAAACTAGCACCTCCTTTCTCTAGACTACAGTGCTTTTGGAAGGGAAAAACTGTTGAACATAAAAGAATAAACATGTTAACAACGAACCAATTCTATATGGGTTATTCTTGGAGGTTCTAATGCTTTCCATATTATTATGGAATTGCCTCAATAATAACTCGGCAAGGTCATAGGATAAATTGTTCT
This sequence comes from Cupressus sempervirens, assembly GCA_028749045.1. Lineage (NCBI taxonomy): Eukaryota > Viridiplantae > Streptophyta > Pinopsida > Cupressales > Cupressaceae > Cupressus > Cupressus sempervirens. The sequence goes on along the minus strand of CM053785.1, from coordinate 1,063,363,833 downwards.
TCACCACTTTATACACCAACTCTAAGCTTCACAGGATATGTTGTTAAGATGGCTTAAACTATATATCTTATGGGCTATAACATGAATATTAAACTTGAGTTTTTCATTTGTAACACTACTTATCTTCATGCCTCTACCATACCACTTGACTAGGGTTTTCTTTTCCAATTCAGCTCGACCTAGTGTTTTGGTGGTTTTGGCTTTAGCGAGCATGGGAAGGCCAGTGATTCAATTAATCATTTTCTTGGTTATCAATATTGGTTGTTCTAGCCAAAATTGTCCATTGCTCTGTTTTATTTGAAACTCACAGGGCATATGGGGAATATGAGTTAAACCTTTTACTTCCAAATATTGATGCTCAAGTTTCAAGGTTTCATCAACACACAACAAAGCTAGGGCATCATCCATCTCAAGAGTACCAATTTCTTGAATTACACATTTAAAATGACTTTGGATGTCATTAACAAGAAGTAACTTGGGAGGTATTTGTGATTGAGCTCTATTGGGGTCTAGGGTTTCTGCAACTATGAGCACGAGCTTGAAATCTTGCACCTTCCACTCAACACTTTGAACCAACATGTCTAAACCTTTCTTGACCTTGTTACTACTATTGGATGCCATTTCAACTCAATATCTTGAGAAATTCAAAAAATATATATAGGAAATTCGCTCAAGTCACTTGAACGCACAAAAAATAGCTTCTTTGCAATAACACTTGAAAATTCATGATGAAAAATAAATTTGTTTCCATGCCTTTTGTTAAAATTTTACTATTAATGCTTGGTACGATAGTAGATGAGTTACTATAATGCTTGATAGAGTATCATCCACTACTCTATAATGATCACTCAGCAAAGTCTCTATGACTCAATAACCATAAGTGCCTTTGTTACTCTCGACCTTGCTCAGTAGAGTCTGTGACCTAACCTTACTAGGTAGAGAAGGTAACTCAGTAAGAACTGATGAAAATCTCGCTTAGTGATCCCTTTTTATCTTACATATAGATTTGGATCTTTGTTTCCTTTCAACTAGAACTAATTATGACGTCTTCTTCGATAGCTTGGTTCTAGTTCTTCCTTAAGAACTTAATTAGAAGTGGTAGAGTCACCCAATTCTTGAGTGACTTGACCATTTTTACTTGGACCAATATCCTCAGTAGACTTAGAAATCCATTGTTGTCTCATCTTCTTTCTAATGTTATCAGCTTTTGCCTTCTTATCTTCAATCTTACTAGTATTCATAGAATTCTTGGTAAGATGAACAAGTTTTGTACAAATGAAACATCTTATAGTGGTATCTCTTTTCCTCATATGATGTTTAACACAATTCATACCAATGTATCCATATTCTTCATAGTAATGACATCTACACCAGGTATTGTAATCCCAACCAAATATTGCTTTCATAGTTTTCTCTATAGGATTCAATGTTTTTGTTTTGCATTCTAATGCATTGTGTCCATGTTTCCTGCATTTATGATAGTTGTCTTCAAATTTTGGTTTCTCTTTCCATTCCTTAGCCCTATAACCATGTTGATTGCAATTGTAGCATTTTCCATTGAACTTTGTTTTTCCATTACTCTAACATTTGTTTGATGTATGACCTATCTTACCACAGTGATTGCAAGTAGATCTTTGATTCTATTGAGAGCTTTGTTTGGAGGATTCACCTTCTTCTTTGTATCCAATTCTTGCTTTTCCTTTTTTTCTATACAGATTTTTCTCATACAGTTGATTCATGTTTGTTTGAGATTTCATCATTCTTTCATTGATTTTCTTCTCAGTGTTCAGGTTATTTCTCAATCTTTCACTAAATTTTTTTCAGATCCCAACTCATTTTTTATTCTTTCATTGATTTATCTTTCAAAATTTAGATCATTCCTTATTCTTTCATTGATCTATCTTAGGCTCATGACTTCCTCATTTGCATTGGAGATTTGATCCATAAGGTCTACATATTAAAGGGAGTGGTTCTAGATTTCATTGTTCCTTCCATCCATTTCTTCTTTTATCTTGTTTCTCTATTCCAAGACTTCACATAAACTTACTGACTAAATTTCTTGTTCTGTTTTCAGTTTTCTTACTTCTTGCAGGGAACCATTCTTCTCTAGGAGTTCTTTGATTATATCATTTTCTTCATCTAAACTGCTTGAAGGGTGAAAGTCTTCAATTTTTTCTTTCAATGTAGAGATGATCATTCATTTGATTTGAAAATTCTTTTCTTCTTTTCAAGGATTGGGAAAGTTGCTCCTTATCTTTCTTGAGTTGGGCAATGGCCATTTCTAGATCCAACTTTTCATTGTCAATAGCTTTGTCAATTTTGAAAATCTCCATTTCCTTGATCTTTTCTCAAGCTATTAAACTTTCTCCTAAGAACCAAAATGCTCTAATACCAATTTTTGGCAATATTCAAGACTAAGATAAGTTACTGAGAGGGGAGGGATGAATTAGTAACTTCTAAAATTTCTACTAGTTCAATTCTCAATCCAATAAACCAATTAGCTCTTACTTCATCACATCTGATCTAATTACATGCATGAGAAACTAAAACCATAAAAGCATTCATAACACTTCAACACAAATATTTGGTGACCCAAAAACCTTCCAAATAGAAAGTAAAACTAGGGTGGGGATGATAACCACAAACTTTAGTACTACAGCATAAAGTTGGCTTGTTAAGGCTTATGATGATTTGCCCTGTTAGGAGTAATTAGAACTGCTAGGTCCACCTTGTGAGAGGATTTACAAACATACAATGAAGTATGCACTCAGTAAAGAGATTTAGAGAAGACTGTTAGGTCTACCTTGTTAGAGGATTTTGACTAGTTCACCTGTTAGGATGAAGTAGTAGATCTCTGGTATGAAACTGAGTTTTTTGATAGTGAATTCATAGTGTATTGATCATCTTATTGTGATAGATTTTTCACTATTGCTCATTGTACTAATATGGCCTTTACAATTCTTTATCTGTTGAATTCAAAATACATATGCTCTCATATTCACATTCTTGTTCTTACATTACACATTCATTACATGTCACATATTACTCATTGGATATGATACAATACATCACATATACACCAATCCAATTTACAAAATTAAAAATTTAGCCATGATAGAAGTTAACACAAATATTACAAAGTTGGCCCACATGAAGACACTTGGGTTTTGAAGACTGACTCGGTGAGGTTCTGATACTCAGCATCCACTGTCACTGCTTGGCATCATCATACTCTTAGTAGACATAGAAGCTCAGTTCATACTAATCACTTTCAAGTAGTCTTGAACTTGATCTACACTAGTGACTCAGTAGACATTGTGTAACTTGGCAAACACAGAATCACTTGGTTACCACAAAGTAGCTTGATCAACACAAGCTTTGCTTCACCTAAACTATGAACTCAATATATACTGCAATGCTCGATATGCATAGGCTTCACATCACATGAACTATGAACTTAGTAACCATTGATAACTTGGTATACACTAAACTACTCAGTTTGAACTATTGAACTTCACACTAACTGAATCTGCTTGATAACCACTAGAATTAGTCTAAAGGACTCAGTAGCAACTATAGAAGCTCAATAGCTATTGAATTGCATGGAAAACATTATAAATTTTTTAGTGAGCTCATTAGTTGTACAGAATCTAAATAAGTGTATGTCACTAATAACAAACTTGACTAATATGTGAACAAGTTAACCCTCAATTTCATTCTTATGATATCCCTCCCATATACATAGAAACCCTATCAATTCATGAAAACATTTACTTAACTCCTTGAATTAAAATAAATCAATGAAAAGACATACAACCCATCCAAGCTACATTCAAATGAAATAACTTTGTTCATTTCAATGCCAAAATTACAGATATATGAAAAAGGAGATAAAACTCAAATACACAGATATGCAAACTTTCCTTTGTATTAATATTCTTTGAAAACAATATAGTATTGGTATGAGATTCAAAATATAACTCAAGATATGTGAAATGTCCCTTTTCTGATTTTTCATGATATTTTCAACCTCTAATCAGATCTTTAAAATCAAACAGCTAATATCCCAAAGATCCACCAAATTCCTCAAGAAACCCCAAATCGGGTATGTTGAAAATAGTGCTAAAAGCTTCACAACTTCACAAATTATTAATGAATCTGAAAATGGAAATTTTTATAGAACTTTCAGCAGCATAACAGCCTACAAATTGACATTTCCAGATCCGTATATCCTTTACACAATAGCTCAAAAATGTAGGACCAAAACTATGCTCATCGGGCTCCCGAAATAGCACAAAATATGCCCGGAAACACCACAAGAACACTAATAATCTATCTCAGAAGTTTAATCATGTCCCAATATATATATTCAGCTCTATTTTAACAGCTTAAAGTCTAAAATACAGCAGCAACCAAAACTGATATGAAATACTCAACCGGAAACACCAAACTCTTACAAAAATACACCCGAAAACTCACAAATCTGCACTGTTCAGCACAAAGGCAAACTCTGTATGAGCATGCACATGGAATGGCTTCAAACTCCCGTCCTTAGCCTTCCTGGAAACCTGAAAACTCCCGTTCTTGGGTCTCCCTGGAAACCTGCAAACTCCCGTTCTTGGGTCTCCTTCTCCACAGGTTTGGCAGCCTCTGAAGAATAACAAAGAATGAGCGAAAATCAAGTCTGGAATGAGCCCAAAAATGCCTCCAAACCCCTTAAAAGAGGGCATAAATGTAACTCACGTCCAAGAGAGGTTAATGAAACTTATTTTAATAATAATTTTCATTTATTAGTCCAACGGTTTCAAAAGATTAACCCCCTTTTTCCGAAACTTCACTTTCTTGGGCCCGCCTGCCTTAGCAAAGATTTTCTTTTTAAATTATTTGAAAATGGGACATGACAAGTCCTCCCCTCCCAATCATTGCTTGTCCTCAAGCAATGGCTAAACAATAAACCAATCAATCCACCTGGATCCCAAATGTAGTCATGAACTATACTACTAACAATTAACACAGGCTCCTGTAATATCCTCTGCAATATGACCAAGAGGAATCCATAATAAAATTGACAATTATAGCTCAACCAAACTCCGAAATCACCACTACCACAATCAAAAACCCATGAGGCACAAACTCTTAGAACATCAGAACCCAAGTAAAGTGGACAAATCAAACTACCAACACAGTAAATACCATCAACGCATCCCACTGGCCTATATGGAATGTACAATCCAACTCTGCAATAATGGTGAACCCTCTCGAATGAAACTGTACCAAGTATGGAGAATCCACACACTGTACAACTCCTGTAGTCAACACAACTCTGCAAATCATCGGCTACTATCTCATAACCATAACTCCCATACACTGATGATGGTGAAAAGACATTACAAGATAAAGAGTAGGAAATGGAATCCAAACCAAATTTGTCTGCCATCAACTCCTTAGCACAAGGATCAAATGCTAACTGATGTACATACCCTGAAATATAATGTTGATAAAAAAACCCAACCTCAGTCAATAGCTCACCATGAAGAAGTGATACAACCCACTGTGACTGATCACCAGCTAAGTCAAGAGATGTCATAGCCAAAGGAGTAGAATCAATAACAACACCTGCTAAAGCATCACTCCAAAATTCCTGCTCTAAGTCATGTATTATCAACCTATCAATTGCAGGACCTATCACCATGTCATGCCCATCACAACTCTCATCCCGAGGCATCAAACTATCCCATAACTGATGATAAGCACTAGGAACCAAAGTACATCTCTGTATCATCATCTCATCAACATGGTCATCAAAGGTAGATAGATGAGCATACCTCATAGTGTAATGCCGATAGAATGCACCAATCTCAGTCAGTGGCTCAGACGGCAATCCAGATGTAACTAACTGCAATCGATCATTAACCAAGTTGGAACTGACTACTACCTCTAAAGACATTACGAAGGGAGTAGTATTACTAGTAGGAACCATGCCAACTATCAGCTCACCAACGTCACACATGGTCTTTGATACAACATCTCTAGTCTTCGTGCCATTAGTACTAGAGGTCACCACCATGTCAGGCACACCACAAAAATCTGCTACAGCACCCAACTCAATTGAACCTGACTCTAGCGGGAATGAACCTGATATGCCAATGTTAGTATCAAGGATGGATGCATCCCCATCTCCACTGTCTCTAACAATCTCGGCCATGGACATCCTCGGATCACCAAACACCATAGCTTGTGACTCTATAGAATTAGGTAAAGACTGTAGTCGCTCTAACTCCATGGTCACCTTAGCCAAATGAAACTGTGACTCCTTGAGAGCCAACTGTGTACTCTCAAGAGTCTCAAAAGTCACCTCAAGCTGCTCAGTAAGCTCACTCACCTCATCTTCCTTGGCCAACAATGCATCATATGCTGTACTGCCCCACTCCATAAGATAATCTCTGTCGGCTACCAACTGCATATAATTTTGTCTCAAAATCCGAATAGCCTCCCATAAAGAGTGGATCTCTGTCAAGGAAAGATAACTTCCTCCCTGCTCATCACTAGTAGGAGAACCCCATCCATAAACTGCTAACAACTGACGAGCAGCATCGAAATGTTGGCAAGTGATAGCAATGTCTTGGTCACTAACTCTCAACTGATTAGACACATGATGGCACTGGTTTGACTGTCTCCTACAAACCTCCTCTGATGCACTGTCTGAAGGAGTGTCCTCAAAGTTACTAGTCTCTAGAGTATTACCATCCATATCCTGTGAATCAAATCTAAAGCTCATATCAGCATACAGAGTATCAAAAACATTAGCATTGCTGTCCAACTCCTCTATACCCAAGGGAACTAAGTCTTCAAAACTGGCCACTTCATCCTTCTGGATGTCATCAATGCCAACATGATCCTGGGACTCATCTATACACACTGCCAAATATGAAATATCATCAACACATTCCAGCAAGTATGGCCGACTGGATATATGAACAAAGCCCAACATTGGTGTATAAAAACTAATACCAACATCAGACAAGATACTGGCACAAGGAAAGACAACACCGTGTAATCTGCTAATCAAATCCATGATAGCACCCAAACAAACACTGCTACCAAAAAGTGTTAAAGATCTCCAATCAACTGAATCCCAAATGCCAATATAACAATCTCGAGTCCATATCCGTAAACTAGAATCAACTGGTAACTCAAGCAAACTCCTCACCTGAGTAATATGACCAATACCAACTAACTCCACATACCTATCATGATGAGATAATGAAGTCACACTACTATCTTTGTTCACCTTCAGCTGGCTGGACAAATCATGTGAAGTACTACCAGCCTCAACCTCATGTGATGAAGCATCTAACTGTGTCTGGTACTCTTTCTTAGCAAAGTCATGAATGCTCAATGTCTGCTCATCTCTACCAGGTATCTCACCATCCTGCACAACAACATCCTCATAATCATCATCTGAACCCACTACACTGTAGTCACTGCCTGTTGTAACTATACCATCCTGAATACCTGTGGCATCACCCTTTGACGACTTGTAAACAATTGTCTTAATTTGAGTATCAAGTTGACCGTTACTATCAATCTGTGTAATATCCTTTCCCACCACCTCCTGTGGCAGAGTAGAATCTGAGACCTCTACCTGGCTATCAGCTAGTTTCTCAAACTCCTCATGCAAGTTCTTGGGAATTGTGTCATCTGTCCTGTGAGAAAATCTGCCAAATAGAAATCCAGTCAACTTATCCACCTTAGCTGGGTCAGATAACATGTCATTTATACGGTGGTGCTCAACCAACTGTTTAGACATGTCATGGCTTATTTTCATAAGTTTATCTCGAATGTCTAAATAACCATCCTTTCTATTATTTTGACTCTGGCTATCAATTGTCCAAGATTGTTCCCTCTGAGACTCTGTACTATACCTGTCCATTCTGGATAAAGTAGAGTGTAACCCCAATAGGATATAACTTCTTCAAACACCAAGAACTAACATGCAAATGATTATAAGTAGCATGCAACCATAGATTTGGACATGCAACTGATTAGAAGCAACATGCAACCACCAAATTATGACATGCAAGATCTGGGTAGTTGTCAAAACTGAAATGCAAACTTCTACAACCACCAAATTCACCAAGAACTAACATGAAAATGATTATAAGTAGTATGAAACTATAGATTTGGACATGCAACTGATTAGAAGCATGCAACCACCAAATTATGACATGCAAGATCTGGGTAGTTGTCAAAACTGATATGCAAGATCTGGGTACTTGTCAAAACTGAAATGCAAACTTCTACAACCACCAAATTCACCAAGAACTAACATGAAAATGATTAGAAGTAGCATGCAACCATAAATTTTGACATGCAACTGATTAGAAGCAACATGCAATCATAAATTATGACATGCAAGATTTGGGTAGTTCTCAAAGCTGAAATGCAAGATCTGGGTAGTTGTCAAAACTGACCTGCAACTTCTACAAACCCTCAGGCTGGCAAGATCATGGCTCTGATACCACTGAAATGTCCCTTTTCTGATTTTTCATGATATTTTCAACCTCTAATCAGATCTTTAAAATCAAACAGCTAATATCCCAAAGATCCACCAAATTCCTCAAGAAACCCCAAATCGGGTATGTTGAAAATAGTGCTAAAAGCTTCACAACTTCACAAATTATTAATGAATCTGAAAATGGAAATTTTTATAGAACTTTCAGCAGCATAACAGCCTACAAATTGACATTTCCAGATCCGTATATCCTTTACACAACAGCTCAAAAATGTAGGACCAAAACTATGCTCATCGGGCTCCCGAAATAGCACAAAATATGCCCGGAAACACCACAAGAACACTAATAATCTATCTCAGAAGTTTAATCACGTCCCAATATATATATTCAGCTCTATTTTAACAGCTTAAAGTCTAAAATACAGCAGCAACCAAAACTGATATGAAATACTCAACCGGAAACACCAAACTCTTACAAAAATACACCCGAAAACTCACAAATCTGCACTGTTCAGCACAAAGGCAAACTCTGTATGAGCATGCACATGGAATGGCTTCAAACTCCCGTCCTTAGCCTTCCTGGAAACCTGAAAACTCCCATTCTTGGGTCTCCCTGGAAACCTGCAAACTCCCGTTCTTGGGTCTCCTTCTCCACAGGTTTGGCAGCCTCTGAAGAATAACAAAGAATGAGCGAAAATCAAGTCTGGAATGAGCCCAAAAATGCCTCCAAACCCCTTAAAAGAGGGCATAAATGTAACTCACGTCCAAGAGAGGTTAATGAAACTTATTTTAATAATAATTTTCATTTATTAGTCCAACGGTTTCCAAAGATTAACCCCCTTTTTCCGAAACTTCACTTTCTTGGGCCCGCTGCCTTAGCAAAGATTTTCTTTTTAAATTATTTGAAAATGGGACATGACAATATGACAAAACCTATCATTCAATATTCATTGTATTCCTAGAATTTCTAAATTGAATAAATCATGCAATTGACAAAAATTGGACCGATTGTAAATAGCACAAGCACTAAAATTCTATAATACTCAGACCCTCACTCCACATCTTGGAAATACTTTTATAGGAAGAACTGCGACAAGCTTTACATGGGAGGACACATGTCAAAATCTTCTGGAAAGGAAATACAACGATATTTCTATACCATTACATTACACAATTTTTACTTTGATCAAAATTAGGATGCAGTTGCAAAATTGGTAGGTGGCACTTTCTGTAGGCATCTTATTTACTTTGTCTCTTCTACCACCTTATTCACAACACTTTATTTTCCTCTTGTTGGGATAGCCTTGATTTCTCCAACTTCTTCCTAGATGTATATCTCCCTTTTGGTGTGTCATTTAGTGTCTTTACCTTCATCTAAATCTTTTGTTGCCTTATTCCATCTGGCATCCGTTATGGCCTTTGATTCTAATGATAATGTATTCAAGTCTATTTCAACCTTGACTAATGAATTAAGTTATTAAAAGGTATGTCACTATCATCTTAAAAAATTGATGTTGTGCCTACTTGAGTTAGCATTGTACTAAAAGAATCTAACCATTCTTCCTAGTCCTTTAGTTTACTATCAAGATCCAAAATTGGAGGGATGTAGAACTCAATCCCTTGTGATAAGATTTTCATATTACCTTGTATAATCTACAACTTGCTAGTAAAGAAGCCTATTATTTCTCTCACTATTTCTAGGCCTTCTTTTACAGTGATGATATTATCAAGAAGATTTGGCTTCTTCACCATCAACATGATTAGCCTCTCTAAGAATTGTACATATGCCGCCTATAGATTAAAAGTGGGTGATAGCCATGCAAGTTATTCATTGAAAACATTATCAGCATCTTGTAAAGAGATAAAAAAAGAATGAGCCTATTGAGATATGTTTCTTAGAGTTTCTACTATGTGGTCTATCATGTTTGTTAAGACAGATGTCATTACCTCACCACCTTGCTATGGAGATGGAGCTTCAATTCTCATCCTTCTAGGCTTTACTTCTTCTTGCTCCACTTCTATAGTTTGAGTGGACAATTTCCACTATGACCATGGTTGGTTGCTCCTAGATGCCATGTACATTGTTTTGTTTTTCATTGGATAGTTTCTCTTTCAAAGATGCAACTTCAGCCTCTATTCCCTAAGCTTTAACCTCTAGTTTCTTTATCCTCTATTTATAAACATGGTTCTTCCTGAGCTCTTCTTCATAGAGTTTCTTGACATAGATATATAGTTATAGAATGATCTAGCTAGTCTGGTTTATATTCCTTCCACTTTATCCTCACTCATGAATGAAAAATATTTCATTGCCTTTGAAATTTTTGTACTTGAGGTACCCTACATAGTCTAGACTAACATATTTCCTTGATCAATACTCTGTACATCCGTTGATTTATTCTTATTTGTTGTAGTAGTCATGCTCTATACTGATAGAGACTTGGAATAAGTATTAAATCATGATCCCCTCTAAAGTCCATCAACTCCAAATTCTTTATAAGATATAAGATTCTCTTGTCTTCTCATTTGGTCAAGCATGAAATCTTGTTCTAGATCCCAACCAGGCACTAGAAGCATACCACTTCTCTATACTAGGTCTTTAGCCTCTATAGGAGTCATCACTTCACTCTTTGGGTCATATGCATGAAGCTTTTCAACCAATTCTTGCTTCTCTTCATCAAATTCTCCTAGCTTCATTTTCAAGACTAGTTCACTCTATTTTATTTTGTAGAGGAACCTTTTAAACTCAATGGAATTGAATAATTCATCACTATAAATTTTTAAGCTTGGATGATCCTATCATCCAATCTTTTTTCTGCCAATTCTAATTTAGTCAAAGAATTATCTACTACATTGACCCTATCTTGTATATAGTTTTGCCTCAAATTAGAAAAATATTGGTTTCTTCTAGGCAGAATTTACTATGTCCTTTGTTTTACCTTTTCAAGTATATGGACTATCTTCTTCCTTTTGTTACCTTTGATAACCTATGATGCTTCAACAAGATCATCCTCTTCAATTTCCAAAGTTACATTTGGCTCCAGGTTATCAGGATTTACCCTTTTCTCTTCTCTAGTTGGCCCTTTTAGCATTTGTGTCATGATCTTAGCATGAAAATTCATAATTTTCCTTATTCTTTGTAGATAGGGGATATCCATATAAAAACCCTTGAAATTTGAGTCTTCTTTCTTCATCTCCCTTTCTACCCTTAAAACATCATCAAATTTTGCTAACTTGTCAATATCTTTCCCTTCAGCTATAATTTTCGGAATTAGGTCCTCATGTGGTAATTCTTTTGTACTTGGCAACACATAATTCCTAATTTCTTTCAAGGCATTCCTCACCCAATTGGCTGGGTCATACATTCTATAGGAAGCAGCTGAAAAATTACAATGATGGAGGAAATAATGGATTTGATTCAAGGATTCTTTTCTAATTGAAAAGTCTAATGTTCTAAAGTATCTACACAAAAATGTGTCTCTATGCACTTTAGGCCCTAGGTATTCTCTATTTACCATCATCAACTACCACATGAATTCAATTATGGCTAGTCTAGGAGGGATATATCTAGGCAATATATGGGGAGGTTGTGGGAAACCATAGACTCTCATGAGGGAAAAATTTGGGAATAAGAATATGTCTCCCCAATTTTGGCCTAACCTCTTACTCTCAGGTAGAAGGGATGGTCTTATCAAACTTTTCAATAGATGTGGAGTCCTAAAGAAACTAGGGTCTAGCATTTTCATGATTATAGAGCTAAAATTATTTTAAAATGAAACAAAATAAAAATAGTGATAAGAACTATCCCATACCTATTTCCATAGCTGAACTAGAAGATCTTCATTAGAATCAAAGGTGTGGTCAATGAAATGTGAGCTAATATATCCAACATTCTTGTATAAAATAAAATATGATGGAATTTTAAATTCCCTATCTCTCCACTTTATGCCAGCCCAATACTTTCTTTCATTTTCTCCAGAATATAATCTACATAATAATATTCTTTACCATGATATGACTCATGTACATCATTGGCCACAATATACTATGCCCCATACACCATATTAGATCCATCTTTTCCTACCACTTTGTGGACACCATACATTGTGTTCACAAAATTATTTTTGAACTTGTCCAAGCATATCTTCTTGTCCACTTTCTTAGGATAATCTCCCACCTTCTTCAAGTCTATGGGGAGGTGTTGCAAAATAGTTTTCCTAGTGTAAACCTTAATATTTATTTCAAACTTCCTTCAAAGTTCAATTAAGTCTACTGATTTGCTCACTTCACCATCTAGTCCAAAAGCTTCTGTGAAAGAAACACAATCTAGTGTGCATAGAATGGTGTCATTATTTCTATGGAATGATTTGGTAGTTGGATTATATGATTTAATTAGACCTTTCACAAAATCAATATCTATATATACTTTTGGAAAGATGAAATTTGCCAAATTGTTCTCATAGGGAATGCAAACAATAATTTTATCCATCTTGTTATGATATAAATACCTAAAAAACTCATAAACATTAACACTAAAGGAAAATAGCAACCATACAGAATGCATAAGGACCTTGGAAATCATGGTCATTTGCAGAGATGGTGTTCAAGGATTTTTGAAACAACTTGATCCATTAATCTGCAAACTTTTATTTTGTTTTCTCTTCCTGGTTTTCCCCCCTTTAGAAGTAGAAGTCTCTGTAACTTTCATATCTGCAACTTGAATCTCCTCAACTTCATTATCAAACATCTTGGTTGTAAGGTAAAATCCTAAAGTTCTACAATTAATATTGAGAACTATGAATCCTTCACACTGAAAGATCTGCAATTGCTAGAAATATTTTCTTTCTACAAATGGTAACCTATTACTAGCCTAAAGAATGTTATTATATTGTTTGTACTTCATCAATTAATGCTATGCATTAAATTCCTACATGCATGAGCTTTAAACTTAGTATTCTCTGTCACCTCAATGGAGCATCGATTTAACTATCCAACTTTGCATTCTCTGTACTTTCTTGAATTTTCATTAGTTAAGATTCCTTTGTCATTTTCTAGCTCATAAAAAAGGGGGGAAAGGTGATTTCATGTCTTATTTTAGGGCTCTTATGATCTTATGGCTCACTTTAAAATTTAAACCTTTTGTATCATCTTTAGCAAGGAATTTGACTTTTATGATCTTTTGATCACTTGCTTATCACATGATGGAGGGTTCTCTTCAAATCTTCTATGATCTAATGATAAACAATTTTTCATAAAATTGAGGCATCAGCTGGAATGTCTTCTTAATAATTATGATCTTACACTTTACCATGTTTCGTATCTTTGAAGAGGCCTCTTAAGTTTCTTACAATCTTACGAGCCACAACTTATCATATGATTAGAATACCAAAAGCTATATATTCTTTTGGTACCAGGAACTTGCACTTAGCATTTTATAAACCGTTTCATAGAATCACCAACATGTATCTTATCCCATATGATCTTATGATTATAGCTTTGCATTACATTAGATCTCACCTTCTCTTGCTTTACAATCTCTCGATCGCAGTTAACTGAGCCTCTTTGTAACTTTAGAAGTTATCTCTTGATTACTGCTTTTACCTCCCAATCATACATATAGTTGTAGCCTTTCTTCACCATAGCTTCAAAAAACCATAACATTTACCTTTCTTCAAGTTTTAGCATATGACCATAACTTTTCATAGCCTCAAGCTTTATCTTTTCCTTCCTCACAATCTCTCAGTTGTTGACAACCAACTCCTATCATAACTTCATAACTTTTCCTTTAACTATTGTCTCTAACTCTAGACTATATGTTGGCTATTATCTCTCCTATTTTGTAAGTTTGGAGACTCTTGGATTCACTTTATGTTATCCCTTATGACCATATGCTCACCTATATTTCATGGATTTAGAAACCTTTACTATTTTCTCCTGCAATCTCATGATCTACTACTCATCTACTACTCTTTGTATCTTTGGAAGGTTCAATTTCCATGCATCTCAAATTATTTATGCTCCTACACCTAGCCCCACTTTTCATCATTGTATCACTTAATATTTCCTTTCTTATGATCATATGATCCGCTCACTTTCATAGTTTTAAAAGTCTCTCTAGGAATACTTATGCTTACATGATCTTGCATTTATCAAAGATCATAACCCTTCATAATCTAAGCATATTATGTTCTTATGATCTTATGATGCTTCTACTTTTGTATGGTTGAGATTTCCCTTTTGAGCCTTTAGGCTCATATGCCTTTCAGCTTATCATAACATCATATTACTTGTCATTTACCATAAGAAACTTATGATGACACAACAATAGAATGATCGTAACATTGAAAACTTCAAAACATACACCTATGATGCTCCAATTATATGGGATATTTTAAGATCAAGAGACTCAACACTCCACCTTTATGATCCTCCACTAGCCTTTACTTCATAACATTAGAAGAGGAAAACTTTAGGCTTGCCACTAGATGCTAAACACCTTAATCGTAATAACGTAATGCAAGATGGATAATATGAAAATGACATATGATCTCCCACTTGAACATAAAACCTAGGGTAAAGGTTATAATTGATCACGGATTTAATAAATTTCTCCATGATAGGGTAAAGACATAATCCTAAGGACATTAATATATCCTTCTTAGGGGAAAAAAAATTCAAATTGGGCTAGGGCAAAAATATCAGGTTATGGTGACTTTTCTAGAAAATTGACAACAAAATAAAAGAAACCCTAATAATACAACACATTTCAAGCTATTTTTTACAATAAATTTCCAAAAAATTTGCATAGTAAAAATAAAGGCTATCAATTGCTCTATCTAGGGATAATGGATAACCTATATCCATGTAAGAATTAAGAATATATGGGTTAAGTAGACCACATACATGACAACAAACTTTGACAAATCTGAGAAACAAACACACACACACAATTGAAACAATAAATATATATTTACACAATGTATAGGCCTAACTACTATTCATGGCAATTTAATACCTTCAAGAGAAGTATTTTTTCAAGAATTTTTCATGTACTAGAAATTCAAGAAGGTTTCCTGATAGTAATTTTATGAAATAAGAATCCTCTCCCTAGTTTTGATGAACTAGGTATGTACCTAACTAGATGGGGTCAAACTTTCCATGCTTGCCCTTATCTTCTAATTTGGCATTTTGTAACAATACCATATCTTTAGGATAAAACTTTATTGATATTGCCTTCTTATCAAGTAGATGTTTAACTTGAATTTGTAACTTTGCATTCCATTCTAAAGCATCTCTTCTAGTCTCATCTAACTGCATAATATCATCCATTCTAGCTTGAATCTCATCAATGAGATCATTATCATAATGTTGAACAAATTTGTACATGCTCCTTAAGTTATTTTGTGGTAATCTAGCTTCTATTCCATAAACCAAATCAAATGGTGCACAACCTATAACTTTATTTATTGTTACTCTGTCAACCCAGAGTGGCAATGACAATTTGGAATCCCAAGCTTTCTTGTTTTCTTTTAAAATTATCTTGATTTTTTAGAAAACTTGTATTGCTTGATTTAGCTTGCCCATTTCTTTGGGGATGATATGGGGAAGAGGTCGATCTAGTTATACCATATTTTTCACAAAAAGCCTTGTATTCTTCAAATTTGAAGTACATTTTATTGTCTATAACTATTTTCTCTGGACATCTAAATTTGATAATGATGTTATTTGAAATAAAATCCATTAGCACTTTACTAGTAGATTTTCTAGTAGGGATTTCCTCTACCCATTTTGTAAAATAATCAGTAGCTACTAGTATCAAATATTGTCCTCCACTTGACTTGTTTGTATTTTCACCTATAAAATCTATTCCCCACTACTAAAAATTTCCTTGCTCCTCTACTAGTTTTAATGATAAATTCCCAAATAATTTCAATTTTCCACTAAACCTTTGACAAGAATCATGCTTCTATACAAGCTTATATGCATCCTTAAAAATAGTAGGCTACGAAAATCCTTTTTTGATCATCTTATGGGCTATTTTGTTAGCCATATCATGGCCTCCACATACTCCATGATGCATCTCATCAACACATTTCAGCGACACACCTCCAATACTTATCCACCATAATTGACCACTCATAATAACATACTTAATAGTCTACAACTTTAAAGTTCTTCTTTGATTATCATTCAATCTTGGTCGAGTTTTCATGTATTCTAATTAGAATATAATGTCCTTGTACCAATCACAGGCATCCATATCACATAACCTATCTATACTATCAACATCAAGTTGACTTATCTGATTTCCTTCAAGGTTGGCTTTTGCCATTTGATTGGAAATTATTTGACCTTTCACCAACTTAGTGATTTGAATATCTATACTAAACTCTTGTAACCTATTGATCCACCCACATCTTCTTCCTTAAACTTGTGGTTATGAGAAGATGTCTTTTACTACAGCACTTGGAACAAATGCAATAAAGATAGCTCCCATCAAGTAGCACCTAAATAATTTCATAGTTCTAACAAATGCACAAGCCTACTTCTCATTTATATCATATTTTAACTTTGTAGCTTGCAAGGATATACTAAAAAATGACATGGGTTGCTCATACCAATCCTCATTCTTTTGCAATAACACATAGTCTGATATCACCATTCTTCTTTCTAATAGGAACTAGATTTGAAACCCAAGAAGAATTCCTAATTAGCTTAATAATTCCATCATCCTTTAGTTTTACCAATTCCTCTTGCACTTTTGGAGCTAGTGTTGGATTAATATGTCTTTGTTCTTGTCTAAAAGGCTTAGCTCCTTCTTTCAATAGAATTTCATGTTGAAAGAGATCCTCTCTATAAGTGTTCAAGTCATCATAAGACCAAGAAAAAACATGTCTATATTTTCTTAATAATTCAATCAAAGTTTTCTTGATTTTATGAGATAATTTTTTCCTATATACACCTTCTTAGGTGTTTGTATGATTCCAAGGTTTACCTCCTCTAAGTCATTTGCATCATGCTCTTTTTCATTTGTTCTATATCTATCATGATTATCAAAAATAGTTTCCAACACAACTAGACCCTTAGGAATTTTATTTATTTTCAACTAAACAACTTCCTCACCAAAAAAAAATCATTACCATGTATGGTTTCTACAAGAGTTGTACAATCAACCTTCTTCTCCCAAAATTGGTCTTCACAATTTAAAAATCTTATTATATTTATGTCTTCTTCAAAGACTTTCCATTTTGGATATTGTAAGGCAGTGATGGTCTGGTTTGTACATCCACTTTTGATAAAATAGAAAAGGTTACAATCCTTTAGGGGTTAAATCATCAAGCTTAACAGAAATATTTTCTAACAGATCTATCATCTTATTATTATTTGTATCCTTCCATGTGATTCCAAAGGAATCAAAAATCTCTATCATATCCCAAACAAAATTTCTATATTGCTTTATCCTTTTTTTCTTAGAAATATATACTTCCTTTACTTGGGAAACAATCAATTTTGAATCTCATATAACATGCAAATATCTTAAACCATGCTTATGAGCTACCCTCAATCCTAATAGTAAGGCCTCATATTTTTCTATCAAATTTTGATAAGACTATGTCAAGTACTTTCATAGTCTCCCTATGATGATCCCATGTATCAAATCCTTATAAGAGTGTTCCAAGGTTGGGAACCACTTCAACATCCTTTGCATGGTTTAGAGGTAATTTCATTGTGGCAAAGGCTTTGGCAAGGGAATGACCCTCATGACTATGGCATTTACAAAGAAGCATAACATGCTTCTTTAACTCCTTACACTCAACTCTTCACTATAGTTATTCTTTAGTTTCTTACATGTGCAATTTTATCACCTTGGAAAATTGTATTTGATCCTACTACCTGGGAACAAATGATTGTTCATTTTATTGTACCTAATCTTATGAGATTTCTATAGGATTTTTTTACCAACCCAACTAATCAACAACTAGATCCATTTAACTAGTTATGGCTGGTTTCTTTCTAAAAGTGTCTGCTTTGATATGGTTTTGTAAAATTTCTTGCAAACTCTACCCATTTTTTGTGGTTTGCATTATTTTTGTTGAGGATCTTGAGATAAGTCACT
Source organism: Cupressus sempervirens (assembly GCA_028749045.1). Classification (NCBI taxonomy): domain Eukaryota; kingdom Viridiplantae; phylum Streptophyta; class Pinopsida; order Cupressales; family Cupressaceae; genus Cupressus; species Cupressus sempervirens. Next base: position 1,063,345,204 of record CM053785.1, on the reverse strand, counting down.
TAGCATGGGTTAAGTGATTTTTATTTTATTTATCATTTGGATTCTAGAATATGTATACAAGTAGATCAAGTTTTCTATTGTGCTAAGATATAATAAGTACCTTAAAAAAGATCTCTAAATATACATGTTTGGAAGGAGATATAAAGAGATAATTTTTTAGAAGGAAAACAAGCCAACATATACATACCCTTGAAGAAAATCATAGAGCTAAGGCATGGAAGTTAAATCATAGAGCAAGGGAACAATGTGATAACAAAATTGCAAAGCAAGGGCACAACATGACAAAAAAATCATAGAGCAAGGGCATGTCAGAAAAATTGTAGAGCAAGGGCACAACAACCAAATTGTAGAGAAAAACTACAGAGTAAGGACACAAATATTGAATACAATTGGTTAATTGTGTATTTTCTTTGATGTTACATAAAATGTCATATCTTTATCAGTCAATCTATACCAAGCTCACTCAAGCATTGAAGATAGTTTCTTGTGTCAACCAAACATTTCAGAGTTTTCCAAGTTTAGAAGTCAGTGACTACCAAGTTCACTCAAGCATTAAAGAGAAGTTTGAAGAAGATGAGTGTTAATTGAGCTCGCTTGGTCAATGAAGGAAAAGTTGGATGGAACCAATGTTAATTGAGATCACTTGGTTACTATTGTCACAAAAGCTTACACCCTTTTCCAAAGTCTTACCTAAGGATAATTTTTTGAAACATGGAAACAACCTTCAAGTTGTGGGACTTGAACTCTAAGGTTGAGTCTCCATTGAAGGTTGGCTTCCTCTACTATTAGGATGCACTTAAACTATTCTTGAAGAGAAAAGGGAGAAGGAATATGTGAAAGTAACTACCTAATCTATTCTAAAGAGGTGATGCACCAAAATAGGGTGTTCAAACCAATCTCTACCCATACATGCACAGTACTATTATCATGACAGTCCAAGGATATATAGATTCAAACTTTCTTTAATCTATAAACTACATAAAGACTAGACAACCACATGAGTGACACAAGAAAAACTACTTCACTTATTATCATTCACTAGCCAAAGAGATATAGAAAATGTATAATACAAATTTTCACAGTACATCAAAGAGAGGCAAACAAGCTTGCACAGTATGACAATAGTGTATGCATTAATTATGGACTATTAATCAACCACACTTCAACATGGTCCTTACATGTGAAACCATCCCAGAATGAACATTGAATCATTTATCCAAAATAATTTGGAAAATCAACCTGTTGCTTTCTAACTAGATGGATTTTGCTATTGCTCTCAAAATGAGAAGCTAGCAACTAGACCTCTAGTATAAAGGATTTTTACGCTATATTAAAATGTAATATTATACTAGATGAGATGCATTTAATCTAAGAAATAAAAGAGCATACCATGCTAATTGAATGCATTTTAACACTAAGATGATTTTTAATGAAATAAATTAAAGCTATAGATGTATGAGAAAAATGAGTAGATGTTCTAGCATAAATTCAATACAAATTCAATTCAACCCTCTTTTAATGAGGAATTGAAGGCCTCTTAAATAGAATCCTAGGATCAATCAACGGTCAAGATCAATTTGGATGGATGGTCAAGATTGGAGATGAGACTTAGTGAGAATGGAAAATTCCTTGTGAAAAGGAAGTTAATTGATTCAGATCTAAATATGATAGAGAGTTAACTGAGCTTCACCTGAGTGTGATGGAGAGTTAACTAAGTTAATTCCATTTCGAGTTCTTGTTCGCTCAGAATTCTCATTTATGAACCAAAGAGAAGATATTTAATTTAATAAAATAAGATAGACCTCAATGAATAAACTTTTATTAATTGAATAATTAAAATAAGGACATTATTAAATTAAATACATTTAATTCCTTTGTACATTAGCTAAAGAAGTAATTTAATTTAAAGGAAGAATGAACACTTATAATTAAATTAAACTTAATCAATAGGTTTAATGCAGCTAATTTAAATTGATACTTAAGAATTTAATTTTAAAAAGTGATTAATGCAAAATTAGGGTTTTTTGCATCTGGCACTTAGGTCAAGTAGTGATAATTAGAATTTCCTAGTAAAATAGGACTTAGGATTGATTGAATAGACTATAATTAGTTTAGCATGGCAATGTGCCAATTTTTGGATATTACATTTGCCCCTCTTTGAATGAATGTATGAGCAACACATTTGATTCAAAGAAATCAGAAGTTTGAAGCATAGATCAAGAAATGAGATTGATTCTAAAAGTGATGATATGAAGACCAATTGATATGATTTTTAAGGTTATCTCCAGAATGAAGCTTAACCTTAGGGGATCTAGATAGAACACCTAGATACCAGATTTTATAAGCTTTTTAAGGTTATCTCCAAAATGAATCTTAACCTTAAGGGATCCAAATAGAACACCTAGATACTAAATTGATAGCATAAAGATTGTCACATTTCATAGAATTGTTCCTAGAATGAAACTCAATTCTCAAGAGTCGGGGTTTAGACTATATTGATACCTTTCTAATAGATGATGACAAGATTAATCACAATCCACAAAATTATCCCCAAAATGAGGCTTAATCCTTAGGAGTCATGGTCTAGACTATCTTGATACCTATCCATTGAATAGCGATCTATAGCAAGAGCTTAGAATCATCCCTAGAACGAGGCTTAATGCTTATCTCTAGAATGAAGGTTAATCCTTAGCAACAATTCAAAATTATTTGTAGAATGGAGCTTAATTCCCTAGAGTCTAAATAGAACATCTAAATACTGCTCCATGGAAGAGATAACAAAACCTATCATGAGTTGTACAATCATCCCCAGAATGAAGCTTGATCCTCAAGAGTTGGGGTTTAGTCTATCCCAATACCTATCCATTCAACTCTAACAAGAACTATTACAAGATGTGATCAGCTAATCAAAAGATAGGATAGATGACATAGATGCCAAATAGAGGGGAATGAGATGCCCCGAGTGATTAGATGCCCCAGGAAATGAGGACATAAGATTTAGATTGAGTTGAAGTGAGTTTTGAGAGATTCAATGATGTAATCATTCTGTCCACTTTGGGAGCAAAATCCAAAGATGACACACTAGAATAGTGATGTAGAGTAGTATATTGGAAGATACAGAAGAAATTTGGGGTTTGAAAGAATATAAAAGAGACTAGAAGGGTTTGAAGAAAATTTGGAGTGGATTTGAAGTGATTTTGAGGTCCAAAAGGCCAAGTTTGACTAGAGTTGGCTTGAGGTGACTTTTTTCAAAAAAATTGAAATATTTTAAGAAATTGTGATTTGAATAGATTCTAAAATACACAAAGTATCAGAAAGATGGACTATAAAAGCATTTCATCACGTCAGTCCCAAAATTTTAAAATGTGATTCTAAGATGTTTAAGTGTGTCAAATTTAAAATTTGATCCCGAAAATGAGTTCAGAGTAGCCAAATTAGTTCGAGATGATTTTCACACCAATTAGAGCACTTTGAAAAATTAGGTCAAAACCTATATAAAGGCCCAAAGGGTCAATTTCAATTCATTTTTGCTTTTGTCTTTTGTGGAGAAGAGAACTTTGTGTTGAAGGATGGTGGTCCCCATGCGTTCTCACCAATTCGAGCACTCCTGATGATGCAGTTGATCAATGGAGAATGGACATCTAGTGAGTAGTTGATAATCTTGCTTTTCATTTTGATTTTCATGCATTTCAAGATGTTTTTAGCATGTTTTAGCTAGTTTTTAATTTTTTTTGTGTCATTTTTTGTAGGAAGATGTCTCTCTTCACGTGGACCCAATCACCCATCATGCAAAGAAGTACCAAGCTAGTACTTCTTCACCTAATGTTATAAGTTTCCTCACATGGAAGATACCCATATTTTCTATGAGAAACCCTAAAAGAGGTAATTATTTCACTCATCATTTGATCACTTTTTGTAGGATGAAGTGTGTTCTCACATGAAGATGTGCAATCTCATGTGAGGACATAAAATTTCACACAAAATTCAAATGCATAGTGCAAGTTTAAATGTTCTAAATTTGATTTTTAGTTGTATTTTTACATCATCATTTGTGGTTGTGTTTATCTAATACTAATCATTTGCCTATTGTGTTCATGTGTGTAGGTTACCTTTCCTGATGTCAAATTTAGGACTCATTACCTACCTTATGGAGCATTGTTGCAGCAACTAGATGATGTCAACATGGCACACATTGATAGACTTGAATTATCATATCTTTGTTGGATCCCAATAGTGTTGGTAAATCATAGCCTTTTGAATGCATTGGTGGAATTTTTCCATTAAGAGATGAACAGCTTCCATCTGCCTCAGGGAGAGATGACCATCATGTCAAAGGACATCTACAAGATACTATGGATACCCTTCCATGGGTCGTGAGTGGTTTATGACATAGTGCCACGGACAATAATAGAGGCACTAAGTATTGTCCTTCAGTAGGATCTGATCATGGTTTGAGCCATCACATGGGATGATCTAGTTCATACCTATGGGCCCACTCATAGGTTAACAGTGGTTTTGGGTATATTCATCATTAGCTTGGTGATGCTAGACAGAGGTTAGCATGGGTTAGAGTATGGATGGGGCTGGATGTTACAGATGATGCTAGAAACTCTAGAGAGATATGAGTGGGGTGAGTGCATGCTTGTTCACATGTTCCACGAGATGCACAAGATAGTTTATCACAAGAGGAAGAGCATGGCTACTGGGATCTATGTTCTTCAACTATGGTCATGGGAGCACTTGCCAATGATAAGGCCTATTTTTGCAAATGAGTGACAACTCATGGAGCCCTACATATATATGCATAGAGGCTAGTTGACCCAAACTGCTATGGGGAAGACTAAACAGTGGAGAGGCTAGCTAAATGACTTGGTAGCAATAGTATGGTAGCCATAGAGAGAGACTAAGGTGTGGGATGATGCACCCTGAGAGCTAGGACACATGTTCACTTTTCAACCACTTATAGGTCGATGTATACAAATTATTGAGAAATTTCCTCTGAGATGCGTGTGGAACCACAAGATATATCTCAGGAGAATTTCTCATATGCGTGACTCACAACAGATCCAGACCATGGGTGGTCCCCAAGATTAGACCCAAGTAGGTCAATGATTGATGTACATAACTCAGTTGCAACATATTGGGATTACATGGTGCTGGTAGTAGGTGGGAGGATGACTCCTACATATCAAGCTTATTTTTTGAGTCATCCCTTTCCATGATTCATAGATCCAGTGGGGATGGTTGCATCCATGCAGCAAATATAGGCACCACAATAGCCATAGCCAGAGAGGGTGAGATAGTAGACCAAATAGGTATAGATTCCTCCTAGGTAGATGAGAATAGACCCTAATGCTGGAGGTAGTGGGATAGATCAAAGGAAAGCTCAAGGTGAGATGGGTTCCCTAAGAGCCATAGGAGGAGATACATAGAGGCCTCACACAAAGGAGTAGCTAGCTGAGCAACTAGAGAAGGGGCTTGGTGATGAGGAGATGCAGGATCATCTTGTTGTAGGGGGCCAAGGCAAAGATATCCTAGCATAGACCTAGGAGGCCCTAAGGAGAGTGAGAGAGAGGGTGCAGACTATGTAGTGATAGTTCGAAGATCTACACATACATATTGCAGTGAGGGACACCTAAATTGTAGAGTGGGATTAAGAGATCCACAATTTACGAGAGCAACTAGAGTGAGAGGCTGAAAGGTCAAAGTAGCAATAGGACAAGATCTAGCTGTAATCAATGAGAGTAGCTTACTATTTTGTAGCATATGTGGTAGTAGTGCCAGATGAGATAGAGTAGGTGCCTCTATTTTCCCATTATGCACGAGAGTCAGGAGCTGCATGACCTCCAATGAGACCTGATATGCCTCCTCCTCCTCTATTGTTGCCAATGGGTGGTGATGGGGAAGGAGAGAGTTAGCTCTATTTATTCTAGTTTTGATCTATGTATTGATTGGTGTGCTAGCACCATTTTGTACCATTTTTTAGATCAACAGCACTCGAGTAGCATCCATTTTTGCACCAATGTACACTTTTGACGTGATATATATATATATATGAGATTTTTTGATTTGAGTACCATTTTCACATGTCAAATTTTTATCTTTTTAGTTTTTCATACATGAGATGTTTATGCTATGGTTATGAATGCAAATTTGATTGATGTATGAAAGTAGTGTAGATGAGATGGTTGATGAAATTATGTATGAAATGCAAAATGTGAATGAACTAACATCTCATGTAGTGTTCCATTTTTGTTGATAGTGACACGTATTCCATGAAAATCAAGAGGATGAACCAAAGAACTAAATGTTTTTGCAACCATGAAGAAGCATGATACTTTGAAGAAGCCCACAATCCCTCATCACAAAGGATGCAAGTAGATCAGCAATTGAACCATGTGCTTATGCAATGCAACCCTATGCTAGATGCAAGCCTAGGATAGATGCAACCTTAGGTCTAGTTACCAAGCTTTGATAATTATCATCACTGAGTGTTTAACTAATTCTCACAGGTTATACAATTCCCACTGACATTGAAATCATGGAAATATGAATATGACACATGTACTAGTTTTGTCAAAATTGAATGTAAGCATTTGAGGCACAAGAAGCCAAAATAACTAGAACATTTATCCCTTTTAATATAGCAAGAAAACATAAGCATAATAGCATAAATGCTAGGATGACCAGAATGTTTCTTGCATACAGACACACTAGACACATGAGAGATCCTTCTTATGTTAAGAAATTAGTAAGTATTATGTCTTCAATGACCCTTACATTCACAACCTGAGACAAAAGTGTGCTAGGCATACTTGCAATGACCTATACATTCACTTAGTAGGATGAGTATCATTATTTAGTTTACCATAAAGAATTCACTAAAACAAGCAAGGAAAAGAACCAACCTCGATGATGAGTCCATATAAAAGGAGTCAAGGTACACACTGCCATCCAATATGAGATAAAGGCTCTTATAGTGGACACCCCTTTTATAAGGATACTTCAAATTATTAGAACTAAACCAAAAAATAGAAAGAAAAGAAAAGAAAAGATCACGCCCCTGGTCCTCACTTCTCTAGTTGAAACTAACATCATTAAGTCACTCAAAGAGACATGATAAAGCTAAAGCCAAATAAACAAAGGATAGCTTAGCATATCCAAACAAGTTCATCATTTAGAGTTCATTTTTTGTGTTATAGGATAGATTTCAAGTGTCAATGTTCAAAACATGTATGAAAGAAATCTCTAGTAGGGTGACAATAGTAGATAGACACAGTTAGGACAACTGTTGACAAAATTCAAAGGAGTCTTTAGTAAGAAGAACTGTAGTAGGAAACTGAGCAATAGTAGAGAAATGTAGTTAGAACAACTGGTGACTAACATGAGAGAGATCTTCCATTAGAGGCATTTTAAAACTGGTAGTAGGCAGACTTAGTTAGGAAAACTGGTGACTAATGCAAGAGACTTTCTGTGAGAGGAATTTCAAAAGTGACACAAGCAATAGTAGAAAAATTCAGTTAGAACAATTGGTGAATATCATGAGAGATGTTCCATGAAAGGAATCTCTAAAGTGACATGAGTGACAGTAGGAAAATGTAGTTAGAACAACTAGTGACTGATGCAAGAGATTCCTATGAAACTATAGGGTGTTGCCCCTGAGTTATGACAAGATTCAATCCATGGATACATGAGAAAAAGCAACAAACTAAAGTAGGAAAGCAACTGTACAGGAAGCCAAAAGATGCACTACAAGATATAGCTTTTGAAATAAGAGGTATATGTTTACTAGGCTTTCACCTTCTTGGTAGAGTTTCTTTTTTCTTTTTCTTTTTGCTACCATGATGCCTATTTTCCAAGTTTTCTTCCATGGCACATTTTTTAGTTTTCAATTTTTTTTTTATTGTTCTCTTTTTTTTCTTTTTTTTCTTTTTTTTGAATATTTTTCTAGTATTACCAAGGTTCCTTTTGCTAGGTTTCCACCAAGGTAATATTTTTTCAAGACTTTTTGCAATTTTTAGATATTTTTTAGGACATTTAAGTATATACAGTGAGCTTCTAAAACTAGATCAGTTGTAAAACTACTTCAGATGGAGAGTATTGATGGGCTCCTTGAGCATCTCTCCCTCAAATGTAGAAAGTTGGTAAGCACCAGATCCAAACACTCTAGTGACTATATGGGGACCAAGACAGTTGGGTTCGAACTTCCCTTTTTTTTACTCATTGTTGTTGATTCTTAGGGTTTTCTCTTAGAACAAGAACACCTAATTGGAAGTCACATGGCTTAATTTTCTTATTGTAGCTTGTAGATATACATTGCTAATAAGCTCTAAGATGATTGTATGCCACTTTTTAACACTCATCTAACAATTCTAGCTCTTAAAGCCAAGATATTTGTAGTCATCATTAGTAATGAAGCCCTTCATGGAGATTCACAAAGTAGGAATCTTGACCTCAATGGGAAGCACAACATCCACTCCATATACCAAAGCAAAGGGCATTGTACCCATTGGAGTTCTGATATTTTTTTGTAAGCCCATAAAGTAGGATTAATCTGAAGGCGCCAATTCCATCCAGATTTGTTAACTGTGTGATGCAAGATCTTAAGGATCTCCTTGTTGGATGCCTCTACTTGGCCATTACCCTAGGGGTACTAGATATAAGATCAATGTTGCGTGATTCTAAACTTTTTGCACAATTCCTTAAGAGCTTTATTTTTAAACTATCCTCCATCATCAGTGATGATGGAAGAAGGTACACCATACCTACATATGATGTAATTCATAATGAACAGAGCTACAATTTTCCATTTTCTATAGAGAGAGGGACTACCTCTACCCACTTTGTGAAGTAGTCTATAGCTATAATAATGAACTTATGTCCATTTGAAGAAGACGAGTGAATCTAATCGACAAGATCAAAGGCCCATTGTTGGAATGGCCATAGTGTGATAGATGGAATTAGATCTCTAGCTTTTGCATGAATTATATTTCCATAGAGCTGAAATTTTTTGTAGGACTTGGCATATTTGATTGCCTCTTGCTCCATATTTAGCCAATAGTAACTAGCTTTAATAAGTTTATGAGCTAGTGTTAAGAAATTAGAGTGAGATCTGAAAATTCCCTTCTGTACATCAATTAATGCATGTTTAGATTGATCAAGTTCTAGACACCTAAGGAGTGTTCCATCAAGACCTCTCCTAAATAAGTCATTAGCAATAATAACATACCATGAAGCAGTGCGGATAAGGTAACATTTTTTATTTTGGGTTAGACCGTCCAAAATTGTTTGGTCACACAAGTAAGAGTATATATGGTGGTAGCTAGATGAGTCATGTCCTACAATAGAACAAATCATCCAAGATTTGAGAGAGTTATAGGAAGGGTAGAGTAATGTTTCCACTAGGAATTCATGTCGAAGATCATTTTCTGGCATCTGTAATAAGGAAGCAAGGGTAGCCATGGCATCAGCTAATTTGTTGTCTACCCAAGGAATTTGTTAAAAATTGATATGAACAAAGTATTTCTTTAGTTCATCCACCATGTGTTTATAAGGGATCAATTTCTCATCCTTTTTCTAATATACATCCTTGACCTAGTTGATTATGAGTTGTGAATCACCAAAGATGTTTAATTCATCCACTCTCCATTCAACTGCAATCTTCATGCCATTAATTAGATATTCATATTATGTAATATTCTTTGTACAAGGAAATAGAATCTTGTATGTCTTAGGCAGTGGATACTTCTATGGTGTGATAAACAATAGCCTAGTACCAAATCCATGTTGTGTGAATGAATTGTTAAAGAACATCACCCAAGTTTGGTATGTGAGCATTAGAATTGATTCATCAAGAAAGTCAATGTTTAGCATGAAAAGGCTCTACATTAGTGCTTTTTCTAATTGGTTAGCAATTGCTTGTCCTTTGATAGCCTTCCATTCAACATATAGAATGTCAAACTCACCTAGTATCATGACTCAGTTAGCTAATCTTCCTATTAGAAATGCCTTGCTACGTAAGTACTTTAATGGATAAATTTTAATAACCAGTCATGTAGTATGAGAAAGAATGTAGTGTCTCATAGTTTGGTAAGCAAAGATGACTGCCAAATAAGCCTTCTCAATGATGCTATAATTCATTTCATAAGAAATTAGCATGTGACTTAGATAGTAGATAGTTGTTTTCTTGTTATCATTGTCTTCTTGAGCTAGCAAAATGACAAGAGATGATTCTATTGCTGAAATATATAAAATAAGAGGCTTCCTATAGATAGGAGGCATCAGGATGGATGGATTAGCAAGGTATTTCTTTAGCTTTGTTAGACTTTGATCGCATTCTTGGCTCCAATTATATTTCACACCTTTATGGAGTGTCTTGGTAAAAGGTTGTGATCTATCAGCCAGCTATGATATGAATCTGCAAATGGATTGAAGTCTTCCTTGTAAGCCTCTCATTTTATTGATATTATGAGGTGGAGGCATGTCCATGATTTCTTGAACTTTCTCTAGATTAACCTTGATTCCCTTTGCAGACACAATGTATCCTAGTAGTTTCCTAGATGTTACACCAAATGCGCACTTCTTGGGATTAAGTCTCAGATTGAATTTCTCCATGTGATCAAGGATAGGTGCCAAATCTTGAAGGTGAGTGTTGCATTTTGTGCTCTTAACAAAAGTATCATCCACATAGTCTTCCATTGATTTATGCATCATGTCATGAAAAATTGTAGTAACCACCCTCTTATATGTAGCACCAGCATTTTTTAGACCAAATGGAATCACGTTCCAATAGAAAGTTCCCCATGCACAAGTGAAAGCAGTCTTTTCCTGATCTTTCAGTGCAATTTTCATCTGATTATAACCAAAAAATCCATCCATGAGTGAGTGAATTTCATATCCTATTGTCATATCCACTATCATATCAATGCTAGGGAGTGGAAAATCATCCTTCGGACATGCTAAGTTCAGATCTCAAAAATATATACAAACTTTGATAGAATTTTCATCCTTGGAAACTAGAACAATGTTTGATATCCATTCAATGTAATCAATAGTATGGATGAAACTAGCTTTCAAAAGCTTTTCCAATTCATCTTTGACTATTAATGCAACATGAGGATGCATTTTTTTAAGTTTCTATTTGATTGATTTAAATCTTGGCACAATAGACAAATGATACATTATGAGATTAAGATCTAATCCTAGCATGTCTAAGTATTTCCATGCAAAGTATATCTTTTTCTCTTGGAAGAAGGCAACAAATTCCTCTTTTTCTTCTAGAGATAGTGACTATGCAAGATGTATCATGTGAGGATGTTCTTCTCTTCCCAAGTTGATCGATTGTGTTAGCTCTATCAACATAATGATATTTCTTGAAAATGACTAGGAAGAGCATCAAACATCTCTTATGTAGGCACCTTAGAGAGGTTTTCACCCTCGGATACATCTTTTATTTTCAGTATTTTAAGTTTTGATACTACCACAATGTGGTTTTCACCATCGAACCTTTTATCGCTTTTCTTTTTTATTGTGTGACTAAGAAATTTGATGTTAGCTTCAGTCATGTTGACACTTTGTTCACTGGTAGAAGACATTATAGGTTCGATAGCATTTAAGCAACATGCAAGAGCATAGTCATTCTAGAATGTAAGAACTTCACTAGATGAACTGGAATTCCATTCTATAAGATTAGGATACATAAGTGAAAGAGATGTGGCAAGTTTGATTGCATTCATGGTATAATCATCAAATGCTTGGATAAGAAATTCAAGACCTAAAGCAGCTTTGTCCACAAGTGTGTTTGAATGCCTTTGAGTACTAACATCATTAACTAAATACTTAATGCTACTAGTTGGATGAGACTCATATGACCTAACCCTAGATGATTTAGCTACTTTGAGCTTATTTTCATATACATGAACTTGATCTATGTCTTTGTCTATAGTTACTTCTGATAAAGAGTTGAATTCATACTCCCTAGAATCTGTGCTACATGGAGATAGACTATAGAATTCCCCAACAGTGATAGGGACAAATTCTCCTTCATCATCTAGATTTTAATAATGGTACCCAATGACTAAAGCATGACTAAACTCTCCTTGTTCATTTTGGGTATGGGGAGAATTAGTAGAGTCATTAGAAGAATCACTATCAACATCCATGGTGCCGACACATGGTACAAAGTCATCTGGTTCTAAATTGAATTTAGCAAGTTCATCAGTTATTGGATAAGGATAAGGATCCTCATCATTAGTATTGTCTTCATGGTCATTAGACTCACCTTGTGACTCATGTTTAGATGAACTCTTAGGGTCTGGTATAAAAATTTTAATCCCTAGATGGAAGGGAATCTTCTTCAAGCCTATGTCAGATGTGTCATGATTCCTTCTAGCTATTGCTTTGATAGGTTAACTAGACCATTTTTGTTGCATCAAATAGGACCATTCCCCTTGTAGCTAAAGCATTTTATGAGTTTTAGACCAGGATCATATTTTTTAGGAGTAATTTCATGAGACTGTTCTATAAGGTCAATTGGACTTTCCTTTTTGTATATCCATGCTGCAATGGCTATGTTTTCATCTTCCTCCTCAATAGGTATAGTAGCTTTGACAAAGGTACCATTGTACTTAATTTGAAGTGTCAGTAGAAAAAGGTCTCTTTGCTTTAGATGGTCTTCCATAATAACAAGGAGACTCAGCAAGAGATGTCAAAGAAAAAACTGGTTCTATGTGATATTCACCCATCCCAGTTTCTTTTAACTTGAGTGACTGCTCAATTTTCTTTAGCTTGTTATCATGATAGTCTGTAAATTACCTATTAGTAGGTTTAAAAAATTTAGTAGATTTCATCATGTTACAGGTATAGCTAGTACTCACAGGTATGGTGACTTCAAAGCCATGAAATGGGAACTTTACACATTGATGATAAGTTGAGGAGACATCTTTCTTCTCATGTATCCATGGTCTTCCTATCAGAATATTGTAAGCTAAGGGAATGTCAAAAACTTTACAAGTGACATCCCTCTTGATAGGACCAACCCAAAGAGGCAACACAACAAGACCAAAGGATTTCCACTTGACTTCATCATATGCTTTGATAGTTATCCTACAACAAGGATCAATGGATTCTTTAGAATAGTCCAATTGTCTAAGAAAAGCAGTGGAGACAATGTTTAAACCAGCCCCATTATCAATGAGCACTCAATGGACATGTGTCTAATGTATCATGACCTCAATGTGTAGAGGTTGGTTATGTGGATGACTTAGTCAATTGTCATCCTCCTCAGAGAAGGGCATGTAGTAAGGCAAGGTCAGATGACCTACCATAAATTGAAACCTCTCAAGATCACAAGCTTGAGGTATGTTTGCCTCGGTGAGGGATTTATCAAGGATCTACCTATAAGAAAGCAAGATTTTGAGCAATTCAAAGATCATGATTTCAACATTTGTCCATTGTAATAGATTGAGAATACTATAGCTAGTGGGCATGGAAGTTGTTGCAAGTTTTGATCCTTTGCCAGATGGACCAGCAAGGGGTTTGTCTTTGTGTTGTTCTAGATCATTAGTAGAAGGCATAGGGCCTTTGAGTACCAACTTAGCATGAGAATGTGTAATAGCGTTGGCACAAGATTTTGATGATTCATTGTCAAATGTATTGGAAGCAGGGCCCTTTAAGACAAATGGTGTCTTGTTTTTCCTTAATAGTAATAACATCACAATACTCAAAATCCACAAGTTCAACTATTCTCATCACATTGTCATCATTAGAGTACATATAGTTGACCTTGTTATTAGGTTTCTATTTTGAGTTTTCTCTTTTTTCATAACATGGAAATGGCTCCTCAAAAGCCTTGTGATTCGAGTTCTTGTTATGTCCATCCACAACAATGTCACCATATTCAATTAAGTCTTGGACTTTGTGACATAGGTTAATGCAATTGCTAGTTTTGTGACCTTTGTTTTGATGGTACTCACAGAATGTTGTCTCATTCCCTTGTGGTGGTCATGGTTGTGGATAATAAGGATGAGAGTTGTCCAATGGATAAATGAGTTTTTTTGTAGCAAGGTCTTGTAGATCACATCCAAAGGTTCACCTAGAGGTGTATATTCTTTTTTTGGGTGTGTAACCCAAGATGAGTGCTTCAATTTGTTTCCAAACATCTTGTTGTCAATAGGAAGTTTCTCAATGTTCTTAGAGGCTTTGATATTGTTTTTAATATTGAACGCTACTTTAGTAGGTTTAGGAGTAATGTTGTCAACAACTCCATCATGCACAACCTCTCAATTTTTCTTCACATATTTATATTTTTCCTTATTATAGGTTGGCCTTTGTTTCGTGTCATTTTGCAAGGTGAGTTCACCTTTTTTTACCATGAATTCCTTAATTTAGATATCTTGTGTGACCATGTCTTCAAAGGTGTGTGGACCTTGAAGTTGAACTCTATACCCAAAGTTAGGTAGAAGATTATGTGTAAAGCTATCAAGTTTCTCCATCTCAAGAATCTTTTGTGAGTATTTGGTGTAAAGTTGCCTCCATCTCTAAAGCAATGTGAGGAAAAGTTCCCCAGCTTTCTATTTAAGTTTATATAAGTCTTGAATGCTAATTGGGTGTTGTATGTTGTGTGAGTATTATTGGATAAATAGATTGGTAATCTCATCAATTTTTTTGATGCTAGTAGGCAAGTGTGAAAACCATTCCATAGCTTGACCACCTAGACTTCTTGGGAAAAGATGCATGAGATATGTTTGATCATACATAAATTCCATAGATAAGGCCCCAAATTCCCACAAATGATTTTAGGGATCAAAATTTCCAAAATATTTATTGTACTTAGGTAACTCAACTCCTCTTGGAAAAGGAGGCATGTCTATACTCTTGTCAAAAGGAAATGGACAAAGAGTGTCTAGGGTGTATGTTTTTGTAGGTTTTTCCTTTTCACGCATCATTTGGACTAACTATTCTTGCATGATCTTCAATTATTTTTGCAACTTAGATGTTTTAGTTTCCTCTTTAGATGGAATGATAGTTTCAATGTTATAGTGATGAGGTAGCTTGGCTCCCTCTTGAGAAAGTTTGAGAAAATATTTATCTTTCTCTTTGTTAAGCAAGATTTTCATGATTTCAAAAAACAATTGTCCTTTTCACATGTTCGAGAATTATTTCTACTTCTTCCTCATTATCATCAGTTAAAGGTTCCTTATGTCTTTCATTTTTGTGTTGATCTTGGTCTCTACTATGTTCTCAATGTTATGGTCCTTGATCAGTCATTTTAGGAATGTGATAAGTTTTAGTGTATGCTGATTGGAAAGGTTGTTTGAATAATAATTTAGCTATGTTGTTTGGAGAGGTATGACCTATGCTAGTTTTAGGATCCTCTTGATACAAGGGGTTATTAGTTTTTTGTATGTTTATGGAGAATGTTCTTTGAACATGAGGTGATCTAATAGGTGAAGGAGATTGTGAAGACTCCCCATTATATAAACTGGAGAAAAACTATGTATAAGCTAGAAAGTGGCTTCTATTGTCACTACAACCCCTAGCTCTACCTCATCTAAGGGGATAAAACATGTTTCCACTTCTTGTCGTCATAGTCATAGACAAGGACAAAAAGAGAAATCCTAGACAAGGACCACAATAGAACATAGTCTCAAAAAGTGAGATAAGAGTGTTGTATACTTAGGTATAATTTGTTTGAGTAATGGCTAAAATAGTCAAAAATTATGACTATCATGACACGAAGTATGACAAACATAAAAGGACAAGAACAAGATAGATAAGTGACAAGACTAGTGTGTGTGTGTGTGTGTAGTTCACAAGTTGTTAGCTAAGCAAGAAGTCACTTTATGACACTATTTGCAAATAAAGAAATGGTAAAATGTTGTAGATATAGATTAGACTTATAGCGCAAATAGCTATAATAGATAGTTCAATAGTTTTGAGAGAAAAATCCCACATGAAGATGCTACACAAGAAGGCACAAAGAACCAAGTGAAGACTCAGAACAACAATTTTTGACCAAGTATCTTGCATGAGGTCCTATACAAAACCACACAAGGATTTGACAAACCAACAAAAAGTTAGAGTTTTGGCATAAAAGGTAGTGTTCTACAAAATCTCACACAAAGATTCACAAAGGGTCATGTGAGGACTAGCATAGGGTCACGCGAAGAAATGTGGATAGAAAATTTTCTTGCACAAAAATTTTCAAAACTAGACGTGTGAAAGGGGACCAAACTGACAATTTTGACTAAATTTGAAGAGATTTTGCAAGTTTTAGATAGTTCTAGATAGATGGCTGATTGTGTTCACATATTTCAAATAGATAGCAAGGTTTTTTTCAAGTTTTTGGATAGCATTATGGTTTTCAAAAAGATAGTTTATTTTCAAATAGACACAGAAAGTAAGCAATAGTCACAAACAATCCAACTAAGGGTAAAGCAACTCAGAGGGATGGGGGAGTTTTGACCTTTAGTTTGTTTGATAGATTTGGACAAGTTTAAGACTTGAAAAAGACACACTCTATACCTAAAACAAAAAATGGTAGAGAAGGAAAAACCTTTTTCTCACAACTTATGTGCATGCATTCACCTCACACAGCCATGTCATGCCACTAGAGGGTGCCCATGTTTTTGGTGTATTCCAAGGGGTCAATAACATATAGCCTAAATGAACACCCTTGTGGCAGGGGTCAAGCATATATACCACCTTCTAACACCCAAGTACATGCCTATGGTGAGAATCTACAAGAGAGATTCTTCCCCCTCCTTGCACAAAGGTTATGCCCCCTTTCGGAGGTGAACTGAGTAGCAAATAACTCAGAAGTTGTTTACTTGGATTATATTCATATTAACCCCCAGTGGCATCACAAGTGAAGTTGAGGCTAGCATCCCACACCAACATCTATAAGTGTACACACTTGACTAGCAAGACTAGGGTTGGTGCTAGCTAGTGTAGTTTACAGAGCCTCTTCTTGATATGCAATATTAGAATGAAGAAGAAGAAATTAATATTGCTTTGGAGTCTTTCACTCTACAAAGCTTCTTTATTATAGTGAGTTGTAATATTCAATAAAAGGAGTGAGCTCACTTGGGTCATTCCTAAAGGTTGGATCACTTTGGCAAGCCCTCTAAGGATTGACACAAATTGGTGATTTGGATCTAAGGGTCTAAGTTTCTAATTTCCCTCAAGGGGAAAGAGCATACTCCTCTACCTCGTCACCTTGCCTAAACATGCAAGACATGTTAATTACTAAGTTAGCTTAATTAATCCCAATTTTTCCTTTCTCAAGATTTTGATTCCCTAAAAGGAAATCATCATCTCTTCATAGAAAAGACTCATATAGGAGAACCACTAACTTGCTTGCCTCCTTTGGATGTCATCTTTCAAAGGCGTCTAGGTTTTTTGATTTTCTCTTGGACATCACTTCTAAGATGTAAAGAGCATACTCCCCTATTCCTCTATCTTGCACCCTATGAAGTTCACAAGCCCTATTTATACTATGTGTGGAAATCAATAAAAGAAAACATGTCATTTAAGTGGGTTTGAAAATATCTCTTTGACATACATATCTTTGACAAATATCCTACAATCACACAATCAGTACATGTTTCAAGTGTTTTGAAAAGGTTTCTTTGACGAATGTCTTGCAAATCACTGTTAGGATGTATAAAAACTAGAAATCAGAATGAAAATGCTTCAAAAAACACTATAAGTTAAAACATAATAACAAAACTGAATTTTGAAAACTACATTTACATTTGTTGATGCAAAATTTTGCACGAAAACCTACACATGCCCATGCAAGAAAATGGTGTGTACCGCACGAGAAACCATGTAATTGTATACTTTTTCATGCAAGAAAGTGCATTGAAAGGGGTGAAACCTCAATTTCTTCACACGAAAATGAGATTTGTCACACGAGAATCTAGAAATTTGTACAGACAACAACAAAATAATAATTTAAAATGTAGAAAAAAAAGATTAAATGAGGCCAAAAACTTGATTTCTTAGCCCATGGTGGGTCCCAAAAATGTATGCATTAATTATGGACTATTAATCAACCACACTCCAACATAGTCCTTACATGTGAAACCATCCCAAAATGAACATTGAATTGCTCATTTGAAATAATTTGGCAAATTGACCTTTTGCCTTTTAACTAAATGGATTTGTCTATTGCTCTTAAAATGAGAAGTCAGAAACCATACCTCTAGTACAAAATATTTTTAAGCTATATGAGAATGCAATATTATACTAGATGAGATGTAATTAATCTAAGAAATAAAAGAGCATACTATGCTAAATGAATGCATTTTACGCTAAGATGATATTATAATGCAAGAAATTAAAGCTATGGATGTATGAGAAAACTGAGTAGATATTCCAACATAAATTCAATACAAATTCAATTCATCCTTCTTTTAATGAGGAATTGAAGGCCTCTTAAAAAGAATCTTGGGATCAATTGATGATTGAGATCGATTTGGATGGACAGTCAAGATTGGAGATGAGACTCGGTCAAAATGGAAAATTCCTTGTGAAAAGGAAGTTAATTGATTCAAATCTGAATGTGATAGAGAGTTAATTGAGCTTCACCTAAGTGTGATGGAGAGTTAACTAAGTTAATTCCATTTTGAGTTCTTCTTCACTCAGAATTCTCATTTATGAACTGAAGAGAAGATTTTGGAGAAGATATTTAATTTAATAAAATAAGATATGACCTCATATATGCATAAACTTCAATTAATTGAATAATTAAATTCAATAATTAAAATGAGGACATTATTAAATTAAATACATTTAATTCCTTTGTACATTAGCGAAAGAAGTAATTGAATTTAATTAAAGTATGAACACTTATAATTAAAATAAATTTAATCAATAGGTTTAATGTAGCTAATTTAAGTTGATACTTAGGAATTAAATAAAGAAAGTGATTAATGCAAAATTAGGGTTTTCTACATGTGACACTTAGGTCAAGTAGTGATAATTAGAATTGCCTGGTGAAGTAGGACTTAGGATTGATTGAATAAACTATAATTGGTTTAGCATGGCAATGTGCCAATTTTGGGGTGTTATAAATGGTCGAAAGAGATAAGGAAGAAAGTCATATAATTCAAAGGAAAAGAGGGAATTTATAGTAGCATGCCAAAGAAATACTAGGGAAAACAAAGAAGATCTGACCATAAGAAAGAGTACAACATTTTCCTTTATAGTGCTAGCATAACTTGGATAACTTCCCTCATAAGATAAAAATCATCCACTATAATCAGATCTTCAGAGAATAATCACTGCAAAACTAAAAAGATCTTATCATTGCATAAATCTATACATAAGAGGATCACTTCTTTACCAAACAAATCTTTGAGAGGTCAGGAGCGATGGTCATTTAATCTATAACTGAATGAACATATCAAAAAATGGCAATGGAGTATCTCTTTGCATTTATCAATCCTATGGAACAATGAAAGTAGTTACAAGAGATTGGAAAGATTAGATTCATCATTCAAGGAACTACTTCTGTTGCCACCAACTTCTAAATTGATCATGACTTTTGTTCAACCGAGATTTAACCATCAAGTCTTGCTACATGGTCCAAACATTTCTTACCATTATGTCACTTTGTTAGTAATTCAATATTTATGCCTTATATTTGACCATCTGTGATCGCAACCTTGCCACCACCTTCCTTTAATAATAGTTACTGGTTGTGCAACTACGATCCATTGATCATTGTTGCCTCCCAACCTACTCTTAACATTCTTCATTAACCATCATGACCTTTCTAAAGATTAGATCTAACCATATCCACACTATCACCAACTTAACCTAATGTTAATATTTGACCCTTGCAACCAAGTGAAATAGGGGGAAATGCCTGATCGCAACTCAAAACTTAGCTATTTTTTAACCTATTGTGATCATGCACTTGTCATAGATCCAAAAGATCTAGTGGTGTGAAATTTATCTTGAAACGCTAAAGGCTTTCCCCTTTTTGCACTATCACAACTTAAACCATGGTATGTCAATATAACCATGCGATTAGGCAAAGACAAAGCAAAGTGCACATTCACCACCTTGACCTTAGTCAACACTTAACCAACTGCAAAAGCTATGTGAATCACATGATTGTAAATTAAAAATATCCTAAGGCATAATATTAAATAAGGAATATGTACAATACTAAATCATTTCATAAGAAACCCTAGGTGACCATTAAAATAGATTATTATTTGATTTTGATTTTTTGGTTGGAGTGCAATTTTGGCTAATGTTTTTGATGACTTGGGAGTGATGCAAGCCTTCTTAGCACATGACCAATGACCATCAAAATATCCATTGGGCTATAGAGTTTCTAAAATCGTAAAACTAATCAAATTTATCATTTCTACTACATTTTAAGCCATAACATGCTTTCTTCCCTTGCAACTTGCAAATACTTAGAACCAAAAACCTTCTACTACAAAAAAAAGTGTGCCCGTGCACTTCTTTGAAAAAAGGAAAGAATAAGAAAGCATAACTACTTTGACTATGTACATGAAAATTAATTTCCATTAGAAACAAGGCTTAAGATATATTCCATTGACTAAAATAGGTAAGATTTCACCATTAGGCCTGCTCAACTGAAAAGCATTGGCTTGTTTACAACCGATGATCACATAGGGGCCACTCCATAAAGCATCAAATTTTGAATGCCACCCTGCCTTTGGTATGTCAGCATCCCATTTTAACACAAGATCACCTTCCCTTAAACTCTTGGCCTTAGCCTTCTTATCAAAGCTCCTTTTCATATGTTGTTGATGTATCCCTAAGGTTTGTAATGCTTGACCTATTTTTTCCTCTAGCTCCATCATAAGATGCACCCGCTACTGCAATTCTATCAGCATGTATATTTTCTCTTCTAGGAATGCTTTGAATATTAAATGCACTAAAACCTTCAAGAAAATCCTATACCATATGTTTGTAAGATTTGAGAAAACCATTCTTAGTAAAAAAATTATTTCTCACCTAATTTACCACCAACCAACTATCTCCATATATGCTTAATGATTAGATTCCTCTCTTTTGAACAAGAAAGATACCCTAAATCAATACTTCATATTCGGCCACATTATTGGTACAACTAAACCAAAGCCTAAATGAGAAGTAGTACCTTTCTAATGTAGGAGGAATCAAAATCACACTAGCCCCCAATCCATTTTTATTTCTTGATCCATAAAAGTACATGCTCCATACCCCACTTATATCTTCTTTATTTTTCATTAAGTTGGGGACTAGAGCACCCTTTTCTGATATATAGTAGGTGTGAAGGCCTATCTCTAAGGTTTCTGATATAGGATCAAATTGATATGTATTGGCTCACTCATCCAAGAGGAAATTGGGTATCTTAGCTAAGAAGTGGTAGCCTCAATTACTGTATCATTTTTATCTATTTCTAGGATGGTACAATTCATATTAATGAGACTGGGAGTGTAGGAATCAATATGATGGAGGGCTAATGGTTATGCTCTAATTGAAGCTTTAGTTCCATGTCTAGTTCTAAAAAGCATATACGACCAATCAAAAGATATGTAATCACATATCTGAGTAGTAAAATCCCTTGAAAGACAAATGGAAAAGTGTGGCTTAACCTCAGCAATCAATATATCTTGAACTATAGTACAACCTGGGCATGAATGTAAGGCCATTTCAAGATTTATAAGGATTCCAAGATTCTTGGCAGTACTACCATCTAACTACAAAACATCTTTAACAATGGGTTCATATTTCACCTCTAAAATATCAGTGACACACTTGGACATTACTAAACTACTAGCCCCTAAATCAATCATGCAATTGTGGACTATAGCTTATCTCCTATAATTAGATAAACATAAATGGAGGAGGTCAAACCTTTTTTCTTATTTCAACCTCCTTTGATGGTTGTATCAAACTCACAACATTCTCCATGCTAGATGGTTGATCTCTGACTTCAATGCTTTCCAACTCCTACTACATTAACCTCCTTTGTGATGGTACAGTAGTTACAAAATCCCACATAAATAGGTTCATATTCATCTTCTTCATCTTCTCTACCACACTAAAAGGACCATTAGATGTTCTAGTGGGTTCCTTGGACGTAGAAGCTTGGGGTGGGATAGTCTGTGGGTTATTCACATTATCTCTACTTTCACCCTACCTTTGCTGCTAAGAAGCATTGGCAGGCTGATTCGCATTGTATTGTTTGGCAACTGCTTGTATATAAGGTAGGTTGAGGAGAAACCTCTTCCACAATCTTCTCTTGCTCCTGGTATTGTAAGCATAGGAATCCTAGTTTACATTACCATGTTCTTCCACCAAGCAGTTCATGAAAGAGAAAACATCCTACTGAAAGGTATCAGTAGGTTGATTACCATTGTGTTGCTAAGCAACTACTCGCTCCAGTATAGTTAAAGCCAAGTGAGATTTTTCCTTCTAAAAAATGTAGTATCCATAGAAGTAGTTTCGAGAAGGGTAAAAATATTGATCTTGGGCAAGGTTTTCTAAGGGACTAAGGCCCTGGTCTATTCTGATTGTGAGGATGGTCTATAGGTCCATTATTATTGGGAGGTATACCATGAATGGGGCCTTGACTCTAGAGTTGGAGAGGCTTATTATTTTGAGCTTGCTACCTTTTCATAGTCACTGGCTTGGTCCTCATCTTCTACACTACTATATATTGTCTTCCATCTTCCTTTCTTGGTCTTGCATCCTCTTTTGTACATTTTTCATTAGTGTCTACATCATGGCCTCAATCTTATCAACCTTGTCAGATGATTTGGAGGCTACTGGAATCACAACAAGAGGCTAACTTACAAAGGAGACATGAATAGGGGCCACAGTAGGTTGACAATTAGGCATGTCAAGGAAGAAAGGCATTGGGGGCCTTGGAGCTAATGTTTCAAGCTGTATTATAATATTCTATTCTCTTGTGGAAATATCATAAGTGTTTGGCAAAGTGTCACCTCCCATATATTTTAGAGTGGTAGCAATATCACTGTTGAAGGCTCTGAGATAATATAAGAATGCATTACCAGGATAGGGCTTCACTGCAATAGATATCTTATCCCAAGTCTTCTGAAACCTATAATTAAAATCAGTAGTAAACTCATGGGGAGCCCTCTTGATAGTTGTTAGTTGTTCCAAAAGTGATAGATGATCACTTTTGTCCTTGAAATGTTTGTATAAGGTTGCCCCTAACCCATTCCAATTAGTAATAGAATTGTGAGGCAAACCTCTATACCATTGTAGTGCCTTTCCTTTTAGGGATGAGGACAAAAGCCTAACTGCTACATCATCCTTAGTGATGCTATGAATATTATACACATTAGACACCTCTTGAATATGTTCAATAGGGGAGATAGAGGTTTTGCCAATAAACTCAGGTATACTTTTAAGAGCTAATACTAGTATGTCATGCCTTTGGGCTAATAAGAGGGGGCTCCTACCATTGAAAGTGGAAAAAACATGAGCTCTATCCATGTACACAAGTGATCTATTAATATGACTAGATGGTATCCTAGGCTAAGACCTAATAATAGGAGGAGTGGAGATAGATCTTACAGGGGTATGTCTTGCTACTATACTCCTAATTGGTGATAAGGATACCCTAGCCTTTCTTCTTGAATTCAAAAAATAATGCTCTTGATATTGAAAGTTACCTCTAGAGGATGCTCTTGTGTGTTTCTTGGGCATGAATCATAGTAACTTTGGTCTAGAAATTAGATTATTCTTGAAAATAGAGTCACCCCTTTGAACAATGAGCCTCTAAAGGCTTAACACCAAAAGTGGTACTATCTCTTTAGTATGAACACAGAATCTTTCTTCAACACTAGAAAAAATTAAATCTTTTAATATGATGTCCCACCAAGCATGCCAAAAACTATTGTCATAAAAGCTTGCACCCTTGTCCAAAGTCTTACCTAAGGACAATCTTGTGAAACATGGAAATAACCTCCAAGTTGTGGGACTTGAACTACGAGGTTGAGTCTCCAGAGAAGGTTAGCTTCCTCTACTATTAGGATGCACTTATACTATTATTAAAGAGAAAAGGGAGAAAGAATACGTGAAAGTAACTACCTAATCTATCATAGAGAGGTGATACACCAAAATAGGGTGTTCAGGCCAATCTTTATCCATACATGCACAATACTATTATCATGATAGTCCAAAGATATACGGATTCAAACTTGCTTTAATCTATAAACTACATAAAGACAAGATAACTACATGAGTGACACAAAAAAAATTGCTTCACTTCTTATCATTCATGGGACAAAGAGATATAAAAAATGAAAATTATAGATATTCATAGTACATCAAAGAGAGGTAGACAAGCATGCACAATATGATGACAGTTGAAAGAGATAAGGTAGAAAGTCATATAATTCAAAGGAAAAGAGGGAATTTTCACTAGCATGCTAAGGAAATACTAGAGAAAATAGAGAAGATCTTATCCTAAGAAATGTTAGGATAAACCACAAACAGAAATAAAAACTACATGCAAATATAACCAATAACAAAAATATAAACTTTTCTTCAATTTGCACACTAAGTGCTCCTTACCTTTGACCTCAAAACCCTATGGCTAAGCCATATATATTTCTTAATCCAAATCACCATGAAGAAAGGCTATTTTAACATCCAACTACTCTAAATACAAATCTTTAGTAGCCACAAGACCTAAAACAGTATGAATAGAAGTCATTTTAACAATAGGAGAAAATATCTCATCAAAATCAATTCCCTTTTTCTGTGCAAATTCTTTTACAACTAACATGGCCTTAAATCTTTTTTGACCTCTTTCCTCTTCTTTCAACTTGTAAACCCACTTATTCTATAAAGCCTTTTTACCTACAAGCAACTTGCATAGATCCCATGTCTTATTCTTTAGCGAAGAGTCCATTTCATCTTTCATTGCAGACTCCTACTGAATCGTAGTATTCACCTGCATAGCTTCATCATAAGTTTCAAATTCACCAGCATCAATAAGTAAAATAGAATACAAAGAGGGAGAAAATCTTTGTGGAGGTCTAATTTGCCTCGTTGACCATCTAACATTCATTGATGTGTGTGGTATTTGTTGTTGCAGTTGTTGCACATCATGAGGAATGGCTGGAACATCAGCTTTTGGAGTATCATCCAGCACTACATAATCATCTTATTTTTTCTCATGTTGTTGCAACAGATCTTTGTACAACACTTTCTCATTGAATATGACATCCCAACTTTTAACAATTTTAAGATTTTTGAAATCCCAAAGTCTATAACCAAATTCATTAATGCCATATCCAACAAAGACACATTTCTTTGATTTAGCTTCTAGCTTGGTTCTATTTTCAGAGTCTATATGAGAAAAAGCTTCACAACTGAAGGTCTTGAGAAAAGAATAACTCACCTTCTTACCAGTCCATGCCTCCTTTGGAATACCACAGCCCAAAGGAGTAGAGGGACCTCTATTAATCAAATATACTACAGTATTGACAGCCTCTACCCACATGTGTGAGGGAAGCCCAGCATGCAACCTCATGTTCCTTGAGCGCTTCATTATAGTCTTGTTCATGTGTTCAACCAATCCATTTTCTTGTGGAGTCCTTGGAACAATTTTTTGTCTACAAATACCATTAGTGGAGCAATAATCTTCAAATTCATGACTGCAATACTCACCACTATTATCAGATCTAAGACATTTTAATTTCTTACCAGTCTCATTTTCAACCAAGCATTTCCATTTCTTAAAAGTTTGAAATACATTAGATTTTTGTCTAAGGAAATAAACCCATACTTTTCTAGTTGTGTCATCAATAAATGTAACATAATAATGAGAGCCACCAAGGGAAGATACCTAAGTTGGTCCCCATACATCTATATGCACAAGCTCTAATTTCTCCCTTTTGTTTTCCTTCCCAGTCTTTACAAAACTCACTATCTTTTGTTTTCCATACACACAATTTCACAAAAATCCATATTAACACATTTCAGACCTGGTAAAAATTTCTTTTAATGAAGTACTTTCATACCTTTCTTACTCATGTGCCCAAGTTTATTGTGCCACAGTGTTGTATCAGAATCTACAACAACTATTTGTTCTCCATGCTCAACTGCAACAATTGTTCCTGAACATTCATTTTTCTCTGAAACAATCAAAGTAGAAGGAATAATATGACCTCTACAAAGATATAAGGTGCCTACTTTCACACCTTTTGCTACTACAAGGGAACCTTTTGAAACCTTCCAATTTTTATCATTAAAATTAACTACACAACCCGCCCTGCTGAAATTAAATTCCTACTCAGCCTTGGAACATGTCTTACCTTATGTAGTAGCCAATGATTCCCATTCTACAACTTAATTTTAATTTTTTGCTTTCCAACAATTTGACAAGGTTCATTATCCCCCAAATAAACAAGCCCAAAATCTCCTTGGACATAATCAATGAAATAACCTCTATGAGGTGTAGCATGAAATGAAGCACCAGAATCGAAAACCCATGAATCATCAACACTTTCTAAAGATAGAAGAAAAGCATCCTTTTCAGATTTGTTACTTACCACATTTGCCTCCTTGTTTCCATCTGATTTATCTCCTTCATTTTTCTTTCAATTCCAGCAATCTTTCTTTTTGTGCCCTAGTTTCCCACAGTACCAGCAGTCGTTTGGTCCTCTCGATTGGGACCTCTTCCCCTTTGAATTTCCTCTTGATTTCCCATGATTTCTAAAGTTACTTCCTCTCTCAGTCATTCTGCCCCTACTTTGTGCATTCAAAGCACTTCCTGATGTAGATCCACCTGAGGATTTCCTACAAGTTTCCTCACTCAAAACAACACCGATCACATCATCATATTTTAGGGTACTAGATCTAGTAATAGAATTACTCACTGCAATTACCAAACCATTCTAGCTTTCAAGAAAAGAACACAAAATCAAGAGAGCCCTAATTTCTTCATCAAAATTTATACCCATAGAAGATAGCTGACTAGTAATAGTATTAAACTCATTTAAATGATCTGTAACAGATCCACCTTCTTCCATTTTCATATTAAATAAACACTTCATGAGAAATACCTTGTTTGAAGCTGAGGGCTTTTCATATAGTGTCGCTAGGGGTTTCATCAACTCTTCTGTCATCTTTGCTTTTGTAATATTAAATGCCACCGATGGTGCCAAGGATAACCAAATGCTTTCGAGTGCCTTTCTGTCCAAAAGATCCCATTTAGCATCTGACATAGATCCTTGATTCTTGGCTTTTCCTTCCAACGGTTTCCATAAATCCTTTTGATACATATAGTCTTCCATTTGCATCTTCCATAACTGAAAGTTCTTCCCATTAAACCTATCAACCCTCAGTTTACCCTCATTTGCCATTGCTCCCACTCAACCGTGAGACTCCCACTCAACTATGAAACTTTCCTGCAGAGGATAACTAAAAACAACTAGGCTCTGATACCACTTGTTAAGATAAACCACAGAAAAAAATAAAAACTAAATGCAAATATAACCAATAACAGAAAATAATAGATCACGCAGAAATGAACCATGTTAAATATTGGTGCCTTGTGTTCATTTCTGTGTGACCTATTATTTTCTGTTATTGGTTATATTTGCATGTAGTTTTTATTTCTGTCTGTGGTTTATCCTAACAAGAAAGAGTACAAAATTTGCCTTTATAGTAAAAACATAACTTGGATAACTTCCCTCATAAGATAAAAATCAACCACTACAATCAAATCTTTAGAGAATAATCACTAAAAATTTGAGAAGACCTAATTATTGTGTAAATCCATACATGAGAGGATCATTTCTTCACCAAAAAAAATCTTTGAGAGGTTAAGAGTGATGGTCATTTAATCTCTGACTGAATGAATGGATCAATAGATAGTGTTGGAGTATCTCTTTGCATTTATCAAGCCTACGAATCAATGAAAGTGGTTACAAGAGATTGGAAAGATCAAATTCATCATTCAAGGAAGTACTTCCACTGCCTCCAACTTCCAAATTGATTGTGACTTTTCATCAACTGAGGTCTAACCATCAAGTCTTACTATATGGACCAAACATTTCTTACCATTATGTCACTCTATCAATGATTCAATCTTTATGCCTTGCATTTGACCATTCATGATCATAGCCTCGCCACCACCTTCATTTAATAATTGTTACTTCTTGCAAAACCATGATCCATTGATCATCGTTGCCTCACAACCTACTCGTATTATTCTTCATTAACTATCATGACCTTGTAAAGGAAGATATCTGACCATATCCACACCATCGCCATCTTAACCTGATGTTATTGTCTGACCCTTGCGATGAAGTGAAACAAGGGGAACCGCTTGATTGCAACTCAAAGATTAGCCATTTCTTAATCTATCGTGATCATGCACTTTCTGTAGATCCAAAATATCTAGTGGTGTGTAGTGTATCTTGAAATACTAAAGGCTTGCCCCTTTTCATGATGATGTCACAACTTAAACCATAGCATGTCAATATAACCATGTGATCAGGCGAAGACAAAGCAAAGCACACCTTTGCCACCCTGACCTTAGTCAACACTTAACCAACTATGACTATGTGAATCGCATGATTGTGACTTAAAAATATCCTAAGGCATAATATGAATTAAGGAATATGGCCAATGCTAAATCATTTCATAAGAAACCCTAGGTGACCATTAAAATAGATTATTATTTGAATTTGATTTTTTGGCTGGAGGGAAATTTTGGCTAATAGTTACCAAAGAAATTTTGTGAAGATGTAGTATTAACAGAGTTCACTTGGTTAACATAGGAAAACCATTTATTAGTTAGTTTCTACCAAGCAAGGTCAGATAACGAAGGATTTTCTTGTTTTGGCATATTGAGTTTAATAGATTTGTTTTTTAGTTCTAACCAATCAAGAAAATGAATATTAATTATTCCAAGATGTATTCAATCCTAATTGACAATGCATAAGGTATAAGTATAAGGTCAAGTTGAGGATTGAATGTATGGAAGAGTATTGAAGAATAGAAGATGCTTAGAGGAAGAAAATTAGAAGGGTAAGCAGAATATCCTTGTGAAGCTGCAAAGATAAATTTGATTAGAAAGGATCAAGTATACAAGCCAAAATTGAGATCTATAATTAGAAATTTAGTTGCATTATAAATCAGGTCATCTCAATGTTACTCTGTGACCATTGTAGCAGTAATCTAAATCTCTTAACAGAGTTGGCTTAATAGCTATTTGTAAATCCTCTAGCAAGGTGGCATTTCTATTAAAGTGTCTAAAGACCTCTAACAAGGCCACTCCTAATAGGGTGATTAAATCCTCTAATAGGGTCACACCTAACAGTGTGTTTTATAACCATTAATAGGGTTGGCTCCTAATAGGGCTCACTTCAAAAAACTAAAAATTAGTAACTAGTTGCAATTGGTGGTTTTTCCCAAATTGGGTTTCCATGTTAAATCTTAGTGTCACTTGTGTTCATTCTATTTATTTTATGTGTATGAAACTAAGTTAAGTAAGGTTAATCACATATAATATCTTAATATTTATATGCTAAGAAGTTGTCAAGTTATTTCAGTATTTGTCAAGTATCAATATTTTCAGTGAATTTTATGCTTATTTTGACATCATATGGATCTGGGATTTATTTTTGTGGTAATTGATTCACCCCTCACCTCTTAGTTACTCCTCTTATATTTCCAAAAATTGGTATCAGAGCTTCTCTGTGCTTACAAAGAAGGTTTCAAGGACCTAAGCTAAAGATTGGGATGTCTTACAGAAGAAAGATTTCCAAGATGAACAGAGATAACTTTGAAGTATGGTAGGAACTTATGAAGTTGTATCTAGTGAACATCAGTGATTTAGGTTTGAAATATTTAAACATTCCTTACAAATATCCTAATGGAATTATGACTATGGAGGATATTGTTGAAAATAAAAATCATAATATCATGATGATTGACATAGCACCAGCTCTTAACTATGTTTAATTTGATGAGGTCAAAGGATGTTTTACTACTCATGAAATGTGGACCAAACTAAAGGAAATCTATAGAGGTGATGATAATTTGAAAAGAGACAAGGTAGAAAGCTTGAGAGGTCAGTTTGATCAAATAAAGATGAGAGAAGATGAAAACATTTTAAAATAAATTGAAAGAATCAAAGCCAGTGTCTATCAAAGCCTCTAGAGGAATAATTGAAGATGTGATAGTAGTAAGAAAGGTGCTTAGAAGCCTTCTTCCTATCTATGCAAGCAGAGTGTCTTCTATTCAAGAGATCAGATGTGATCCAAATAGTAATATAACTTTGATAATGGTTGCTTACATCATGTGACTGGTGAAAAATAAAAGTTTGAACATATGGAACATTATGATGGAGGAAGTGTGAAATTTGGAAACAATGAACCATGTTTCATAAAAGAAAAATGTTGTATCTCACTAACCAATGAACTTAGATCTAATAATGCATATTGGGTTGAAGGACTAAAGCATAATCTACTAAGTTTAGCATAATTGAATAACATTTTATTCAAGGTAGAATTCATGAATGGGAAGGTCAAGCTACTAGATGGAAAAGAAAATCTAGTTGATTCTAATAAACAAACCAAAGGTAATCTATTCTACCTAGATCTCAATGAAATTTCATGTTTCATTGCTCAAGTAGAAGAAATTTGGGTATGGCATAAAAGGTTATGTCATGTGAACTTTGATAATCTAATAAAGATAAGAAAAAATAAAAGAGTGAGAGGTATTCCTATCCTTAGGAAATCTGATATGGGCCTATGCAAAAATTGTCAAATTATTAAGATGGGCAAGACAAGTTTCAAAAGCAAGAACCATCATTCTGAAGAAGTCTTGGAGTTGGTTCATATAGACTTATGTGAACCTACTGGAATATAAATCTATAGTGGAGATAATTATTTAATTATTTTTGTTGATAATTATTCTAGAATTATTATTGTAATTTATCTAAAAGAGAAATCAGAAACTTTTCAAAAGTTCAAATGATATCTAGCAAGAGTAGAAAGAGAAACTAGAAAGAAACTAAAATGTTTAAGATTAGATAGAGGTGGTGAATTCATCTCTAATGAGTTCAAATAATTATGAAATGAAAAAGGAATTAAAAGAAAAAAATCAGCCCCTGGTACACCTCATCGAAATGGTAGAGATGAAAGAAGGAACAGATCCATCATGGATTGTGAAGGAACTTTGATGATAATAAAGAGTGTTGCAATCAAATAATGGAAGGAAGCAATCAGTACTATAGTGTATACCTTGAACACAGTACAACTAAAGAAAGGCTCAAATCAAACTCCTTATGAACTATGGTATGGTTGTAAATCTAATGTAAGTTACTTGAAAGTATTTGGTAGAAAATGTTATATTCTAAAAGAGACTAGGAAAGGTAAATTTTATGTCAAAGGTGATGAAGGTATATTCCTAGGATACTCATGTAGAAGTAAAACATATAAATATTTGAATTTATCCACTCATAAGATCATAGAAAGTGAACATGTGAGAAATGATGAGTTTGCAGAAAAGATTAAAGAAGAGAGTAGCAAAGAACCTGAGGATTACATAAGGTTTATTTACAATGATCTTGATACATTGCCAAATCTAATTGGAAGTTAGGAGGCCTCACTTCCTAAGTAACCAAAATCTCTAGAAGCACCCAAGTTGAAACTAGTACAATTTGACTTATAGTCTAAAGGACTCGAGTCACAATAAGAGGCTACTAAGTTGCAGCTAGAGAAAACCAAGTCTAGAGGACCAGAGTCATGGATAGAGGGACATGTTATTGATATAGAAGATTATGGAGAGGCTAGTGTAACAAGTTCCAAATCCAAAGTACCTATGTTATCAAGATATGTCAGAAGGCATCATGCACTTGATCAGGTCATTAGAGATAAGTCATAATGAGAAGAAAAAAAATGAAAGATACATGTTTACTTACTGAATTTAAACCTAGATTAGTGAAAGATGCTTTGGATAATGAAAGTTAGATTGAAACTATGAATGAAGAGATAGAATAGATAGAAAGGAATAAGACTTGGAATCTTGCTCCTAGACCCAAGGATAAAACTATAATTGGCACAAAGTGGGCTTTTAAAAATAAACTGAATGGAGATGGAGAAGTTTGCAGAAACAATGTAAGGTTAGTATGCAAACGTTATTCTCAAGAAGAAGTTGTTGATTATGGTGAAACTTTTTCTCCAGTTGCAAGATTAGAAAGTGTTAGAACTTTTCTTTCTTATGTTGCATATAGAGGATTTAAAGTTTATCAAAAGGATGTGAAATCTACATTCTTGAATGGTATTCTTGAAGAGGAAGTCTAGATAGATATGGTTTGTAAATTGCACAAAGAATTGTATGGTCTCAAGCAAGCTCCTAGAGCTTGGTATGAAAGACTTTATTACTACTTGAGAAAGATTGGTTTTTAAAGAACAAATGATAACAACAACCTATATATAAAAGAAGGACCAGACAATAAAATTTTGTTGGTAGAAATATTTGTGGGATGACACTTTATTTACTAGAAATGATGATTTATGCAAATATTTTTCAAAAGAGATGAGTAAATAATTTGAGATGTCCATGTTTGGAAATATACAATTCTTTATTGGATTACAGATTCAACAAAAGAAAGATGGTATCTACATTACTCAATCCAAATATTTCAAGGAGATACTAAAGAAATTTGGAATGGAGGATTCAAGACCAATTGGAACACCTGTGTCTACTAGACATAATCTTTCCAAAAATGATGATTCCAAGGAGGTAGATCAGACCACATATAGATCAATGATTGGAAAACTGCAATATGTAGTGCATACAAGGCCTAATATTGCATTAGCAGTTGGTATGGTGGCAAGATTCTCAGCAAGTCCTAAAGAAAACCATATGATGGAACTCAAGATAATCATGAGGTATCTGAAGGATACTAAAGACTATGGATTATGGTACAAAAGGAGACAATTTGGATTTGAAAGCATTCACAGATGTTGATTGGGCAAGAAGTATTGATGGCAAAAAGAGCACCAGTGGTGGAGTGTTCTTTCTTGGTAAAAGACTAGTGTCTTGGACAAGTAAGAAGAAGAACTATATTTCTCAATCTATAGCAGAGGAAAAATTTGTGATAGCAATAGTTAATTATTCCAATGTTGTTTGGTTTAAGCAATAATTGGTAGGTATGAAGATAGAAATCAAGGATCTAGGGGTTATCTTATGGTGCATACCAACACCAAGCACATTTCTATAAAATATTTTTTTTGAGAGAATTGGTGCAAGATAAAGAGGTATGATTGGAATATGTGAATACTTAAAAACAAATTTCAGACATATTCACTCAACCATTGGTGTAGGAGCACCTAGGGAAAAGTAAAACCCTAAACCTATTTTTGGTTTGTAAATGGTCTAACCAAATATTTTGGTAATAAGGACTAGTAATAAAGTCCCAAGATGCATTTAGGTGGTTTGGTTTGATGGGTTTTTTATTAGGATTCTGATTTTGTCAATTAGGTCCTAATAAGGGGAAAATTGCAAAAGTTGCTCTATGAGGAAAAATGAGGTTAAATGCCTTAAAAGGAGGCAAGAATTATGTAAAGGTGGTCCTTAGAGGTTATAATCTCACCCTAGGAGGATTCATAACGTCCTATGTAAATTTGAAGAGTCTAGGAGCAAACTTGCAAAAGTTGTCAAAAAGTTGCATTGGTAATTTTTGCAAAATTGTTTGACAACTTTTAGGCAGTTTTTTCCAAAATCAACAAAATTGGATAGTTATGGTTGGAACAATAGGCTAGGATGGATCAGCAAGTCTATTTAATACTTTTTCAAATCATTTTATAGGGGTTGGAAAATTGGGTGTACGGATACCACCTGTAGCAGGACAATTTTGTAATCTAAAGGGTAGTTTTAGAATTTGATTGAAGTTTTTGGATTGATAAGACGACTGATTTTGAGGGAATAGCATCTTGAATTAATTTTTTGGATCTTTTTATATATTTTTTTTTAATTTCAAGTAAGGTTTTGATAGGGTTTAGAAAATTATTTGTTTCCTATGAACCTGTTGTCTAGTTTTGTGTTGCTTATGAAATGGGCTATGAATTGAGTGTCCTTGGTGTAAACACCATGGCTCTTGGAGACTAATAAATATCCTCTATAAATATTGTAAATTTTTTTTGTGGAGTTTTTAGAAGGCCTTTTTTCTATTTTTATAAGTGATCCCTAGGCAAGCAGACAAGCTTGGCAAGATGCAAAGAGAAGATTGTAAAGAAATTTGTGAGGAATCTTGGATTAATATGGATCAATCTTGAGTTGGAAATGTAGGAGTAGTGTATAAAGTTACTAGAACTCAAAGGAGGAGATTGGACAAGGATTTTGAGACCTGTGGACGAAGAAACACTAACATTTCCCTTAAAACCCTTAAAAGTGGGGTTTTTAAAATCTATACTGTACAGACATTACTAAAGGCCAAGACCTATAAAATCTTCAAGAGTTGGTCATGTGAAAAAAAATTCTAGCATATACCAAGGTTCCATGTTAAGGAATTTTGTGAGTTATAGCACTTTCCTTATTTTTAGGAGAACTAAAAGGGGCTCTTAGGGCTACAAGGCCTCACTAGTCAATTTGAAGGGTTAAGAGGGTAAACCTTGGAAAGTTGGTGTAGAATGATGGGAAATGAAACAAGAACCATAGTGGGAGAGTTCAACCTTTTTCTTGGGGCACTTCGTGCTTTAGTGAATTTTTGGTAAACTAGGCCAAAGAGCGCATATTGGGTGAACTTGGGGAATGACATTGAGTTTTTGAATTTTTGGGAGAGTTTCTTGGGTAAGGGGATAGTAGAAGGATTATCTAGGTTAGGATTAGGAGAGAAGACCCTATAGTTTGCTAAGGGTAGCCTAAGAAGAGCTAGAAAGCTCTTAGTTGAAGAAGCTCCCCATCAGCCATTACCTAAGGATGCATTTTTGTATCTAAGAGGTACATTAGGGATCATTCCCCTATCTGAATCTCACTAAATAAAGTTTAGTGATGCATCAACAAGAGCATATTTGAAGATCAATCAGTTGATGTAGTATTGAAAAGGGTAGATTGCATATGAATCAGTACATAAGGTACATTGATATTAACTAAATATTTTCTTTGGCATAAGACATCAAAGAGGGAGAAGTTATGTGTGTCATATCAGGAAAAAATTAATGAAGATGTCAAAGAGGGAAAGAGATGTCAAAGACAAATAGCTTGGTATAATATCAAACAGGGTGATTTTTCTATTAGAAGAAGATATTGAAGATAGAATTTGCTAATATAGGGAGAAACTAAAGGCAAAGGGAGCTCACACTGATAGAGGGAATTCTTAAGGATGAGAATCAGAATGAAACTAAGAATATTTTCCTTACTATTGTTTTGTTCTAAAATTTCATTGTATTATGACATCTTGTGTTTCCATCAATTCCAAAGAGGGAGACTGTTAAATATAATTGGTTAATTATGTATTTTCTTTGATGTTACACAAAATTTCATATCTTTACCAGTCAATGTATGTCGAGCTCACTCAGACATTGAAGACAATTTCCTATGTTAGATGAGCATTTCAGAGTTTGCCAAGTTCAGAAGTTAGTGACTACCAACTTCACTCGGGCATGAAAGAGAAGTTTGAAGAAGATGAGTGTTAACTAAGTTGACTCACGAAAGAATTTTTTTGAAGATGCAGTGTTAACCAAACTCACTTGGTTAATATAGAAAAGTCATTTTTGAGTTAGTGTCTACTGAGTAAGGTCAATTAACGAAGGATTTTCTTGTTTTGGCATAATGAGTTCAATAAATTTGTTTGTTGGTTCTATCTTAGTG
Organism: Cupressus sempervirens; assembly: GCA_028749045.1. Classification (NCBI taxonomy): domain Eukaryota; kingdom Viridiplantae; phylum Streptophyta; class Pinopsida; order Cupressales; family Cupressaceae; genus Cupressus; species Cupressus sempervirens. Next base: position 1,063,309,360 of record CM053785.1, on the reverse strand, counting down.
AGGAAATGAATATTAATTATTCTAAGATGTATTCAAGATGACATGATAATGCATAAGGTATAATTATAAGGTCAAGTTGAGGATTGAATGTGTGGAAGAGTATTGAAGAATTGAATATGCTTAGAGGAAGTGAATTAGAAGGATAAGAAAAATATCTTTGTGGAGCTAAAATGATACGTTTGATTAGAAAGGATCAAGTATACAAGCCAAAATTGAGATCTATAATCATAAATTTAGTTGCATCATAAATCAAGTCATCTCATTATTACTCTCTAACCATTGTAGTAGTGATCTAAATCTCTTAACAGAGTTGGCTTAATAGCTATTTGTAAATCCTCTAACAAGGTGGCATTTCTATTTAAGTGTCTAAAGACCTGTAATAGGGTCACACTAATAGTGTATTTTGTAACCTTAAATAGGGTTGGCTCCTAACAGTGCTCACTTTAGAAAAATGAAAATCACTAACTAGTTGCAATTGGTGGTTTTTTCCAAACTAGGTTTCCACATTAAATCTTGGTGTCACTTGTGTTCATTTTTTTTTTAATGTGTATGAAACTAAGTTAAGTAAGTTTAAGCATAGATAATATCTTAATATTTACATGTTAAGTAATTGCTGAGTTATTTTAGTATTTGCCAAGTTACAACATTTGCTACTATAAACTGAGTGATTGTGTGTTTATCGAGCATCAGTATTTTCAGTGAAGTTTATGTTTATTCTTACATCTAAGGGATCTGGGATTTTTTTTTGTGGTAACTGATTCACCTCTCCACTCTCATTTACTCCTCTTATATTTCCAACAACAACAACAAAGCACAAATATCGCAAGGGCATGAGAACCAAATTACAGAGCAAAGGCACGACAATGAAATCTAGAGATCATAGCAATGATATCATAGAGCAAGGGCATAAAACAAAATATAGAGATATACCACAAGAATGAAATGCACAAAGCACAAGGGCATGATGATGTTAAAAGCTCTCCACTCTTGTGTGGAGCTCTCCATCTTCTTTAATGTGCAACTCTTCACAATCAAAAAAAATGAGGAATGATTTATGTCATGTTTTCATTTTTTTGTTTATACTTATGCGGGTGTCACAATTATGACATTTATGTCAATATTGTGATGGCGTCAGGGAAAATATGAAAAAAACACATGAAAATCACCATAAATTAGACCATGGTCACAAATTTTCATCGTAATTTTGGCCCCAAATGTTGTAGAGAGTGATCATGCAATGCAGTCAAAAGGTTATGAAGATTTATGTGGTGGCCCAATCACACAATTAAGATCATGAAGCTTAAAGAAAGCTATAAAGTAGAAAAAAGGTATTTGAACAGTTTTCACTTGGTTGTAAGGATAAGATGTTAAAAATAAAGATAAATCACAAAATAGTGACCAAGGGATCTACATGGTGTTAAGGAAAAATGAAACTTAGGAGATAAGCTTTGTGAAACCATGAATAGCCAAGCAGTCTATAGTGTTCACATGGTTGCACTATGAGAGTTTAATGATAAAATGACTATTGAACTTTCATGATTACCAAAAAGATATCTAATATTTGAAAAAATGCAAAAAAGGATGTTGAAAGCTGGTACTACAAGTGTTGTAAAGCTAGATTGTGACACTTTTGGAGTTTTTGAGAATTCTTATGCATGTTGACGTAAAGACACCATTTAATGTTATTCTTTTTCTCAACTACAATTAAAAAGGTGATGCAACAAATTTATAATTACAATATTCAAAAAAAATTTAGATCCTAAAGAGAATTGAGCACCAAGTTGTTTTTTAGAGTTTTTAGTTGCAGAAGAAGTGTTTGAAGAATTTGAATTCAAAGAAAATAGTGTAGGAAGAAGGAAAGATAATAGCTCAAGTCAACATTGAAGAAGTCAATCAAGGTGTTGAGCAACCAAAAACTACTTTTTCTATCTTGTATGTTTAGGAGTGGGTTTATTTTCTCCCAGGATCATCCCATGCTCAAGTAGTGAACTCACATGTTTTCAAAGATGCATATAGTGTTTACAAAGATAAAACTATGCTAGAGACTAATGGAAATGAGATTTTTTGGTATTTCTAAAATAACAGGTTTGAAAAGCCACCAATCTATAGCCCCTAGATCATAAAATTAGAAAATTTGATCATGCTAGAGGTAACTATTGATGTGGATTTGGTGAAGGCCCTCATAAAGTCTTACAGTCCTACAATTCATGGATTCCATAGGAAGGACATGATTTTTTTGTGCACATTGGATATCAAAACCCTCATTGAAGTCTTCAAACTTGGAGGACTAATGAAAAATCCCATTAAGATAGAGAAGATGAATGAGACATTCAAGAATTAGAAGAGTTTCTTCACCAGAAAGGTCATGCAAAGACATATCCCTAAATCAAAGAAGGTAGGAGACCTCATGCCTCTAGAATCCTTCCATAGATATTTCCAGTATATTGTGTTTGGAGTGGATAAGGTAATTGGGCTAGAAGGCACAATGAATTCTCCTAGCACCTTCTATATCATTGCCCTAGATATTCAAGATTTGCACCATAATGTAGGGTATGAATTTGTGACCTACATTATAACTGTTATGCACAATGAAATCATTTCTTCTTAGAGGGGAGAGATGGGGAATTTTTAATTCCACCATTACTCATTGTTGATGCACATCATCCTCTACTAAAATACAGGACACATCGTCCTAATTTGATTGAAGGAACTAAGGAGAATGGAGAGAACTTGTTGGTGCAACTATAGACAAGGTTATGGAAAAGGTTTTACCCTTACTCCATTCTTGTTGCTTTCTATAATGGTTTTTCTTTTCAATTTCAAACATGCTTGTTCATATAACAGAGAGGGTCAGAATGCTAATCATACCCTTTGTATGCCCTAATGGAGATAGAAGGTTGGGCCATGATTGCGCGAGCCTTTTCATTTTTTATAATTTTTCTTTAATAAGGTTGTATGGATTCCCCCAACCCACTCATGTTCTACCTAGGTATATTCCAGAAAGGTTGGGGACAATAGAATTATTTCGGCAACTAATAATGATGAATAGTGAATATCTGGGGCCTACAATAAAAAAGGGTTTCTTTGTCCCTAGAAATATCAAAATAGAGGATTTTATCATAGGGAAGGATGCCATAGAAGAGATAGATGGATTCATAAGTGAATTTCTATTGCCCACTACTCCTCCTAGGACTTATGATCCTAATGACTTGGTTAGGCATACCCTAAAGAAAATGAGGAAATACACCTTGCCAATTAGTAAAGCCTATTGGGAGGAGGATGTGATAATGAACTTCCTAGAGACAAAGGACTATAGAGATAGGACTCTGAGATGGAAAGAGATCATGAGGGTGGAAGAAGAAATGAAAAGATATGACCCCTTATTTAACAATTTTTACCATGAGGAGAGATACTTGGATAGGTAAAATAAATGCCTAGACAGTGTTGATGCCATAATGTCTCAAGTACCTATGGAAATAAGAGATAGAGAAGAGCCTCAATATCTATAGTAGGATGATGTTATAGAAATTGATGTTGAAGATGATCAACCTAAGAGTTCATCATTGGCCCAAGGAGGCAAAAAAAAGTAGAAAATGATAGAAATCTTAGATAAGTCAAGGGAGAAGGCATTGCAGATCATGCCAAGGGGTACATAATGCTTTAATGATATTAGGCAAAATTTCCTAATAAGGTAGTCATGCCAGAATGAATGAATCCCTAACAAACTTGAGCTTCAAACAAGATTTTTGGATGAGAGAATCATCCAAGCTCAAGAATATATGAGGGATGATGACTTCATGAATTCTAAGGAATTCAAATCATTCATGTTTAAGATTAAACAAAATGAGGTTGCTCTACAAATGCATCCTGGAGACTCACCATAAAGAACAACTGAACTGGTGCAAAAACTCCAAGAATATGACCCAAACAATAAAAATTTCATTGTGGATGAGACCCTAGAGCTAGTGAAGAGGAGTGGCATGTTACTCTTTCCAGGATGGGAGCTCAGCTCATCCTTAATATTGGACCATATTAGAAGGCAAGACAAATCAGTCTCATTTGAGGAGACAAATATTGTAGGAGAGTTGCAAGGGTCTAGATTCAATGTAAATTACAAGATGATGGAAGGATAGAGTATGGATCCTAAACCAGATAAGCCTACTTTCATGGAAATAAGATACCCTAGGCAATGTGATATTCTAGAATGTGGCTATTGTTTCAAGTAGCTAGATTCACAATTTAATGAACACCACATCTGTTACGAGGAAGAGAAAAATGGATATTCTTGAAGAGAAATTGTATCAAACTTACAACATATGCATTGATACCAAGAAAAAATATGAGGAAGAGCTCAAAATAACATATGTACTAGAGAAAATAGTGGCTACGCACCCTTGAGGATGAGGTAATGATGAAGGTATGCTCTGATATCACTTGATGAAGGCACAACCCAAGACAAAATGAACACAATAGGAAAGGGGAATATTATTATCAAAATTGATATGCTATTAAATTTATTACAAAAAAGACTCCATGACATACCCTATGGGCTTACAATCTTATCAGATTTTGGAGAAAACCCTACCTTCTCCCAAACTCCACCAAAAATTATGTTTACAATGCTAGAAATGACCTTAAGTAACCCAAATTAGGTTTAGGGTTAGGAATACATTTTAGAATATTCCATTTGGCATCCACCACCAAAATAGAAGGTTCTAGAAAGCATGTCAGAAGTCAGTACAAAATTAGAAGAATCCAGAAATGGTAGTCCAACTTCTGGGAGGCATAACTTTTGATCTGGGACTCTAATTAACGAATTGTTTACATTTTTAGAAAGCTCTCCAAGTTCTCTATAGCCCTATAGAAGAGATTTACTTGTCCCCCATTTTTTGGGCCTATACAAGATAGTTTAGTGCCTCAAATCTAACTTTGAAGTGCTTTTAGGGGGTCTCCAAGCAACTTAAAATTGCAATAACTTTCAATTCGTAAAGCCTTTTGACCTGATTCTTATTCTAGAGTGCTTTAAATTATAGGTATAATCATCCCTCCAACTTAAACCTTCTAAATCATTATAATTATGGTTCAATTACAAAATAACCTATTTTTGCATTGGCACATATCCCAAGGTGCTCAAAAACACTAACCCAAAAAACCAAAAGTGGAACCATGCAAGTTGGAATCTCTATTTGACCCAAATGGGTATCCAGAAATAAAAACACATTAAACAAAAACTAACACTAGGCATATTTTTGGGTGATACAAGATTGCCCTTACACCACTGGATGCTCCTACATCAAGTAAGGATTTTTATAAATGTAACCAAGTCTATCACAGTGGTCAAAATTCAAGAGACCCAAACTGATTCTGATATAGAAAATGTGGGTATAGATCAACAGATGGAAGTGGATGAGTTAGAAATAGGGAAATAAATAGAAATATGAACAATGGAGAGAATGCTCTTACACAAGATTAGTGTTCTAAAACTAGCTTCCTAGAATCTCCATAACAACTAAATTACTTTGTAGGGAGTAGAATATCACTACAATGAGACACTATCCATTCTTTCCCCCTTGTTTACTAAATGGCACCCTTACATACCATTCTTTGGTAAATTAGTCCCAATTTTGCAACAAAAGAAATAATTGCCTAAAGAAACCATTATTTCCACAAGGAAAATGGTAAATAAAGTAAAATATTTAAATGCATTCTTTTTTTGAAAATTGCAACTAATAAGCAATAAAATGAAGACCATTTCGAATGGTACACCTGATTTTATCCAAAAGATAACTTATGATGAGAATAAGATAAGGGATTGACAAGAATGGCTAGATTCTTTTGATGGTATTTTGAAGCATGAGAGGTTTATTGCCTACAACAATGGAGAAACAAATATTACAATATTTTTTGACATTGTTGATATTTTATACAAGTTGGAGGTAGACATGAACAAGACAATTGTAGAGGTTAGAGATTTAACTGATGTAAAGTGGAATAAGTTCCTTAATGAATTGAATATAGTTAGGGGAACCACCTAGCTAGATGAAGAATTAGATATTAACATCTACAAGGTGATAGATGACATAGAGGCAATTCCATCTAGAGATAGCGACTAAGCATGCAGAAAAAGGTCAAAGAAATTCAAAAGGAAGGACAGTTGTTTGATAGAGACACCTTGTCTTTACGGTTTGCCTACTATGGGTATGCTCTCATTACAAATTAACAGAGTTGATCGTGAACATCAAAATTGATGGATATTAAAATTTTGGCTATCTCCAACATTCTTTTTGTAATTGTTTGGTCTCATATGAAAAAATTATTCTAATTGGATTTTGAACATGTGTCCTCCTATCTAAAGCTTGTTGCAATCTTTATTCTATAAAAGGAAAGATGTGGAGTGAGGGTTCGAAAATTCTAATTTGAACATAGTTTTATTCATTTCTATGTCAGCCCATGCATACTATAATTTTGTTCCAAAATTGAATGGAAAGTTAAACAATCATTGGTTTGTCTGAGTTATTTTTCTAATAGGGAAGGTCATTGAGTTGTATGCAATTTCAAAGAAGTTAATACAAAATGTAGAGACCTAGGTGTTCATCCTAGATCTTGTCTCTTCTTTTATCTCTACTTTGTTCTTTGAGATTTAATGGAAAAGTTTATTAAATTTTAGTTGTAATTCACTTTGAATTATAATTCAATTTTCTTTTTATAATAATCTAATGGTTTATGTAAATTCTTAATGGAAATTGGAAGAACTTTATAGTTTTCATTGAAGATTTTGATAAGTATGAGATCTGGAAATGAATACTAATAATCTTTTCATAAAGTGTTAAGATAACATCTATAAGTAGATGTCTAAGTCCTGTGAGTTTATGGCCCAATAGATAAGACGTTCATCATCCTCTGAAGTTGATCTTGTTGGAATATCTTATACTTTTTAAAATATTCATATAAATCAATATTTTAATGTTTTGTATTGAAGTTTTGAAATGTTAGCCTACACTTGATTCATGGAGTTCTAGGGTTTGATAAGATGGTCATTTATCATCTCTCTTATTGTCATAGAATTAGAATAATTAGGGATAAATCATCTATTATTTTAGAATTAATGTTGAGAATCTGAATTTAAAGTAAATAATGAATGAATTCCTAGGTAAACCCACCTGTATTTTGTAGAGTTCAAAGTGGAGAAGACACCAAAGTCTTGTGAGTTGGTCCTATTAGAAAAGATAAGGTTGTCGTTGCACCAAAAGATCGACCTATTAATGTCTGATACAACCAACAATCTTATAGGACCACCGGAGGTGGTTAAGCCATGTCACAAACCCTATGAGGGATGTTGGCCCACTACCAACAATCCCCCTCTTAGCATCACTCACAGTGGCTTGTAGGATTTGAACTTGTGACCAAGCCCTGATGCCAATTGTTAGAAAGGATAGGGTTTTCATTGCACCAAAATATTGACCTATTAATTTCTAATACAATCAATAGTCTTATAGAACCACAGGGGGTGGTTAAGCCATGTCGTGAAGCTTGCGAGGAATGCTAGCCCACTACTAATAGGTTCGTTTAGGCTTATTTTTCAAAATGCCCATCATGGTCTCTAGCTAATGCTAATTATCGAAAAGGTTGTTATAATTCCATCAAAAGAAGCCAACACCCTGGTTGGGGTTGAACTCAATGTAAACATTAGAGTTATTCCTGAACTCTATAAAGGCAAGTCGTAAATATGTTTTGGTTCTCTCTTCTCTGATTCTTTGACAGTAGCATTCTGTGCTCTAGAGTTGTAATTTCCCCTTCATTACATAAATATAATCTTGTGGTCTACCTTCTTCAACCATTAATGTTGTGCATGTATTTTTTCCTTCTGTTATTGTTGTTTCTTATTTCTTCAAGTTATATGTTGTATCTACTTTTCTATTGTTAATGTTATCTTGTGAAGCTTCTTCCTTGTAGCATTTCATCTAGTTCATGGTTTGTATATGAGTTGTGAGGGGTAATTGGAGTTAGGAGTTCTATATATTAGAGTCATATTGATGTGTAGTATAGTCTTGGGCAAAGATAAGAGAAAATAAACTATTTGGTGCATCACCTCCTTTCATTCTAGCTTTAGGTCAAGAAGTACTTCTCCCCTTTTCCTTGAAAGAAGTAGTTTAGTGCATCTTGATAATAAGGAAGTTGGCCTTCTCCAGGGACTAAATCTCATAGTTCAAGTCCCACAACTTGGAGATTGTTTCAATATTTCAAAAGGTTGCCTTTAGGTTAAGCTTTAGGCAAGGGTGCAATCTTTTGTGACAACAATGACATAAAAAATTATGTCACACAATGTTATATTACTTGTTGGAGATCAATTTGGTTTGCTTTTATTTTAACTAGTATTATAAATTGTTAATATGATTTATTTTTTGGGTGATTTGTAGACTAAGCTACATCAATGTGTTACAAAAAGCCTATGATTTAACTAAAGTCCTCTTGTTGAGAAACCAATTTGGAGATTTTTTAATAAAATGACTTCTTAGAAAGTATCATAAACCTCAAGTGTAAAACCTCATTCAAATGAGCATCAACTTGCCCCTATGTTGGAGTGTTAAAAGATATGTAAATACTTGAGCGCATCATCATCTAAACAAAAAATTTGAAAGTATAGCAATAGACCAGCCACAAGCATTATTAAGACTTACTTCCCCTATCACTCAAGAGTTGGGAAAAAATGATATTTGCCTCATCAAAACCCTATTGTATATCAATCCTCATAATATAGGAATTAAAATTGAACATAAAATTGTTAACGCTAAACATCAAATTATGCTAAAACAACTAGAAAATCAAAATTGCGACAACAAATCAAAATGGAAGAGAAACAACATACTACTACATTATACTCATTCTTTTATACAATAGCTAACTTAAGATGACAACATATTTACATCATTTTGGCAAATTCTCCATTTTCCTTCAAGAACCCTTTTGTGCACTAGTTTGTTACACATGCATAACTTCTAGAATCCAAAAAATGACTAGAGCAGTAAACGTAAATGTAATGAGATTTTGTGACCAAAATAAATTATGAAATTTAAGATATCAATTTTCATAATTAAAAATTTACCTTTTATATTAAACTTCTTAATTATACATATTTGCAATTACACACCTAATATGCAAACTAATGTTTAAATTTAATTGGTAACAAACTAATCAATTTATTATATAATATAACAATGGTAGATCATTACTTTAACATTATGTAATCATAATAATACTATGAACTATAATATAATTATTGCTCTCTCTTTTCTTTTTATGATAGATAAAATGAGAATTAAACATGGAAGAACCAAAGTTCCTTAACCTACGATATTAGAATGGAAAATAACATTTCTAAAAATTCTTCATTAATCTACCATTGTAAATGTATTAATTAAATATTTATCAAATACATCTTAAATACATCTTATCTATCAAATTAGATTTTCTTGAAGGAGATAGCGTATGGACCAAACAAAAAATTACAATACCCTTCACACTTCTCACCTTTGTGATAGTGACTAGCTATTGAAGTCACCACATTCCGTAAATTATAAATCACACATATGGTAAGGTCCTATGAAACCAATGAGAACGAGTCCTAGTGTTAATCAAATCATTGCAACTTTAAAAAAATTAACAAAATAATGGCATGACCAAAAGTGGAAGCAATGATGTCTATGCTTAAAAGCCTTTGTCTCTTCCCATATGGCGGTTGAGTGCATATAAAGAAAACTTATCAATCATCCGAATAAGAACAAGTGAGGCGAGTGGTCACATGCAAGAGTGATTTCAAGCTTAATATCCCTTACTTTCAAGCAACCCAAGAAAAGGAGATGCCTTCAAAGCTCTCCATCATTCCACGAACATGACAATACAAAGAGGAGAATTCTTTTAAATGACATTATTGTTGCAAGAAACATAATCGAACTTTCCAACCAAGAAAAAAAAGAAAGCACTACAAAGATTACCAATATGGACCTATTTTAATAATAATAAGACAACAAAGTTTGCCCTGTGGCAATTAAGATTGGCCAATTTGATAACATGATATTAAATAATAATAATAAATTAGATTATTATTATTATCTGTTATGCTTTCTTCTAACAAATATATTCATGTTGTTAGACTTTTTTTTGTTGATTATAATAGTAGGATAGATGCATATTTATTGTATTTAGTTAATTTGTTTTATAAGTTATTTATATTTAAGACATGATGGGGTAAATTTGTTTGGGTAGGTATCTATTTGATAGTTTAAGGTGATATTATGTCTATATGAGCTACATCTATTTTATTTTAAATCAGTTGTGTATCTATATGTTTTGGTGTTGTAGCTTATAACTATTTATTTAGATAGTTTAAGGTGATATTATGTCTACATGAGCTACATGTATTTTATTTTAAATCAGTTGCGTATCTATATGTTTTGGTGTTGTAGCTTATAAAAATATATTTAGAGTTCATTCTTGAACATTACTTTCATATTTATCCTTGAATTGAATAGAGTAGAATTATCATTTTGTATCATTATTTTGATTGTATTTTCTTTTAACTCTCTAGATCTCAGGTGGTTGTCTCCATAGCCAATAGTGTTGAAGTGAAAAAGTGCCCAAAGATAGTCATTCAAGAGATCTAAGATTAGAGGTCTTGGTTGTTCTAAAATTTAAGTATACATTTTGGGGTTTCTAAAATTGCTAATAACACTCCTAGAAGTATTAATGTGTTTTAGGGCTAGGAAAATGTTGTTCAAAGGGGGCATCAATTAGCTCAGGTCACCAAAAAGTGAGAAAACCTATTCCTATGTATCAAATGATGACTTGGATAATTAGAGATCTTGGGTATTCTCAAAAATTGATTGTATACTCCTCTCATATTAAATGATGAGTTGGTGAATTAGAGATCTTGGCTATTCTCAAAAGTTGAGTATATTCTTCTCTTGTATCAAATGAGGAATCAAAGAATTATAATTTATTTCAAAAATAACATATTTCGGGTAAGTTTCTATTTTTACCTTTGTATTAAATTTTTTTGTGGTGATTTTATAAATAAATTAGAGCTCTGGATTCACTCAAGGAATCTCAAAGGTCATTTTTTTCTTTGTTACATTCAAACTGGACACTAGAGGCAATATATTCAAGCATTTGAATTAGGATTCTATTGAATAACATTAACATTTGAACCTTTGTGGGTCAAATTAAACCTTAACACGCCATTTGGAAGGCCTAAATATGTATATATTAATTAGTATATTTTAAAATTAGAGCACTTTACCAATAGCTATCAAAAGAATTCTTCCCTCCTTTATTGTGAATACAATTTGTACTATGACTCACACACACACACACACACACACGTGTGTGTGTGTGTGTGTGTGTGTGTGTGTTAATTATGTGAAAATGCCTGAATGTTTAAATGTGAAAAATTCTATGATTTTTCAATGATTTGATGATTTTGTATCATTATTTTGATTTTCATTGTGATGATAGTATGTATACCCCCTTAGGAAATAATCAAAATTATTTTGAGAGATTTAGATGGTTTTAGGAATTTTGATTTGTTTCTTGATATATTAATTAGTATATTTTAAAATTAGAGCACTTTACCAATAGCTATCGAAAGAATTATTCCCTCCTTTATTGTGAATACAATTTGTACTATGGCTCACACACACACACACATATACAAATGTGTGTGTGTGTGTGTGTGTGTGTGTGTGTGTTAATTATGTGAAAATGCCTGAATGTTTAAATGTGAAAAATTCTATGATTTTTCAATGATTTGATGATTTTGTATCATGATTTTGATTTTCATTGTGATGATAGTATGTATACCCCCTTAGGAAATAATCAAAATTATTTTGAGAGATTTAGATGGTTTTAGGAATTTTGATTTGTTTCTTGATATATTAATTAGTATATTTTAAAATTAGAGCACTTTACCAATAGCTATCGAAAGAATTCTTCCCTCCTTTATTGTGAATACAATTTGTACTATGACACACACACACACACACACACACACACACACACACACACACACACATATACAAATGTGTGTGTGTGTGTGTGTGTGTGTGTGTGTGTGTGTGTTAATTATGTGAAAATGCCTGAATGTTTAAATGTGAAAAATTCTATGATTTTTCAATGATTTGATGATTTTGTATCATGATTTTAATTTTCATTGTGATGATAGTATGTATACCCCCTTAGGAAATAATCAAAATTATTTTGAGAGATTTAGATGGTTTTAGGAATTTTGATTTGTTTCTTGATATAATTTAAATTTAAAAAATAATTGTCCCAATTATATTAGATCATTGATGTGTATGAAAGACTAGATTGTATGCCTTTTTTATTGATAAGTCAACACTTCTTGATGTGAATTCTAATGTTGTTTGATAGAATTTGATGGTTCAACCTCATGATATGGAGGATAAAAAATAGATGTGCACTCTGAGATTGATAGAAATCTCAATTGAACAAATGGGATGGATGATTTTTTATGATTAACTAAATAGGATGATAAAAAAATGGTTGAGTAGTTGATGGTTGATTTGATAGGATTAGTTTATGTCTTGAAGATGTGGGGATCAATTAGATGTCTAGATGACACAAAATTATCAACTTATTAGACATATGGTACGAGTTGGCAACATTTTGATAAGCCCTCTTATAGATTTAGGATGAAACAACAATATTTAATTCTAATGCTATGCATGCATTTATATCTTGAGGATAGATGTACCTTGGATGATCAGATTGAGAAAGATTTGTGACAATGGATACTTGACATTTGATGACATTGATTGTAACTTTGGTTATTTTGATGGATATTTGATAATGTATATTTTAAATATTCGATTATGGAACTAAATATGGACTTTTAATGAGCTCTGATGATATTTTGATATATGGACACTTGCTATACTTTTTCATTTATGCTTTATGTCATTTTTTATGTCATGATATATTTAACTTTATGATTTTGACTATCTATATGCATGGATGTAGATTGACATGGTTCTTAGCTATGGTTTTGAGCTTTTTCTATGAAGAGTTCATGGATACACTTACTTCAATTAGATTTTATGTATGGATGCATGGATTTGATGTATTTAGCTACATGATAAATTATAATATGGATACATTAATACATAAATAGATCATGTTTATATAATGGTTCATTCCTATGAATGTAATATTTTATGGAAATGTGATGATGCAATATGATGCAATGGTACTATGATGTTAATAAAATGTATTTAAATGATTAATGCAATAAATAGAACTAAATGGATGGTGATTAATGCTTACTTATTGATGAGTAAATGAGATGTACTTAATGATAATTTTGTTAATATGCAACTTATTTAATGTATGATGGTATAAAATTTGATCTAATGAATGATGAAATGATTTTGGTATGCAAATGAAACGCCCTTAGACGAAAATGATATGCATTATTTTTTCTAGGTCAACTATATCCCATATCAAGGAGAATTTTGATGATGTGACCTTAGTAAACTCCCTCGCCCCCTTTTGATAAATCTCATCAAACTATTAAGCAAGATTACTCTAACTTGAATGAAAAACATAGTTGCATTTTTACTAATCAATGGATTAGTTTTTGAAGGATTTGAGCAATACAAATCCACAAAACCCAAAGAATACCTACATGCAAGAACCTGTCATAGAGAAGAAAAGACAAAGAAGAGGCAAGGGTTTTTCTCTAAAAATATGAAAAATTATATTATCAGATTGAAAAGATAAATGAAATTTACAATTGATCAATCCTTTTAGAAGAAGATCGTATGCAGGAGCATCCAGAGGTATAAGGGCAATCCTGTGTCAACCAAAAAAATGTACTTAGACTTAGCTTTTGTTTCATGTGTTTTCATTTCTGGATACCCATTTGGGTCAAATAAAGGTTCCAACTCTCAAAGTTCCACCATCAGTGTTTTGGGTTAGAGCTTTTAATCACCTTGGGATACGTGTAAATGCTGAAAAAATAGGAGTATGTAATTGAGCCATCATTTTGGTGAACCAGAAGGTGTAAATTGGCCAGATGAATGTAATTGTAATTTAGAGCATTCCAAAAAAAGAATCAGGTCAAAAGGCCCCACGGTTTGAAAGTTATCACAGTTTTTCAATTTTTGGAGACATCCTAAGAATGCTTCAAAGTTAGGTTAGGGGCATTAAATGACTTCAAAAAGGGCCAAAAAATGGAGGACAAACTAGGCTCATCCATAGGGCTATAGAGCACTTCGAGAGCTTTCCAACAATGTAAACAGTTCGTCAATCAGAGCTACGGTTCAAAAGTTATGCCTCCCGGAAGTTTGATTACCGTTTTTGGATTCTTCTAGATTTGCGTCGACTTCTAACACAGCTTCTGGAGCCTTCTATTTGGTCAATGGATGCCAACTAGCACTTTCTAGAATGTACTCCTAATCCTTAAACCTCCAGGGTCTATTTAAGAACATTTCTGGCATTGTAAAAGGCAGTTCGAAGTAGAGTTTGAGAGGAGGTACTGAAAGGAGAAATTATCTCCAGATTTATACTATTGTAAGCTCTTAGGGCATGTTTTGAAGTCTATTTTCTCTATACTAAATGTATTAGCATTTTCTTACAGTTAATAAAATTTTCCCTTTCCTGTTGTGTCCATTATGTGCTTGGGTTGTGTCCCCATCAAGATCATAAAACCTAAAAGGGAAACCCTAAGAGGTAAATGATATTTAATAATTACTAATTAATTATTGACTAAAAATTCAAGTGCATAAAGAGAAATCTTAAGAAGGGATTAAAGGTAATTTAATAAATTAAATTAAATTTAACCCTTTACTCTAACACCTCCCCTAAGATGAGCAACAATGGAACTACAAACAATGCATGAAAAAGCAAGGAAACTACAATGCTTAAAGCAAATTTGGGTCCTGGCAACAAGGCCCAATGAGGTACCCAATCACAACCAAATCTCTATGAAATGAAGAAATGAGGAAAAACGTGTGGGAAAAACCCTATTCCAAAAAGAGATAGCAAGAAAAGTAAAAATGACATGTCTCAAGAGACTCTCTCAAAACCATAAGTACAATGAAACCCACCATGATAGAGGCTTGAGACTACATAGCCCCCTAGAATGGAAAAACTCCTATGTCAATGAACATACCAATGTGGATCCAATGTGAAAGAAATAAAGGCAAT
The DNA here is from genome assembly GCA_028749045.1 of Cupressus sempervirens. Taxonomy (NCBI): domain Eukaryota; kingdom Viridiplantae; phylum Streptophyta; class Pinopsida; order Cupressales; family Cupressaceae; genus Cupressus; species Cupressus sempervirens. The sequence goes on along the minus strand of CM053785.1, from coordinate 1,063,294,138 downwards.
GGACAAGGAGGGTGAAACCCCTGAATATAAGGTGAAGTTGGAAGTCCTAACTGATGCTCAAAGGAGAATGCATGAGAATCTTGAAATGGAATTTCTAATGGAGGTGGGATAATAAGTGTGTTGAATCTATCATCTAAGAGGAGATGTGTGTCCTTTGATATATCCTCAAAAACTATAGTAGGTGGTGATGGGACTAAAAATTGAAGCCCCAGTTTTTAGTACCATTCTGATGGGGACACAACCCAAGCACAAAATGGACACAACAGGAAAGGAAAAATTTTATTAACTTTGAAAATATGCCACTACATTCAGTACAGAGAAAATAGACTTCAAAACATGCCCTAAGGGCTTACAATAGCATAAATCTAGAGACAATTTCTTCTCCCAGTATCTCCTCTCAAACTCCACTCTGAACTACCTTTTACAATGCTAGAAATGTTCTTAAATAGACCCCGGAGGATTAAGGATTAGGAATAAATTCTATAAAGTGCTAGTAGGCATCCACCGACCAAATATAAGGCTCTAGAAGTCGCATTAGCAGTCGGCACAAAATTAGAAGAATCTTGAAATGGTAACCGAACTTTCGAGAGACATAACTTTTGAACCGTAGCTCTGATTGACGAACCATTTACATTTTAGAAAAGCTCTCGAAGCGCTCTATAGCCCTATGGACGAGCTTAGCTTGTTCCCCATTTTTGGCCCTTTTTGAGGTCATTTAATGCCCCTAACCTGACTTTGAAGCATTCTTAGGATGTCTCCAAAAATTGAAAAACTGCAATAACTTTCAAACCGTGGGGCCTTTTGACCTGATTCTTTTTCTGGAATGATCTAAATTACAATTACATTCATCTAACCAATTTACACATTTTGGTTCACCAAAATGATGGCTCAATTAAATACTCCTATTTTTTGGCATTTACATGTATCCCAAGGTGATTAAAAACTCTAACCCAAAACACTAATAGTGGAACTGTGAGAGTTGGAACCTTTATTTGACCCAAATGGGTATCCAGAAATGAAAACACATGAAACAGAAACTAAGTCTAAGTACATTTTTTTGGTTGACACAAGATTGCCCTTATACCTCTGGATGCTCCTGCATCAAACACCCAAGGTAAATTCAAAAGTGACCCTGTCACTTTATGAATGGTAGAGGAAATCCCAAATGGAAAACCTCAACTGTTGATATCCAAGTTGAGTCCTCGATCGGCCGTCCATTTCACTTGACCAAATACTCTTCATATTGCCTATTTCTAGTACTTCTACCCACACGATGATCTAGAATGTCGTCTATCTCTTCCTTCTTAGAAGAAGGAATTGGACATGGCTCTAACATCGGCTCCTCATCTGCACCATCATCATGATACTCTGTTAAGTCTGCAACGTTGAAAATAAGAGAAATGTGAATACCATCTAGCAACTCCACCTCATATGCATTTCCTAAGTCATGTTTCTTCAAAAAAATTCAGGGGCCAAATTTCTTCATCCTTAGCTTGTTGTAAGTACCAGCTAGAAATCTTTCTTTTCATAAGTGTACCATGACTAGATCCCCTACTTGGAATTCCTTATGTCTTCTCCTTTGATCAGCCCTAGCTTTATGCTCTTGATTCATCTTGATAATGTGTGCTTGAACCTGCTCATGTAGACGCTTGATATGTTCAGCAAATTCTTCAGCTTCAGCACTTGTCCTCTCCCCTTGCTCTATCTTTCTCAATTCTGGTGCAGTCCTTGGGCTACTTTCATATACAATTTGGAATGGTGATTTTCTAGTACTCCTGTTTATAGAGTTATTGTAAGAAAACTCTGCTTGTGGTAGAATCAAATCCCACCCCTTGGGCTTATCCCCAACTAAACATCTCAGTAAATTGCCCAAACTTCTATTTACCACTTCAGTCTGTCCATCAGTCTGTGGGTGATGTGTGGAACTGAATTTCAAGTCTGTTCTCAACTTCTTCCACAATGTTTTCCAAAAATACCCCACAAATTTAGTATCTCTATCAGAAACTATACTCCTTGGGAGACTATGTAGTCTTACCACCTCTCTGAAAAACAAGTTTGCAATATGGACAGGATCATGATTTTTGTGGCATGGAATGAAATGTGCCATTTTGGAGAACCTATCAACCACCATAAATACTGAGTCATTACCCCTTTGTGTCCTCGGCAATCCAAGAACAAAATCCATACTTATGTCCTCCCATGGCTTTGATGGAACAGGTAATAGCTGATATAGTCCAGTATTGTGACTAAACCCCTTGGCAACTTGACAAATTTGACAAATCTGTACAAACTTCTTCACATCTTGTGAAATCTGAGGCCAAAAATAATGTTCTCTAAGAATGGAAATGGTCTTGTCTTGACCAAAATGTCCTGCCATCCCTCCACCGTGTTGCTCCTTAATCATATTTTCCCTCATGGAACTCCTTGGAATGCATAATTGACTGCCCTTGGATAACATACCATCCCGAATCAAATAGTCTAACCACTTAGTTCTATCTATAGCAATAGGTTCTTTACAAGCTTTCCATGCTTCAGCAAAATCAGGATCCTCAGGGTACATATTCTTGAGTTCATCAAACCCAACTACTTCAACCTGCATTACTGTAAGCAACAACTGTCTCCTACTTAATGTATCTGCAACTCTATTAGATTTTCCACTTCTATGCTTCAACACAAATGTATAGCTCTGCAAGAACTCTACCCACTTCATATGCTTCTAATTCAATTTACCTTGGCTATTTAGGTATTGTAATGCCTAGTGATCAGTATATAAAACAAATTCCTTTGGCAACAAATAATGCCTCCATTTCTTTAAGGCCTAAACTATTGCATAGAACTCTTGATCATAAATAGAATACTTCTTTTTTGCATCATTCAATTTTTCACTAAAATATGCAATAGGCTTACCTTCTTGGCTCAATATAGCCCCAATAGCACTACCACTAGCATCATAATCCACCTAGAACACCTTTCTAAAATTTGAAAGTGCCAACAAAGGTTGTTCTGTCACCTTCTTCTTCAGCAATTCAAAACTTCTCACAGTTGTCGCAATCCATTTGAACTCTTTTCTATCCCCTCTTATTGTGTCAGTCAGGGGTGCACATATGCCACTAAAATTCCTAATGAACTTCCTATAAAACTAACCAGACCATGAAATGATCTTACCTCAGTAGCAAACTTTAGAGTAGGCCATTCCAAGATGGCTTTTACCTTCTTTAGATTCATTTTAAGACCTTCAGCTGATATAAAAAATCCCAAGTAGACTAACTCCCTTTTTGCAAAGATACACTTCTTCAAATTAATTAACAGTTTCTCTTCCCTTAACCTTTCAAGGACACTATGAATATGCAATAAATGTTCTTCCAAAGTCTTGCTGAAAATTAAAATATCATCCAAATAGATAATAAAAAATTTTCTCAAGAACTTCTTAAGTACCTCTTTCATAAGCCACATGAAGGTGCTTGGGGCATTCGTCAATCCAAAGGGCATGACTAACCACTCATAAAGACCCTCCTTGGTCTTGAAGGCAGTTTTCCACTCGTCTCCTTCTCAAATTCGTATCTGATGATAGCCACTCTTGAGATCTATCTTTGTGAAGTACTGAGCTCCACTCATGTAATCCATAAGATCATCCATTCTTGGCAAAGGAAACTAATACTTGATGGTTATCATATTTATAGCTCGAAAGTCTGTACACATCCTCCACTCTCCATCCTTCTTTGGTGCCAGTACTGTAGGTACTGCACATGGACTCAAGCTCTCTCGAATCAAGCCCTTTCTCAATAGCTCCCGCACTTATCTGTTTAGCTCCTCAGTTTCAGTAGGAGTCATCTTGTGAGCAACCTTGTTAGGAAAACTAGCTCCTAGGATTAAATCTATCTGATGACTGATTTGCCTTACTGTGGCAATCCTTCTGGAACATTATCAGAGATAATATCTCCAAACTCACCTAGTAAATCTAAAACTTCAAGTGGTATTTCACTACTACCTACTTTATCTTTCCTAGGAATCAAAGCATAGCACATACGCTGATGTTACATGCCATCTAAAAACTTCCTTCCATCAACAAGACAAATCCTAGCACTGCTACATATCTTTTCGCCTTCCCTTTTCATGGGCTTCAGTTTGTGGCGAACTCCATCCTTTGTTAGAGAGTATGTGTTTGCATGGCCATCATGTACTGCATGCCTATCAAACTGCCACGGTCTACCCAACAATAGATGGCAAACATCCATTGGAATAACATCACAGAGAACTTCATCATGGTAACTCCCAATTTTGAATTTCACTAAATGTTGTTCACTTACTAGGAGCTTATGATCATCTTTCACCCAAGCAATCCAATAGGGCTGGGGGTGTTTCTCCCTCTTGAGCTTTAGCTTAGAGACCATCTCCTCTGATACCAAGTTATCAGTGCTACCACCATAAACGCATCACAACATTTATCCTCACACTTGTACCTAGTACAGAATAAACTCCTCCTTTGTCTGGGTTCAATCTCACCACTTAGTAGGACCCTTTCATTTACCAAAGTCTCTCCTCTTTCTGCATCTTTTGAATGTGATGATTGTGCACCCTCATCCACATAAGCAACCCTAGCTTGACCCTCAGCTCTCCTATCTATCCTTCCTTGTCATTGAGGACATTCAAAGGCTCGATGAACTTCTTCATTGCAATGGAAACAGGTACCACGAAAGCCTCCTCTTCCTTGTCCACATCCTCTACCTCTTCCACTCTGATTTCCAAAGTCTTGATCACTGGAGCGATTGAAAGCCTCGTTCCTCTGGTTTTTATTAGTACCCACATCTTCATTTTTATTTTGAGTTTCATTTCAGCCTCCAGATGACCTACCACTACCCCTTCCTCCTTGACCGCGCCCTCTTTGTCTCCCTTCAAACTTTTTATTTAGCTTCTCTTCAACTCGTAGGGCAAACTGGTATGCCTCTTCAATGCTGGTCATTCTTACTAGACTTAATTCCTCCTGGATGCTAGGTCGCAACCCACTGATATAACGAGCAACCTTCTCCTTATTTGCTTTTGCATGCCCTGCTCTAATCAGAAGTCAGTAAAACTCCTTTGTATATTCTTGGACTAATTTTCTCGCTTGCTTTAACCCATGTATCTTCTTAAAAAAATCAAGCTCATAATCAACAGGAATGAATTGCTTCTTCAATTTGTCCACCATACGATCCCACCTTGTGATCTTCTCCTTTCGTCTTTTGTTTCTTTCCAATTGAACCTATTACCACCAGATTTTGGCATGGCCTTTGAGTTTGGCCTTTGCAAACTTAACCTTATCTAGATCCCTAATATCCTCATACTCAAAGTACTCTTCCAGTTCATTGATCCAGTTGATCAACTCATCTACTTTAAGATTTCATAAAAATACACCCACATCAATCGTAGGTCTTTTCCCAAACTTAGTAATGACCCTAAAAAGCCTCTCCTCCTCCTAATTCAGAACTTCCCCATCAACTTCCCCTTCTGGTCTAATTTCTTCTTCTTCATTGTCGTCCTCACTTTCATCACCTGCAGTAACATTTGTTCCTCTACAGAGCTCCTCCTGCAACGATTGTACCTACCTTTGGAGGGCTCTAACCTCCTCAGGATTAATAGCTTTGACCCTTCCACCACACTCTCTTTATGGAGGCATCTTCTTAACTCAAACCTACAACCACACAGTCCTGGTGCAAACTGCCTCACATTCAGTGCTCTATCTACACACTTAGGAAAACCAGCTCTGATACCACTTGATGGGAACACAACCCAAGCACAGAATGGACACAAAAGGAAAGGGAAAATTTTATTAACTTTGAAAATATGCTAGTACATTTAGTACAGAGAAAATAGACTTCAGAACATGCCCTAAGGGCTTACAATAGCATAAATCTGGAGATAATTTTTTCTCCTAGTACCTCCTCTCAAACTCCACTCCGAACTGCCTTTTACAATGCCAGAAATATTCTTAAATAGACCCTGGAGGTTTAAGGATTAGGAATACATTCTAGAAAGTGCTAGTAGGCATCCACCAACCAAATAGAAGTCTCTAGAAGTCACATTAGAAGTCAGCGCAAAATTAGAAGAATCCAGAAATGGTAACCGAACTTTCAGGAGGCATAACTTTTGAACCGTAGCTCCAATTGATGAACTGTTTACATTTTTGAAAAACTCTCAAAGCGCTCTATAGCCTTATGGATGAGCTTTGCTCGTCTCCCATTTTTTGGCCCTTTTTGAGGTCATTTAATGCCCCTAACCTAACTTTGAAGCATTCTCAGGATTTCTCCATTAATCGAAAAACTACGATAACTTTCAAACCGTGGGGCCTTTTGACCTGATTCTTTTTCTGGAATGCTCTAAATTACAATTACATTCATCTGGCCAATTTACACATTCTTGTTCACTGAAATGATGGCTCAATTACATACTCCTATTTTTTTGGCATTTACACATATCCCAAGGTGTTCAAATACTCTATCCTAGAACACTGATAGTAGAACTGTGAGAGTTGGAACCTTTATTTGACCCAAATGGGTATCCAGAAATGAAAACACCTAAAACAGAAACTAATTTTAAGTACATTTTTTTGGGTGACATAGGATTTCCCTTATACCTCTGGATGCTCCTGCATCATATTCAAAAAATTAAGTCAAATTAAGCCCCTATAAGTGCTTTTCATGCACATGTACCTGTCTGTCATTTTAAAGCCTATGAAGTGTTTCATGTATTTAACTCCTTTCATTAAGTATGTGAATGTGTCCCATGATGATAATTTATCATTCTAATTCATTCTGTGAAGTGTCATTTTGAGCATTGCTCAAATCTGCATTTTGTGTGTCAAACAGAGACAAGAAGTCTAGTTTAAAATTGAATATCTTGCACCTAATTAAGTTTCATGACTCGTCACTTTGAGAGTTTTTAGCATGCATATAAAAGAATCTATGTTTTATATTTCAAGTTTTTTTGATATGTTTTGACCAAGTTTTGAATCCCTCAAGGGTAGTCACTCATTGTTGGCATGCTGATGTATATTGCTCAGAATTCTATGTAGCCCTATTTGACCAGTTATAACTTTGACCCTGTTGAGAAAAATGAAAGAATTCCTTTTGCATTGCATTCTAAGGGTAAGAGAAATGTTATGTTCCATATTTGAGCCTATGAATAATCCATTTGACTAGTTTTCAAATGTGATTCCAAATGTAACTTTTGAATTTTTACTGGTGTCTAAAAGTGCAGATTGATTGATAGCCCTATTTGTGATGTTATCATTATGAAACCTTGATATATTGATCCAAATGGATTGTACCATTGTGTTCTAGTCTAAAAATACTTCAAGTGTGCTAGTTTTCAAGTCTTGATGAATCTATCTACACACTTTCCCAGGTCCATTATATTTGTGAAAATCACTTTTCTGCTAGTATTCTCAGCTCTACAATTCTGAGAACCCAACTTTGAACACCTACCAAATTTTCCCAGTCTCATCATAAGCCTAAATCATAGACTTATACTCTTCATATGAAAATAAACTAATTCTCCAATTTTTGTGTCCACAAGTGTTGGTTTGACCTATTTTCAAAGCCAAAACTTAATGCAATTTACTGTTTCTAACTGGGTTGTTTACAAGCAGTTTGAATTATGCAACTTTGGCGATCAATATTTTTGGACCTATTTGTTTTCAAGAGCTAAGAATTTTTAGGGTAGACGAATGTGGACCAAAGAACCTGAATGTAAATTTTCAGGGTCGGATTTTTCAACTTCATCAATTTTTAAGGCCAGCTTAGGCACCTTTTAAAATTTCTGTAAAAATGTCTGCTTTCAGATTTATTAATAATATGTGAAGTTGTGAAGTTTTTGGCACTATTTTGGGCATACCTGATTTGGGGTTTATTGAGAAATTGGTGAATCTTTGTAATATTGGTTGTTTGATTTTGAAAATCTAATTAAAGGCTTGAAATATCATATAAAATTAGAAAAAGGGACATTTCAGTGGTATCAGAGCTATGATCTTGCCAGCCTGAGGGTTTGTAGAAGTTTGCATGCAACTAAGTGAAAGAGAAAAGAGATATTTATAGCCAGAAAAGAATAAAGAAATTTTGATCAAAGCTCCAGTGGAAAGTAAAAGTACAAAATCCAAGGAAGGAAAAGGTATGGCTGATCCAGATGAGATGGCAAAGAAATTCTTCCAAGACATCTAAAATACTCAAAAGCAAACATTGGATAGTTTGGCAAAAATTAGAGAGGCTTTGCGAATATTGACAGAAAAATTGCAAGGAGTTGCATCTATTAATGAGAAAGGGAGCACTTTAGAGGAGCCACAAAATCTGAAACCCGCACCCTCTAAATCAACAAAAACTATTTTCTTGCCTACAAATGAGCCACTAGTGCCGAATCTAGCCCTTAATCCCATGGAAGAGGTTATAGGTAACTTGATTGCATTAAGAGCTACTTACAATGGCTTAGATGATGACTTATGTAGTTCAGTTCCTTTTAGAAAATATGTGGATATGATGAACACTTTGATGCCCAAGAAAGAGTACAGGAGGGAGCATGACATAAGTGGAAGAGAGCTAAAAAATAAAATAAGCAAGTTTACAGCACCTACCTTTGATGGAACAAACAAAATTTCAGCTAGAGCATGGCTACAAAAATTACAGACCTTCTTTACACTTAACCTCATGAAGGAGAGTAATGTTGTTCAATTTGCAACTCTACACTTGGAAGATGCAGCCTATGATTGGTGGTATCATGGAATGACTACTCAAGGTCATGATCAGGTAACTACATTTGATGATTTCAGTCAAAGAGTGATAGATAGATTTGACCTCAAGGATGATGAAGAGTACTTTAAAGAATTGTCAAAGTTGAAGCAAACCAAATCAGTTAATGAGTATATAGAAGAGTTTCAAAAAGTGGCTATTATGGTACCTGATATGAGTGAAAAGAGGATTGTTTATCTTTTTCTTGATGGTTTAGAAGATTCTGTTAAGGGTTTGGTTAAGGCTTTCTCACCCTCAACCTTACAGGAAGCCATCAAAAGAAGCTTGCAACTTGAAACTTGCATGCCTATGAAACCAGTCACTAATCAAAAACCCCCAAATCTTTGGCAACATAAGGGGAATTTTTAGAAAAAGACTTTCCCAACACTACCACCAAAAGATGTGATAAATGTGGCAAAAAAGAAGGTAGACGAAGAGACTAGGAGTGAATTACGAAGGAAAAAGCTTTGTTTTACTTGTAGAGAACCATGGGTTCCAGGACACAGATGTTTGGGGAAAGGTCAAGTGCACTATATTGAAGTTTCTTTAGAATCTGATTCAAATGAGCATGAGGAATTTAATGACACTAAGGAGGAGGTAGAAGAAGAGAAAGAAAAAGAAATCAACAAGGATGGCACTTTCGCAACATTATCAGGAGTCCCAAGATACCATCCCTTTCGAATTTGAGGGGTACTAGCAGGGTAAAGGCTGATAGTTCTTCTTGATAGTGGGGCAACTCACAATTTTATTGATGAGGGATTTGTCATGAAAAGAGGGCTTAAAGCAGAAGATTTTGAGGGATTCAATGTTAATGTAGCTGATGGATTCACTATGCCTTGCACACGAGTGGTGAAACAAATCAAGATGACCTTAGGAGATTATGAGTTATGTGATGACTTCTATGTGGTTGGCATTGGGGAGACAGATCTTGTATTGGGTGTTCAATGGTTGTACTCTATTGGAGGCTATTACATGAACCATCAAACTATGGAGTTTAAATTTCATTCCAATGGGAAAGAAGTCATATTGAGAGGCTTATCGAATGGAGCACCTAAGGCAGTCTCTACAAAGAGGATGGAGAGGACTTTTCGAAGAGGACAAGTAGCATGGGTAGCGGGAGTCATAATCCATCCAACAAGCTCTCCAAAGAATCAAGGTAATTTCCATTTTGAAATTCAAAATATTCTTGATAAGCATAGTATAGTTTTCAATGACTTGCCTCCAGGATTACCACCAGATAGAGGTTTTGAGCATGTTATAGAGTTAGAACAGGGTGCCAAACCAGTTATAACAACCCCATACCGCCATCCAAGAGGTTATAAGGAAGGAATTGAAAAAACTATTAAAGAACTCCTAGACATGGGATTCATAAGGCCTAGCTCTAGTTCATTTGCATCATCTGTGGTACTTGTCAAGAAAAAGGATGGTACAATGAGAATGTGTATAGATTAAAGGGCTCTAAATAAGAAGACCATAAAAAATAGGTATCCCATACCACGCATAGATGAACTCATTGATGAGTTACATGGTGTTGTATACTTCTCAAAATTTGACTTAAGATCAGGGTACCATCAAATCTGAATGAGGGGTGAAGATGTGGAAAAGACTGCTTTCAGATGTCACTATGGGCACTTTAAATTTCTTGTTATGCCATTTGGCCTCACTAATGCACCTGCAACATTCCAATCTTGTATGAATAAGGTATTCAACCAGCATCTTCAAAAATTTGTTTTGGTATTTTTTGATGATATCTTGATTTACAGTAAAACATGGGAAGAGCATCTAAAGCACATAGACACTATTTTGGGAATCTTGGAGCAGCAATCTTTCTATGCTAAGCTATCTAAATGTGAGTTTGGTTTGATAGAGATCCTATATTTGGGACATATTATAAGTTCTAAAGGAGTACAGGTTGATCAACAAAAAATTCAGGCAATTTTTGATTGGCCTCCACCCACTAATCTTACACAGTTAAGAGGTTTCTTTTGGTTGTGTAGCTACTATAGGAGATTTGCCAAGGGATTTTCTCAGCTTGCTGCCCCCTTGACTGATTTGACAAAGAAATGAGCTTTTTTTTGGATAGAAGAGGCACAAAAAACATTTTATAAGCTTAAGGAGGTAATGAGTTTATGCCCTGTGCTTGCAATTCCAGATTTCTCTTTACCTTTTGTTGTTGAATGTGATGCTTCTGGAGAAGGTATAGGAGTTGTCCTAACTCAAAGGGGACATCCAACAGCATTTTAAAGTAGAAAATTAAATCAATTAGAGAAAGGCTACTCCATCTATGATAAGGAAATGTTGGCAATCATGCATGCATTTCATAAGTTTAGACAATATTTGGTATGTGGGAGATTCATTGTAAAGACAGACCATAATAGCCTCAGGTTCTTCTTGAACCAAAGGGATTTGAATGATCAACAACAAAAATGGGTAATAAAATTGCAAGCTTATGATTTTGATATTGAATACATGAAAGGAAAGAATAAAGTGGTTGTTGATGCTCTCTCAAGAAAGCCCACTCTGTGTTCCTTAACATCTATCTCTGTTGATTGGAAAGTCCCCATAATTTTAGAGTATGCTAAAGATTCCTTTGCCACCAAGATTTTGGATAAGTTAGTGGATAATAATAGGTACACGATTGTTGATGAATTGATTTATTACAATAATAGGATCTTCTTAGTGCCAGGATCAAAAACTGAGGAGAGGATATTGAGGGCCTTTCATGACACACCTTTGGCTGGTCACCAGGGATACTTCAAGACATACAGGCAAATTCGAGAGCGGTTTTCATGGAAGGGTATGAAGGAGTATGTCCTTAAACACATTAAGGAATGTGTGGTATTCCAACAAAGCAAGAGTGAGCAAAATTTTCCTACAGGGTTGTTGCAGCCACTTCCTATTCCTGAACAAAAATGGGAAAGTATTTCCATGGACTTCATCATCGAATTGCCCAAGGTTCAAGGTAAGGATTACATATATGTGGTGGTAGATAGACTAACTAAGTATGCACATTTCTTTCCTATCACATCTTATTTCAAGGCATCATAAGTGGCTGAATTATTCTTCAAGGAAATTTTTAGATTACATGGCTTGCCTAGAAACATTGTCAGTGACCAGGACAGTAGATTCCTCAGTTCTTTTTGGAAGGAGCTCTTTCATTTGGCAGGAACTGAACTCACTCCCAGTACTAGATATCACCCTCAAACAGATGGACAAACAGAGATAGTCAATAAATGGATAGAGGGATATTTGAGAAACTATGTTTCAAATCAACAACATGCTTGGGTGAAATGGTGTCACCTAGGGGAGTATTGTTACACTACATCTCATCACATGTCTATTGGTATGCCTCCTTTTTGTACTCTTTATGGTTATGATTCCCTTTCCTTTGTTGATTTAGTACTTTTAGATAGCAGAGTACCTGCAGCAAGTGATTTCATCAAGCAAAGCCAAGACATAATAAGGTCCCTCAAGGATAATCTACAACATGCACAGAACCAACAAAAGTTGTATGTTGATAGGAAAAGGACTAAAAGATCTTTTGAGGTGGGAGATTTGGTATTCTTCATGTTGCAGACATATAATCAAAGTACCTTGAAGAGGAGTGGGGCAGAGAAACTCAAGCCAAGGTTCTATGGGCCTTATAAGATCACCAAGAAGGTAGGAGAGGTAGCTTATGAATTGGAGCTCCCACCAAGCAGTAAAATATATAATGTTTTCCATGTAACTTGCCTAAAGGAGGTTCTAGGCCAATAGACCATAGTATCTATAGAATTACCACCTCTTGATGATGAAGGGAAATTAGTTTTGATACCAGAAGAGATTTTGGATACAAGAGAGAAAAGATTGAGAAACAAGACCATCATAGAGCATTTGGTCAAATGGAAAGGATTACCACTAGAGGATGCAACTTGGGAAGGAGCACATATTCTTGAACATTCCAATCTTCATTGCTTGAGGACAAGAAATATTTGGGAGGGGAGGACTTGTCATGTCCCCTTTTCAAATATTTAAAAATAATAATCTTTGGTAAGGCAGGCAGGCCCAAAAAGGTGAAGTTTCGGCAAAAGGGGCTAATCTTTGGAAACCAATGGACTAATAAATAAAAATTATTATTAAACTATATTTTATTAACCCCTCTTGGACCTGAGTTAGGGTTATGCCCTCTTTTAAGGGATTTGGAGGCATTTTGGGCTCATTGCAGAACTTGATTTTCGCTTATTGATTTGTTGTTCTTTAGAGGCTGCCAAACCTGTGGAGAAGGAGACCCAAGGATGGGATTTTTCAAGTTTCTAGGAAGGCTAAGGATGATATTTTGAAGCCATTCCATGTGCAAGCTAATGCAGAGTTTGCCCTTGTGCTGAACAGTGCAAATTTGTGGGTTTTCGAGTGTGTTTTTTGAAGGAGTTTGGTGTTTCCGGTTGAGTATTTCATATCAGTTTGGGTTGCTGCTATATTTCAAACTTTTAGATGTTAAAATAGAGCTGAATATATGTATTGGGTCATGGTTAAACTTCTGTGATAGATTATTAGTGTTTTGTGGTGATTTCGGGCTATTTTGTGTTATTTTCGGGAGCCTGATGAGCATTGTTTTTGTCCTCCGTTTGGCAAATGTTGTGTAAATTTTATACAGATCTAGAAATGTCATTTTGTAGGCTATTATGCTGCTGAAATTTCTATAAAAATTTCCACTTTCAGATTTATTAATAATATGTGAAGTTGTGAAGTTTTTGGCACTATTTCGAGCATACCTGATTTGGGGTTTATTGAGAAATTGGTGGATCTTTGTAATATTGGTTGTTTGATTTTGAAAATTTGATTAAAGGCTTGAAATATCATATAAAATCAAAAAAATGGACATTTCAAAATGGGTGATAAATTTTTAATTAGTGATCCAATCTCTTTTTCGACCAATATGAGGAGCGGAATAGATTAGTTTAAAGTGTCATTTGTTTGAAAAAGAAAAAGTTTTAGCTAGACCCACTTTGGGGCCCGACTAACTTCACCAGACTAATAAGGTAGGATGAGTTTGAAGATGTCTTATGATGACCTTTGTCATTATAATGATTCAATACAAAACACTTCTTTACTCAAGATTAAAGGGGTATGTGGTATTACACATAATGATACTAAGGAAGGGCATTGAATATATCATGGAAGTATGTAAATTTCACTTTAATAATAATATCACACTACTTTTGAGAAATAGGTTGTTGGTAATATGGTTAGATAGATGTATGAAAGTTATCATTTATGGCAGCATATATTTAGTAGTTCATTTATGCAATCAAAGTTAGAAAATTGTCTAAGTGTTAGATAGGTTGTAGCAGTGCAAAGATAGATATAATATGTACAGATGACAGAGTTTGAGTTACATCATGTGAAATTGAGAATCAATGGTTGATAGGATCATGATGATTTATGGCAGTGAGAAGACCTGCACAAACAATACATGGCAAGTTACAATTAAATTACCAGTTTAAGTAATTAGTTGAGCAAAAAATAGGACAACTAATTGAAGTGTATGGCTTAAAGAATTATTTTGGAAACAAAATAATTACTTAATCATGTTGGACTGACATCCTAAATGTTTACACAAATTCATTTTATAATTGTTAAAGCATGTAAAAGCATCAAGGTCAACTAAGAATAGATTTATTAATTTGTGTTATATAAGTAAAGATCATATCTTGTGCAAATAATGAAGATCAGGATTGTGATGCAAACTATATTTGAAGAAAGGTTAAATGATACGTGAGCCTTATGTGATGCAAAATTTTATGTATGATTAGAGAAACTATGGGATACAATAGCAAGACAATATTTTATGTATATCTACTCTTGTGAAGAAACATATATGTGTATTGCATGTCAGGGCAGTGGGCTCTTCTTGCATACATTGTATTTGATCTACCAACTCCTAATAGGGTTGAAGCAACTCCTAGCAAGGTTGAGGCTTTTAACAAGGCCTAGTCCTCTTATAAAAAGGACTTGAGACACTATATGTATTTCATACACTCCTAACAAGGTCGATATCCTTAACATTATTATTGTGTTTAGTGGATCATCTTGTGAATATCATCCCCACCGAGGTTTTCCCTTGGCCAGGGTTTCCTATGTAGTTAAAAAATAATGGTGTTATGAGTTCTCTTTGTGTATGATTATATTTATTGTTCAACAATGTTGGCTTACTTTCATATGCAAGTTATAAAGTAATTAACAATATTCAGTTGTGGGAAAACGTTTGTAGAATACTGGTTCACCCCCCAACCCCCCCTTGGTATTATCTACTTATAACAATTGGTATCAGAGCATAGTTACTCTAAAGAGGGTTAACATCTTGAGTAAGATCACTATGGATATGGAAAAGTTGAAGAGAAGCCTTGAAGAAGCTCTTGAGAAAATTGATCTTCTCACTGAAGTAAGAGATAACCTAAAAGATAGGTATGAGGATGCAAAAGTTTGCATTTGAAAATTGAAAGGCAAGATTGATGATGTGAAATCAAAAAAGGAATGAAATGAGGAGATCAGTGACAATGATGAAGTAGGAATTCTCGAGAAAGACAATGAGATCTTGAAGCATGAATTGAAAATTGTTGAACTCAAGTTAAGTCTTAAGAAAGATGATAGCAAAACCAAACCTAATCTAAAATCTAAGAATGTGGACCTTAGATCATGTTTAAGTCAAGTAGCATCTAAATTAGACTCTACTAAAATAGAACATGCTGAGTTAGAAAAGTATAACACTATTGTGAAAATTGATGAGAAAATATTTTACCAGAGACCCTCTTATGATAAGATAGGCCTTGGATATTTTATTGGAGAGAAATCAATGAAGAAAATTGAAATTAGAAAAAAACTAGATCCACTTCCTGAGTCCCCTAAGGTATCTAATGTAAGTAAGATTTAATCGAGCATGACTAATAAAGTATCTAAAGAGATTGAACTAGTTGATTTGTCTATGAAACATGATGAACCAAAGAAAATAGAACAAGTTGATGAACCTAAGCAAGTTGAATCATCTAAGGAAGTTAGACATGAACTCAAAGGTAGATGTTTCACATGTAATGAAGTTGGTTAGATGAAAAGGGATTGCACATATAATTATTTTAAACTTATTACTAATTTCTATTTTTATAATTATCATGGTTATGGACATAAAGCAGTAGATTATAAGAAACCTAAGTTTCATAGTAATAATAGGAATAGTAGAATGTTTAGGAATAATAACCCTGTAGGTAATGAAATAAGAAGATTAGAAAGCAGATCTAATGATGGAGAGAAATATAATGGTGAAAAGAAACAACTTGTATGTTACAAGTGTAATAATCCTAGACATATTGCAAGGAATTGTAGAGGACCTAAAAGTCGGAATGGAATCAATCAGAGAAAGAATGCACCTGTATGTGAGTTATGTAATAAATTTGGACACACAGCATGATTTTTCAAAATGAATAGAAGGAACTTCAATAGGAACCCTAATTATAGAAGGAAAAATAATAGAAATGATAGAAGAAATGATAATGGTAACAACAACAGTCAGAAGGAAAAAATCAAAGAACATGTTGATGAATTCAAGGAAATATTTATTGTTGGAACTCTTTAGAATAATTAAGAGGGGAGTGAATCAGTTATCAAAGGTCCAAATGTACAAATAAAACTTTTCATAACTTAGATAACCCACATCCATAAAACATTTTCATCATGCATGCATCCATTAGATTATGCAATCACTTAAACTTGTAGGTTACTCTCAAATCAATTTGCAAAATGTAAACATGAAACATAACAGATTCAATAACACATTTGACACAATGATTTGACATGGAAACCCAATTTGGGAAAAACCACTAGTAACATGCTACTCATTCTCACTCTTCTGAAGTGATGCCCTGTGAAAGGCCAACCCTATTAAAGGTTATGGTACACACTATTAAATGTGACCTAGTTAAAGGATTTAAATAACCCTATTAGGAGTGAGCCTTGTTAGAGGACTTTAGATCATTCACTTGGAATGTCACTCGGTTAAAGGATTTACAAATGATTGTTAGGTTTGTTGGTCTCATTTCTCACTTTAGGTCTATCTAAATATATCTCTAAGTGAATGTTTCAGGTCCTTTTCTAAGAATTAGGGTTCGATGTTTTTATTTTGTTAACCCTAGAATAACCCTAATTCTTTGTTTCACTAAATGTCACCCTAGAGAAGCTTTTGGGTTGTGTGCCTTTTTAAATTAAAATGTGTGCGAGAAATCATTTTAAATTCCCCCATTTTATTTCTGGAAACCTTTTAAAAGGTCATTCACATTGTTTAAATATTTCGTAAAGTTCCCAAAAAAATTTAACACAATCTTTTATCATTTTTTCTACAGGTTCATGTTTCTTTTTGAAAAAATAATTAAATAATGATAACCCTTGATCTTCTCAAGATCAAGATTTGTCACCTTGTCACCATAAGAAATCACATGTCATTTACCACTAGTGACATGGAGACCAAGCCGTAGGACCCAATTACTATAGAAAAAAGGTTTTAAGGTGAGTGACCCACACCATCAGATCTTCCTATGATTGATGGTGATCACTTTGTCACTATGGGAAATTGCAAGATTTTTATCCTTGGAAATATGACGACCACCCCTAAAAGGAAATATTATGGGACCAAACCTAAAGGAAACATCGTAAAGTTACATGTCATATCCTTGTCAGCATGTTAGGATGGTATGATGTTAGATACCACTAAGGATTCACACTAAAGGAAATGAACTATTGATCTACACTGTCAAATCTCTTCAAGATTGATGATGTCACTTTGTCGCTATGAAAAGTTGCATGAAATTTACCGCTAGCAATATAGTGACCATTTGAAGGGAGATACCACAAGCCCACCCTACTTACAATGAAGTTATCTTTTTATTTCTTCCATCCGATGCAAGGGGCATCAACGATGGTCGCTATGTCACTAATAGGAGTTGCTTGATATTTACCCTTAGCGATATAGCAAGAACATGACACATGTCCAACGGCACAAGTGGGTCCAATGTAAGTTTCCAACAGTAAGAGGAAAGTCTTATGTGAAAGGGTTCAATTGGATTGACCACCAACTTGGAGGGTTGAAGCCAAGTCATTAAAGATTTTATTCCTCAATCGTCAGATTTTTCAAAAATTGATGGTTTATTTTCAAAATTGAAAGGTGGTGTCATCCTATTTTCTCTATGATCCATTTATGAGAATTTAGACTCCTCGTGCAAAGTAAAACAAGAGATATAGTGCAGGATTCAAAGATTTTCTTCATGCAAATGTATTTCTATTTTTCTGAGAGCTAAGAACTTGTTGAAGAGCTATTTTTTGCCTAGTTAAATCATGAAGAATTTTATATACCATTGATTCACTACAGTATTCAAAAAGAAGAAAATAGAGAGCCAAGTAAGTATCTCAGTCTATAATATAGTTCAAAGCATTCTAGTATTCTGCATTTTTATCAAATATGCCTCCAAAGAACAGCTTTTTGGGGAAAGTAGAATATGCTAGTAGGAATATACATGATGATTTTTTGGAAAAATTAACTAAATCCACAAATGAGTTAGCCCAAATGAAAAAATTGATTCCTGTGAACCCTAGACTCCGGATTGCAGATGGTTTATATGATAAAGGAAATTGGACTAAGGATGCCATAACATCTAAAATTGGGCTCCAATTTTTTAAGAAATGGTTCTTAGAGAGGAAATTATTTACCCCTCGTGGAAATATCTAGAATTTTGATTTGGGTAAGTTAGTAGTCCCTAGGGTTTTCATGGATTCAAACCTTCTCACAGTCATAGCCCTAAATTATGACCTAGTAGCTAGGATAGTGAGGAGAGTAGATAGGGAGTGTTTGATAAGAATTAATGTAGAAGAGATTTGAGAGGTTTTTGGGTTGAAGCTAGTCATAGATTATTATGAGATCATTGACAAAGGATTAAGTCAGACAAGGTGCATTGAGAGGACACTTGGCCACAATCGGAAGCTTGACTTTTATTATAGCATCAACAAAGGAGCCTTTTAAGAGTCAATCTTTCAATACAAGGGCCATAGATATTTACATGACTTTATGTAGGGTTTTTGGTGAAGATAAACAAGATTTTATGCCAATAAAGTTCATGTACATGATGACATAGATCTCTTCTTTTGGTGTGGATATCATCTTTATTTTTCATCTTATTTAATAGAGGAAATTCATATAGGTCTTATTGGAATTTTAAAGAGAAAAGTTGACAAAACATGTTTCCATTATTCACTGTTGATACATATGTTCTTATTTAAAGGGGTTATATACTTTGAAAAAGAGATGGTTTTAAATAGAGAATATGAGGGAGAAGCTCTAACAGTCTAGTTATGGAGTGCAGATATAACTTAGGATGCAGAAGAGGTTAGCTTTGTTATATTTGATAGATACTTTGCATCTAGGTTGAGAAACCTCATATTAAGGCATAATCCTAAAATTCCTACAACACTTCTAGTTTGAAGGTGTCTCATAATAGGGAAAACATCATACCTTACCCTATATCTACAATTTTTAGAGTGTATGGATTCCAAGGGACTCCCTATGTACTTCCTTACCAAGTTCCTCTAAAGGTAAGAATAGCTAAAATTCTATGGAAAATAGGTGGGTTAGAGGAAGCATAATTGACTGGTTAGTCTAGAAGCTCAATTTTCCCATCTTGCATAGTTGCTCACTAGTTCATAATCACCAAGGGTGGTTGGTTGTTTTTGTATAAATTTTCAGATCAATATGAAATAGATATTTCTCATGTTCATTTCAATGATAGTGAGGTATTCTTTGATATATTCAAATGGAGGGCTAAGACTGGCACCAAGGACCATTAGCCCTATTTCCCTGAAGACATAATTAGAAATGAATTCTCTCTCTAGGAGAAAGAGATTAAAAAGGATAAGTGGAGAGTTTATTCTAGGTTTTTGGAATTTACTAATTATTTTGATAAGGATTATAAGCCTCTAGAAGATGCAAATACAAAGGTAGATAAATTAAATAAATTGACGATCAATTTTCTAAGATCATGGAGGCTATGAATGAGAAGAAATTATTCTTTATTAATTCTTATCCAAATAAGGCCTAAGAGGTCATGAGAAAATTGTCTTTCACCCCTACAGTAGGATTAGGGCAGATGATTATTTAGAGGAGACCTAGCTACAATGTTATTCAGAATAAGAGGCCTGTAGTGGACAAGGGAAAATGAATAATTGAATCTACTAGTGTTGTTTTGGAGGAGAGGCCTGATGAGCCAATGCCTAAGAGGCAAGTGATAGAAGAGCAACAAGTGCCCCAAATAGAGGAGTACTCAACTACCCAGTCCCCACTGCATTTAGGATATGAACAACTCATTAAGGAGTGGATTAAACAATTGGGATCCCAAGGGGGAGTTTTTATCATTATTTTAGAGTTGGAAGAGGGGAATCCTCAAGAGCCTCCCATGCCTATCCTAGAATTAACTATTGCTAATTACAAAGGAATGGAATTGGACCCTGTGGTAGAGAAAGCTAGCCAAGAGTTTCTCTCTGATGACAACTTTTTCAAATCTAGAGCTTTCTACTAGTTTGCATTGAGGAAAAATATTCAATTATTTGAGGAAAGATGTAATAAAATAAAAGAAGAGCATCATGAGGTGGAAGAAGCAGCTCTATAGAACCAAATAAAGGAGAAAATGATGCAAAAATTTAAGAGCTTGACCCCTGAAGAGGGGAGGAAAATGATAAAATCATTTGGGGTTTTGTTTCTACCAAATTGGGAAATTTTTGATGCAATGGTTCTTAATTCTATCACCGAAAAATTAAATGCAGATGAAAAGGTGAAGAAAGAACTAAAAGGTGCCAAGCATAGTGAAGATCATACCACATTAGTAATCTGGTCAATGAGAAAAGGATCCAAAGCTAGCTCTTCCTAGCCTAATGATACCGACTTGATTGGGAGTTTAATTGTGAAAAGGGTAGAAGATACTACAAGTAAAGAGGCCATAGAGATAGGTGTTGGATCAGCTAACTTCACCCTAGCCACAACCTTGAGGGATAAAAGGGAAAGCTTAGAGAGCTATAGGAAAAATATGAGAAGGTTCTAGTAGCATATAATAAAGAGGTGCAAAAGAGGATAGAACTTGAGAATAAGTTTATAGGGCACCAAGGACAATATAGTAGGCCTAGAATCACTTATTCTTATCTGCCAGTGGAGCCTTTTAAATCCACTCCTCTTATTGAAATTCCAGACACACCACAAAGACCTTAGTATTACACTATAGAGGATTTTGAAGAAGAAAAGAGTAAATTTTGGGCATTGCATGTAGAGCTAGATATCAAATATGAAGATAGATTGAGGAAAGTTATCAGTACTTTGTTGATAAAATTGGTTGGCCAACATTTTATGAATAACTAGAAAAAAAAATAAGCATATGGGATGAGCTAAAAGAAAATGATGATGCTCTAAAGACAATTGTCAATAAATGGAACAAAATGGACAAAGATGTCACTCTTTTGTGTTTTTGAATTATTATTCGATCTTGTGAACATATAGAGAAGACTTATGACTTGACTAATGGTTTCTCCAAGTTTGATGATAAGAGGACTACATTACAAAGGAGAATCATTAATTATCTTGAAAAATATAAGAGTAACAGTTTTAGACTCTTCCCCCATGTCCTGGATAGAAAGGATAAGTTGAATAATAAGGAGGAATGGACCCAAGAATTAGATGACCTATTATGTCTTAGGATGAATAGGGTCATAAATGAAAAGGGAAATGCACGGTGGAAAAGTACAACTGAAGAAGTTGTAAAAGTACAATTATTTTATGATTCTTTGAGATAAAATTTTATTGAGATTGACAAACTGGGAGAATATGTGATCAAGAAACAACATGATATTCTAAATTTTAATTGGCCAAATGATACACTTTTTATCAAGTGGATGGTAGATTTTGTTCATGCAAGATAGTTGGAACTTGGTGAAACCAATGATGATGAAATGGAATAGGATAATGTGAAAATAATTAACACATTGATGAAAGAAGAAGAGGATAGGAAAAAGAAACCAATTGTAGTAACAAGCACAAAGGCCCAAAATGATGACTTGGTAATAGGAGAATCAGATGTAACTATTTTTTTTTCAGTACATGATGACATGGATGGAGAGCCTCAAGTTGAAGTGAGTCTACAAACTTTAGAACTAGGTCCACCACAAGTAGGTTCATCGGTTACACCCTTAGAAGAACAAAAAAAAAAAGTTTAAGCCAATCATGAAACTCCTCGGCAACAAAAAGGTGTAGGAGAAGTGGTCTAACAAAAGAATATTCATGATGAAAGAAATTCTGTTGCACCATTTTTTGTCTTTTGTGATAGTAACTTTGTTGATATCTTTCTGTATTAAGGAAAACTATCAGTACTCTCTAGAAGTGAAGCTTGTTTCATCTCTGATGCATGGTGCTCCCCTTAATACCATAAACTCATAACAAAAAAAAAGAAACAACAGAAATTGCAAGAACAAAATATGGACTTTGTATTTGTACCACAAATGTGGAATTACAGAATTCATAAGTACAATATGCTAACCCATATGGGTGCCTTATGTAGAATAATTTGCAAGACAAGCTACAAACTATCACCTAAAGTTGTCCTAGACAAAGTTTGGGCCTTTCTTAAATAGGCAGTTTTATGCTGCCTAAGAAGGTTCTAGATGCTCAAACTTAATACCTAGGGTTGACAAACCCTAACAAAACATATGGAGTTGACCAAATACATCTTTGACAATTTGATGGCGACATAACCCAAGCACAGAATGGACACAATAGGAAAGGGAAAATTTTATTAACTATGAAAATATGCTAGTACACTTAGTGCAGAGAAACAAACTCCAAAACATGCCCTATGGGCTTACAATAGCATAAATCTGGAGATAAATTCTTCTCCTAGTACCTTCTCTCAAACTCCACTCCCAACTGCCTTTTACAATGCCAAAAATGTTCTTAAATAGACCTTGGAGGGTTAAGGATTAGGAATACATTCTAGAAAGTGCTAGTTGACATCTACCAACCAAATAGAAGGCTCTAGAAGTCGCATTAGAAGTCGGCACAAAATTAGAAGAATCCAGAAATGGTAATCGAACTTTCGAGAGGCATAACTTTTGAACCGTAGCTCTGATTGACGAACCGTTTACATTTCTGGAAAGCTCTCGAAGCATTCTATAGCCCTATGAACTAGCTTCACTCGTCCCCCATTTTTTGGCCCTATTCAAGGTCATTTAATGCCCCTTGTAGACACCTAAAAACCTTTAGAAAATAAAGTATTTTTATTTTCTGAAAAAGTCCTGATGACATCATCATTTATTAATTAATTAATTATTTAATTAATTAATTAATTTTTATGCCATTAAATCCATTTATCTTAATTAAAAATATTTAATTAAGGAATCCCTCCCAAAAATGTTTAAATCTTATTTAAACATTATTTCCTTATTTATTAATTATTTAATTAATAAATTGACCAAAAATCCTAAAATAAATAAAAAATTTATTTTTTTTTCCCAAAACTTGGCCAATTTCCTTATGACCAATAACCTCTTCCAAAATCTTCTAATCCTTCTTTAATTTTGATTAAAGGCTAATCTCATCATTTCCTACCCCTAATCCCAACTCAAAATATTTAATTATGATTAAATATTAATCCTCATGTTTATTAAAAAAGTTTTAATAAATATCTCCTCAACCCAAACCCTTGAAATAAATAAAACTTTATTTATTTCCTAAAAATCTAATTTATCCTCACCCTAAGAAGTTCTAGACTCTTCTAGAAAGTCTTCATCCTCATCCTAGGAAATTCTAGACTATTCTAGAAAGTCTTTATCCTCATCCAAAATCTAGACTCTTCTAGAAGATGTCTTTAAACCTAATCCTAATCCCCTCCTAACCTTGTCACATTCCCTAAACATGGGTTAAAACTTACTAACCCAAGCCAAAGTTAACAAATATCTCTTCCTTCACCCACCCTCATTAAATGCCATCCACTTGCCTATCCTTAAGCTAATCCTAAACCATCCTAATCCATCCTCTAATCATTTGCACAAGCCTAAACAAGCTTAAAACATTTCTAATCAAGTCCAAGTCGAATTTTCTCTCATCACCCTCAAAATATCTCAACCATAAAACTTTATGAAGTCCACTAGGCCATAAATGACTCTTACAAGCCCTTTTATTGCTCTTACAAGTCATTATGAGGGTCTTTATGAAGATTTTATCCCTTGAGCCTCCTTTGTTGACTCATCCTTCCCCTTTCCTCCATCCTCTCACCATGTGACATGTGTCACTCCTTGATTGGCTATAAGGAAGCACAATCCATGTGCTCTCCTCTCATGCAATCTGAGCCCTCCATAAGCTTTTTCCCATCCTTGCATCTTAGCCCTCAAACCCTCAAGCCTCTTGCCTATAAATTGGATCCTTCCCCTTTGCAAAATAACACAATCCATGAAGTAAAGTTATAATGCTTTTTTGAGAGCCAAATCCATACTAAAGCCATCTATCCACACCAAAAATCCACAATCATCCATTGAAGCCCTTTTTGAAGCATAAAGCTTGAGCATACATCCTATCTATTTAGACAAAGCTACTCAACAAGAGAGCTTCTTATTGAGAGAGCCCATTAATGGCTCATATTCTCAATTAAGAGCTCATCTTAGTCTATCTTGAAGTTTATGAATTTTGTTTAGTTTCTAGAAGCTTTATTTAAATTTGGTTTCTATTAGCATACTAACATTGCTCATATACACCCCTAACCTAACTTTGAAGCATTCTTAGGATGTCTCCAGAAACTGAAAAACTGTGATAACTTTCAAACCGTGGGGCCTTTTGACTTGATTATTTTTTTGGACTGCTCTAAATTACAATGACAATCATCCAACCAATTTACACCTTCTAGTTCACCAAAATGATGGCTCAATTACATATTCCTATTTTTTTGGTATTTACATGTATCCCAAGGTGATTAAAAACTCTAACCCAGAATACTAATAGTGGAACTGTGAGAGTTGGAACCTTTATTTGACCCAAATGGGTATCCAAAAATGAAAACACATGAAATAGAAACTAAGTCTAAGTACATTTTTTTTGGATGACACGGGATTGCCCTTATACCTCTAGATGCTCCTGCATCACAATTATTTTAGAAATTTTAGGTAGCCCAACTTTGGAAGGCCATAACTCATGAATCATTGCTTCGATTGGCTATTATAACCACTTTTCAAAAATACCAACTCATGTTATAGAGGTTTAAAATGATGCTAGTGCCCTTTCATTGAGTTTTTTGACCTCATCTAAGCACTCTAAGGCCTCCAATGGTGAGCTTGAAGATTTTTCTACAAATTTTTCCTCTGAAAATCCACAATAACTTCACTGATACTTAAGCTAGAGCAATGATATTTTTATGGTAGGCTCATATCTCTAAAATGAACCTTCTTGTAGAAAATGAGAACATTTAGAGCTCATATGATAAACTTACTAAAAAATAGCAAGTTCCCATAAATAGTAACCACCATGTCTACTAGTCCTTATTAAAATAGAAAAGACTAAAAATAAAATATTTTTGGGTGATGCAAAATTGCCCTTACACCCAGGATGCTCCTACATCAGACAGTCGAAGTAATTTTAGAAGTGACCCCATCACATCTCAAGTGTTTAAAGGAAAACCAAGATAGTTAACCTCCTTCGCTATCCATGATGAAACCTCAATTGGCCTCCCTTTCCATTTGACCAAATATTCCTCATAAGTTATGTTTTTGGGATTTTTGCCCAACACGACTATCCAGTTTATCCTCAATCTCCTTTGTAGATGAACTAACTACCAGAATGCTCCACTGCGCTTCTACAATTTCATCTCCATCACCTCCTTCATAATACACTACCAAATCTGAAATATTAAATACTGGTAAAATATTCAATTTAGAAAACAACTCCACTTCATACACATTTTTAGAATCATGCCTTTTCACTATCTTGCACGGTCCAAACTTCTTCATCTTTAGCTTAGTATATGTACCCACTAAAAAATGCTTCTTTCTCAAATGAATCATGATTTCATCTCCAATCTAAAATTCCTTATATCTCCTTTTCACATATTCCTTAGCCTTATACTATGTGTTCATCTTTATGATGTGCTTCCTCACCTCTTCATGGATGTTCTTCAAATGTTCAACAAAATCTTCTACTTCAACACTACTTATCTCTCTTTTATCCAACTGCCTTAACTTTAAAACATTTCTAGGACTACTCTCATATACAATCTGGAATGGTGATTTACTAGTACTCCTATTGACAGAATTATTATATGAAAATTCTACCTATGGTAAAATCATATCTCATCCCTTTGGTTTATCTCCAAACAAGCATCTCAGCAAGTTTCCCAAACTATGATTCATAGCTTCTATTTTTCCATCAGTCTGTGCATGATGTGATGAACTGAACTTCAAATCTATCTTCAACTTCTTCCATAATGTACGCCAAAAATACACAACAAATTTGGTATATCTATCTAAAACTATACTCTTTGGCAGACCATGTAATCTCACCACTTCTCTAAAAAACAACTCTGCTACATGAACAACATCACTAGTCGTCTTACAAGGAATAAAATGTGCCATCTTTGAAAACCTGTCAACCACCACAAAAATAGAATCATGCCCACACTATGTCCTCTGTAATCTAAGAACAAAATCTATGTTGACATTCTCACACAACTTCTCTGGTATAGGTAATGGTTGATGCAAACCTGTATTATGTTTCACTCTTTTTGACATGTGACATACTATGCAACTTTGTACAAACTTCGTCACATCTTGCTGCAACTATGGCCAGTAATAATTTTCATCAACCAAAGCTATAGTTTTATCTCTTCCAAAATGTCTAGCCAATCCTCCACTATGCTTCTCCTTGATGAGATTCTCTCTCATTGAATTTTTGGGAATGCACAACTAGCTTCCTTTGAACAACATACTATCTTGGATCATAAAATCCAACCACTTAATCATGTCAAGTGTAACAGGTTTTGTACAAGCCTTCCATGCTTCACCAAAATCAGGATCATCTAGATACAAAGGACTGAGTTCCTTAAACCCAACCATCTCTATCTGCATTTTTGTTAGCAAAAGTTGTCTTCTACTAAGAGCATATGCGATTTTGTTAGACTTCCCACTCCTGTGTCTCAAAACAAGTGTATAACTCTACAAAAACTCAACCCACTTTAAATATCTTTGGTTAATTTTCCTTAACTATTCAAATATTGCAAAGCTTGATGATCAGTATACAAAACAAACTCCTTAGGAAGAAGATAATGTCTCCACTTCTTCAATGCTTTAACTATAGCATAAAATTCTTGATCATAAACAAAATATTTTCTTTTTGCATTATTCAACTTCTCACTGAAATAAGAAACAAGTCTACCTTCTTGGCTCAAAAAAGCTCCTATTGTAGTACCACTAGCATCACAGTCTACTTGAAATACCTTGTTAAAATCAAGTTGTGTGAAGACAGGTTTCTTAGTAACTTTTTGTTTCAACAAATTAAAAATCTTATCTGCTCCTACAATCCACTTAAACTCTTAACTATCTCCTCTCATTGTTTCACTCAAGGGTCCACAAATATTTCTAAAACTTCTTATGAACTTTTTGTAAAATGTAGCCAGTCCATGAAAAGATCTTACCTCTATCGCACTCCTTGGAGTAGGCCATTCGAGGATAGCCTTCACTTTCTCTAGGTCCATTTTTAGACCTTCTACTAAGACTACAAATCCTAGGTATACCAACTCTTTCTTTACAAATCTGCACTTCTTCTGGTTTATCAACAACTTTTCTTCCCTTAACTTATCAAACACCTTGCGAATATGAATCAAATGCTCCTCCAATATCTTACTAAAGATCAATATATCATCTAGGTAAAAAATGATTAACTTTCCTAAAAACTCCTTCAGTACCTCATTCATGAGCCTCATGAAAGTGCTTGGTGCATTGGTTAGCCCAAAAGGCATGACTAACCACTCATATAGTCCTTCCCTTATCTTGAAAGTAGTCTTCCACTCATCACCCTCTCTGATACGAATCTGATGGTGTCCACTCTTCAAATCTATCTTTGTGAAATACTCAACTCTAGTCAAATAGTCCATAATATCATCCATCCTTAGCAATGGAAATCTATACTTTATTGTGATCTTGTTGATAGAACAAGAATCTATGAACATCCTCCATTCTCCATTCTTCTTTGGTGCTAATACTATTGGTACAGCACATGGACTTAGACTCTCTCGAATCAACCCCTTCTGTAAAAAACTCATGAACTTGTCTATTCAACTCTTCACTTTCTACTAGTCTCATTCTGTGCACTGCCTTGTTTGGAAAATTGGCTTCTGAAACCAAATCCATCTAGTGACTAATCTTCCTCACTGGGGGCAATCCATCAGGTATATTATCTGATATAATATCAGAAAACACTCCCAACTTATCTGCAACTTCTGCTGGTACCTCCTCTACTTCTTCTTTACTATCTTTAGGAATCATAGAAAAACACATATTCTCATGCTTCATACCTTTAAGAAACTATTTTCCATCAACAAAACATATTTTGGAAGCACTACATACCTTTTCTTCTTTATCCTTCAATGGCTTCAACTTATGTTTCACTCCATCCTTAGTTACAGTGTAGGTATTTGCTCGCCCATCATGTATGGCATGCTTGTCAAACTGCCACAACCTACCATAAAAATATGACATATGTCCATAGGTATGATATTGCATAGTACCTCATCCTAACAGCTTTCAATCATGAACTTCATTGAGCACTGCTCATTGAACATGACCTCATGGTCATCTTGCACCCAAGCAATATAGTATGGACATGGGTGTTTCTACCTCTTTAGCTTCAACTTGGTGACGATCATTTCTAACACCATATTGTTAGTACTTCCACCATCAATGATCACATCACAAAACTTATCTTCACATCTACACCTTGTGCAAAACAAGCTCCTTCTTTGCTTAGGTTCATTCTCATCACTCAGCAGGACTCTTTGGTTAAATAGGACTTCTCTTTCAG
This sequence comes from Cupressus sempervirens, assembly GCA_028749045.1. Classification (NCBI taxonomy): domain Eukaryota; kingdom Viridiplantae; phylum Streptophyta; class Pinopsida; order Cupressales; family Cupressaceae; genus Cupressus; species Cupressus sempervirens. The sequence continues at coordinate 1,063,265,278 of CM053785.1, read as the reverse complement.
CATCTTCAGAATGTGAGCATTTGGTATTTTCATCAACATGTGCAACTCTAGCCTAGCCTTCTATTCTTCAATTTGTCCTTCCTTAGCATTGGGTACATTCAAATGCTCTATGCCCTTCTTCTCCACAATGAAAACATTTCGCACAGAAGCCTCCTCTTCCAAATCCTTGTCATCTACCTCTTCCTCTATGATCTCTATTGTTTTGATTATGAAAATGATTGAAATTGTTTCTCCTTTGGTTCTGACTACTACTTCTAGCCTCATCCTTATTCTTTTGATCATTATTATGACCACCATAAGAATCCATCAGATCTTACACCATGACCTCTTCCACTATTCTTATTGTCAAACTTCTTGCTCAAGTTCTCCTCAACTCTTGGGGAAAACTAGTATGGCTCCTTAGTACTACTCATTTGAACTAGACTCAGCTTGCCCCGAATGCTTGGCCTTAACCTATTAAGATAACAAGTAAATTTCTCCTTATTAGCTTCTGCATGGTTGGTTCTAATGAGAACTCGGTAGAACTCTTCGTTATACTCTTGAACAGATTTTTTTTGCTTGCTTCAACCCTTGCATTTTCTTCAATAGATCAAGCTCATAATCCACAGGAATGAATTTTTGCTTCAGTTTAGTTACCATTCATTCCCATCTAGTGATTTTTTCCTTTCCCTTTCTATTTTGCTCCAACTAAACCTCTTGTCACTAGATCTTTGCATGTCCCTTTAGTTTTACCTTCACAAACTTGACCCTATCAAGATCTTCAATATCTTCATATTCTAAGTATTTGTCTAGTTCATTGATCCAATCGACTAGCTCCTCTAGATTAAGATTTCCCAAAAATGTGGGAACTTCAAACTTAAGTCTTTTTCCAATCTTGGAGATGGCCCTTAAAAGCCTCTCTTCCTCTGAGTTTAGAACTGCCTCTACTCTGGCATTTTCTTCTACTTCGTCCTCATCCTTGCTTTCATCTCTTACAGGAATATTTATTCCTTTGTGCATTTTTTCTTCCAATGCTTGCATCTATCTTTAGAGGGCTCTAAAACCCTTAGGTGTAACACCTATAGCTCTTTTGCCACACTCTCTTTGTGGAGGCATTTTTCACACTTTTGTTGAACCCAAGTACAAATTGCCTCACAATTGGTGATCTATCTAAATGCTCAGCCCAAACCATGATCCTGGTGTGAACTACCTCATAGTCGACAATCTGTACACACACTCAAGAACTCTAGCTCTGATACCACTTGATGCAGGGAGCTCATCTTAATACCATAAACTCATAATAGAAACAAAGAAACAAAAACAAATGCAAGAACAAAATATGGACTTCTTATTTGCACCAGAAATGTGGAATTACAAAATTCATAAGTACAATATGCTAACCCACATGGGCACCTTCAGTAGAATAATTTGTAGGACAAGCTACGAACTATCACCCAGAGTTATCCTAGACAATGTTCTGGCCTTTCTTAAATAGGTAGTTTTATGCTACTCGATAAGGTTCTAGATGCTCAAACTTAATACCTAGGGCCGACAGACCCTAACAAAACATATGGAGTTGACCAAATACATCTTTGACAATTATTATAGAAATTTTGGGTAGCCCAATTTCAGAAGGCCATAACTCACGAATCATTGCTCTGATTGGCTATTATAACCACTTTTTAGAAATGCCAACTCCTAATATACAAGTTTGGAACGATGCTAGTACCCTTTCGTCAAGGTTTTGTTCCTCATCTAGGCACTCTAAGGCCTCCAACAGTGAGCCTGAAGATTTTTCTGCAAATTTTTTCACTGAAAATCCATAATAACTTCTCTGACACTTATGCTGAAGCAATGAAATTTTTATGGTAGGCTTATATCTCTAAAATAAACCTTCTTATAGAAAATGAGAACATTCTGAGCTCATATGACAAACTTACTAAAAATACTAAGTTTCCATAAATAGTAACCACCTTGTCTACTAGTCCTTATTAAAATAGAAAAGACTAAAAAATAAAATATTTTTGGGTGATGCAAGATTGCCCTTACACCCAAAATGCTCTTGCATCAATCTCACATTATATAAGTGAGATTCCAAGGCTAGAGAAGGGATTTAATTCATTGTATAACTTTTAGTTTTGTTAAGTTTCATTCAGTCCAATCCTTGATGCAAGTTTTATGATATATTTTCTCTACAAATTTGAAAATAGATTAGTTTTCTAGGATCATGGTGTTTTTTCTTGAGTTTTTTTAAATTCTATTTGAATGTTACATAATTTTTAAAGAGAATTAATACAAAGATGAGTTGTCACCATATTTTTTCTCCCTAATTCTTGTCTCCATTTTTATTGACTGGTTATGTTGTGGTTGTGTGGGCAAAGCCTTTTCAATTGAATGCAACTAGGATAGGTTGTATATCATTTCACTATTGCTTTTAATTAAATGGATTAAGTAACTGCTTCAATGAATATGATAGGATCTCCAAGCAATAAGAAGGATTTATGTAAGAATGAGTTTTAGCGAGAATTGTTGATAATATTAATTCTAATGCAATCAATTACATCAAGAAATTGGATAGACTTTGAATCCCAATAGATGAGGCTCTGATCAATTATTTCAATTTGCATATGAAGAGTCATAGTTGGATATCAAGCACAATCTTAAAATCATAATCAATTTTACTTTAAATGCATGAAGAATATTATAGTTGGTCAATACTTGCTTCAATTAAATCTCTAAGCTATAGTTAGTTGTTGTTACCCATAATTACTTGTAAATCTGAGAAGAATTATGACCAGTCTGCTATAGGGATTAATATTGTGATAGAATATCATTAAATGAATGAAATATGAAGGTAATATCAATTCTTGAATCTTTTTATCCCTTAAGTGCACCCGCCTTGGTTTTGCAGAGCCAAAAGAGTAGAAAATCTTTATGATTTTGCTAAAGTTGGGTCCAAATCTAAAGACCATCTAGTTGATCATTAGAAGTAGCTAATCTTTAGGTTATTTTGATCTTCATCATTTTGGTATCAAGTATCTTATTACTTGGTGTATATGAGAAATATGTTAGCAAGTAATACTAATCTATTAAGAAAACAAAGCATTAACTAGCATAAAAGACATAACATATATGAGAGACAAAGTGAAACACTCAAATGAGAATATGAGCATTGAAATGGCTCTCCCAATGAGGATAGTCACTTGATTTAGGGATGAGTCTATTTGATAGGATTTGGAATGTATGCTCAAGCTTCAAACTAGCTCCAATGGAGATTTTTGGGATTTTTGGTGTGGATGCATACAAAAGTATGGATTTGGCTTCAAAATGGCATTATAACTTTACTTGATGGATTGTGATTGAAAAGGCTTGGGAGGGGATCCAATTTATAGGCTAAGGGCTTGAGGGATGGAGGGCTAAGATGGAAGGAAAGATGAAAGCTTAAGGAGGGCTAGGATGCACTCAAAAGGGAGCACATGGATTGTGCTTGTTTAGCACCAATCAAGGAGTGACACATGTCACAAGGTGAGTGGATGGAGGAAAGGGGAAGGATGAGTCAACAAAGGAGGCTCAAAGGATAATATCTTCATAAAGACCCTTCATTATGGCTTGTAAGAGCTTGTAAGAGTCTTTATGGCTTTTGTAAGAGCATTCATTGTTGGGTGGTTGGAATATTTTGGAGGGAGTTGAGATTGTTGACTTTCCTTGGCTTAAGAAAGTCTTAAGCTTGCTTAGGGAATGTGACAACATTAGGGGGTGGATTAGGCTTGAGTTTAAGATTAGATTAGGGATGTTAGAGATTTTCAAGTGGATGGCATTCATGAGGGTGGGTGAGTTAGTGACTAAGATTAGTTAGTATGGGTGGATGGGGTGGATTAGGCTAAAAAGAGGGTTTAGGAATAAGTTAAGGGTTATTAGATTTGAGGGTTTTATTTATCAAATAGGTTTATTTAATAAATGGGGATTTTGGATTTAGATAGAAGAATAGGATTTAATTGATAAATAATAGGTTATTTGATTTATCAATTAGGACTATAGATGATTAATTAAATTAATTAGCTAGGGGATGGCAAAGGATTAATTAAATAGGAATTTAATTAATGATGCCTTTAGAGATAACTAAATAGGATTACTGAAGTGATGCAATCAAATTTAAGTGTCTACACTTGGTAGTGTAAAAAAAACCAAAAAAAGGCGACTCTACTGGGGAGATGATGGCAAATATGTAGGTCTGTCAACATACCAACAAATACAAATGTGTTGTGGTCAGAGAAATAGTCATGTTGCGGGGGCCATAAATTTTAATATGACTGTTGGATTGAGCTGAATTTTGGATATGTTTGGGGGAAACCTAATTATCTAAATTCTCTCCAAGCCATTTTGTAAAATTCATCACAGATCAAAAGGTGTGACTGTTTACGTGTAGAAATATATAAACTACCAATGACAGCCACAAGATCACGACAGTAATTTGTTACTAGCATATACCACTTGTACAGAATGCACATGGGATTCATTTTAAATTTGGTAGATATATTTGTTATAATATATGAAATTTTAAAATGGCTCAACTATTAAATATTCTAAAGCGATAAGAAGAAGATTATTCATAAGAATGATTAAAATGATTTTCAAGAAATGGTTACTAGAACCGAAATGCAAGTGAAAGTTGTTATTTATTGTCAAGATTTCTATACAATGGGGGTTCTTCTCTTCACCAGCAGTTTTGCAACTAAAGGTAGTGAGAGAATACATTTTTATGGGTAGTGATTGTAACAAGGAGGAGGAATAGAAGTTTTATTCTTATTTTTCTGCAACTTGGTTGTAATGACAAAGATAAAATGATATTGTTATTATTTTATTATGCATCTGAAATAAATGAGAGTTTCATATATTAGATTCTAAAGTCTGAATAAGATTTTCTTGGATTGAAAATGGTTATAGAGTCATTTTTTACATGTTTTAGGTGCAGTTTTGCATTATCATTCATAGTCAATAGAATAAAATAATGTTTCTTTGCATTTCCCCTATGATATGAAAGACTGGATAGATGGTCATGTGGTTGTTTGTTCATTTTTCTTTCTTCATTGTCTAGTTTATAAATCTTATAATCGCATTTCTCCCATAGTGATGGGTAAATGTTAGAAAGCCTTTGTGTCTTCTGGTAAATAACATAACCAACCATTGAAATTCTTTGAATATCTTTCTAAGAGGGAGTTGTACCTCTCAATTCAAAGGAAAGCTGTCAATCTCATGATAGTATTTCCAATTGTTAGCGGTAGTTGTTCTTCTATTCAGGTATTTTGAGTCATTATTTGTATTTAATTTTGGAAGGACAAATCTGTTTACTAACAATAATGTGATTCAATGCACAATTGTGTAGGGACCTTATAGTGCAAGTTACGGTTACAATACCAGTTCAAGTATTTGACCGAACAGAACAAAGCATATCAAAAATATGAGTCGTACAACTTAAGGAATTATTTTGGTGACAAAATAATTACTAATTCATGATGAGTTGACATTGTGGATATCAATCCATAAGTGATTATATTATGTCAAGCGTGTGAATACATGAAGGTTGACTGAGCAAACAATTATTAATTTGCAAGATATAAGTAGAGAAGATAGCTATGTGACATGCGAACTATTGTGAAGATAGCTTGAAAGATATGTGATCCATATGTGATGCAAGATCTAATGTATGTTCAGATAAAGTGTGGATTTCAGCAATGAGAAAGTATTGTATGTATACCTATACTTGTGAAGAACTTTATTCATTATTGCATGTTAGGGAAGTGGGCTCTTCTTGCATACATTGTATTTGATATACCAACTCCTAACAGGCTTGAAGCAACTCCTAATAGGTTTGAGGCTTCTAACAAGGCCTAGTCCTCTAATAAGGACTCAATATACTATATGTACTTCATAGACTCCTAACAGGGTCAATATCCTTAATAGGATTATTTTGTTTAGTGAATCATCTAATGGGTATCATCCCAATTGGGGTTTTCCCTTGGTCAAGGATTCCCTAGTTAACAAATAATGGTGTTATGAGTTCTCTTTGTGTATGGTTATATAATTGTTCAACATTTTTGGTTTACTTTCATATGCAAGTTATAAAGAAATTAACAATATTTAGTTGTGGGAAAAAGTTTGTAGATTACTTATTCACAAACACCCGCCCCCCCCACCCTCCCAATATTATCTATTTCTAATAGAAACCCCCCAAGGCACTTTATAATGTAGTACACGTATAACAAAATACAAAGATGTGAAAGATCCTAGAATGCAATAGAGTGACACTTTATCTCAGTGTGCTTGCAAAAATATTACAAAAGGATGTCAACAAAGATCAAAAGAGACAGAAGGCTAATACAAGAGATAGTACATCCCATGATGAATCAGCTAAAGAAAAAAAATCGATCTCTAGACCTGGAACAACAAAGATATCTATTAGAATGCAAAAAAAGAAGAAAAAATGAATGAGATGTGCCTAAAGCATAATCTAGAAAATAGAATGTCTCAAGATATGTCTCATGTAGTGCAAACTCAAACATCTAACTTTAATAGAATAAAATGTGTTGATCTCAGATTGGTTTTGACAATTGAGTGTCAACACACTTAAGACATTTACTTAGTCCATGCCGAACGAGTAATCCATGCAAAGTATAATATGTAAATACAAGACCATGTCGAGTTGCAATGAGTGTCGAGTCACTCATCTATCGAGTCACTCAAGTGCTAAGCAGATAGACCATGTCGAGCAATTCAAGTGTCTAGTGAACAGTGTATGTCGAGCATCAGTAACTACATATGTCAAGTAACACAGATTGGACATTTTTGTTTATTATGGCACAAACAACTATGTAAACCATTTTTAAGCTAACATAAGGATAGATTTCAATTCTTTAGAGATAAGGACAAATCTACATGTAGATTCCCTATACAATTACATGTAGCCAATCAGAAAATGGGAAGGTTTAAGTGGCAAAATGAATGAATCTCAACTGTAGATTCATACCTAACACTAAGCCACCTAAATATTCTTAAGGAGAATGAAGCACTAAATTTAAGAGAGTTGAGAGCATTTTGAAGGGGTGAATGATCAAATTGGAGGAGTGAACAAGACAATTTGTAGAATATTCAATGTGAATTAGCAGTAATAATGAATTGCAAAATCAATTATGTGAAGAACAGAGGATAGAGGATACAGCATTGTTACATTAGATTGTGAAGGATTAATCAAAGATTGGATAGAGGTGATCTATTATTAGGCAAGCAAGTACCAACTGCAAGATCTATGCTGAGACATTTTGACAAGTGATTTCAGTTAAATCTCCTAGGTAGAGTAGTCTTAACATGCTTTACCAAATCCTTTAATGGGGTGGCATTCCAAGTGAATGACCTAAAGTCTTTTAACTAGGCACACTTCTAACAGGGTGTTGAAATCCTCTAACAAAGTGGGACTTAACAGTCTTTATAAGCCTCCAACAGGATAGGCTTTTCACAGGGCAGATCATGATTCATGGTCAAATCATTGTAACCTTAATTGGCTACACTTTATTGCTGCAATAGCAAAGATTTGTGGGTGTCATCCCCACCCCAGTTTTACCTTCTCATTGGAGGGTTTCTAGGTAATCATATCTAGTGTCAAGTGTGTGTGTTTGATTACTTATATGTTTTAGATGCATTTACTTTACATGTTATTTTAGTATGTTAATGCATGTGATGTGTGAATGGTGAAATTTTTATGGATTCAGGTTTAAACTCCTGATTCCCAACACCCCCACCCCCCCCCAACCCTCAGTTGTTTACCTTTCCCACTTGTAATTCTAACAATTGGTATCAGAGCCAAGTTCTCAGAAGGAGAAGCTTTGTAGGTTACAGGAAAGATCTTGAAATGGAAGTCTACAAATTGGGAAAGATCGTTGAGAACTAGGAGATCGAGATACATCTTATACTACATCAACTAAATGAAGCCAAAGATGCTTTGAAGAGTTCCTTGAAGAGAAGGAAAGAAATTGCTATTGCAAAAAATGACACACAATACAAATAGATTGACACCACAAAGCTATTTGCAGATGGTAACTCTAGTGAATTTGATGCAGCAGTTGTAGATCTAATGGAGAAGAACAGAATCCAAGCTGAAGAAATCAAAAATTTCAAGTTGGAGAGAGAATCACAAGCTATACTGCTATGTGAGGTGACTAAACAAAAGAAGAAAGCCATGGAAGACAAAGCCATGATTGAAGAATACAAAAGCATTCTAGCAAACAGATTGGAAGAGAAGTCAACAGAGCTAACTAGGATCTCAAACATGCAATTGGATACCTTGAGCCAAATGATGAATTCTCATCATAAGTTGAATATTAAGGACTTTAAGATAACTACATTGAAGTTGTAGAATGAAAAACTACAAAATGATCTAAAAAGAGAAAAGGAATTTGCTGAAAGTTTTGACAAGCCAAATGAAGCCATCAAATACTTTGAACAACTACTAAGATTCCCTAGATCCAACAAAGATACAATAGGATTGGGCTACACAAGTACTGAAGAAGGAGAATCATCTAAAGTTGCTAACAAAATGAGCATCAAAAGTAAGAATTTGAAACCTACTTGTCATAATTTTGGTAAGAAAGGACATACTGCTAATGTGTACAGGAGCAACACTACAAATCAGAATGCCAAGCCTAAGAACATGGTCACTATCATAAGTGCAATAAACAAGGTCATCACATACATGAATGCAAAACCAAAACCATTCATGTACCAAAATTTGAAGGATATTGTTACAACTATCAAAAGTATGGACGTAGAGCCTTTGAATGTAGATCCAAGTCCATGTGATCATCAAACAAGCTAGCAAAGGTAACAAGCTATGGAAACTCTTATAATTGGTATTAGAATACAAGATATAGCTGCCACTACTATCAAGAATATGGACATATTCCTAAGAATTGCATTAAGACTCACTTCAGTGGTAACTACAAAAGGTGGTTGAGTCAAACCACATGCTTTAGCTATTTGAAGACTGGTCATATTAGCAAACATTGCCCAACTAGGTTAAAGGCACCAAGTTATGAATTTGATAAAGGCAAAGGCAAGGCAGATGTTGAACACATCAGATATGAGATGAATAAGACATGGAAGAAGAAAGATGGTTGTAGTACATCAAATGGAGAAGGGGTCACTTCACCCGATGGGTCAAGTGATCACACCTCATCAAACTAAGAAAACAAGAGGTATGTCGGATTGATATTCAAAGTATTACATCATATGTCAGTTCCAAAAGAAGTTAGTACTAAATGGACTACATTAGCATGAATGAAGATGCAAGATGTTGATGAAATTTTAAGATTAAATTTTTAAGTTTTCATGTTGTTGCTGAGCATGAAAAGTTTTCAGTGAATGTCGAGTGGAATACTAGTTAGTGTCAAGCTGCCAGACTATCTAGTTGATGTCGATTCTATAGTACTTGTCGACTGATGGTAATATTAAAGGATGCCAAATAGATCTAAAATCAAGTTAATGCCAAGTTTACAGCTGTACAAGCACTAAGCATTAATTACAAGGGTTTTTGAAGGGTATATGGTCATTTTCACTCATTTTTCATCATTTCAAATTCGAGCAAGAGAAAAAAGAAGTAGAAGGCAATTCAAAAATTTGTTTGAAACATTCACAAAGTTCTCAGTGATGATTTCACACCAGTTCTACAAGATTTAAAAGGTATTCATTCACAAGTTGAGTTACACAGTTTACATTTATAAAATCCTAATATTTTACAATGGCATCAAGCTCAAGAAATGTAGAAGGGAAAGAGGTCTCGGATGTGCAATTAGTTAGTAATGAGGTTAAAAAACCATATTTTAAGGCAATTCTAGATGTTGCTTATAAACAAGATCCCTCTGGCGCATTGTCCATGATTCCCCCAAAATTCATTATGGTCCAAGATGTCAAAAAATGCTACAACTGTAAGATAGGATGAATAGGTGACATGGAGATAAGAGAAGCATATGATAGATTGTGTGAAAATAGCATCTTAAAAGAAGAATTCAAAATTGTTGAAAGGAAGGGTTTGATGCATGCCCTAGAATTTCCTACTGTATTCAAAACTGAATGGATAAGAATAGTATTGAGCTGAATTCATGATTGATCCCTATGGCTAGAAGGAGGACCAATAAAGATTTCAAAGAGAATAATCCACAAGGAGACTAGTTTCCCATCCCTAGATTAGCCAAAGACTCTGGGGAGTGATTCCAAAGAGGTAATAGAGAAGAATACAAAAGTAAAGTGGAACAAACGAGGAATGACAATTGGCACTATCATAGATCCACTGATAAACTTTGCAATAAGGGTTATTTCTCATAATTTTTATCAATCTAGTAGATTAAACAGTGTACCCTGTATTGCAGTAGATGTTGGATACAAAATTGTGAAGAAAGATCATACATATGATCTAGCTGAGCTTCAATTACAACAAACACTGGAAAACCTTGGAGCAGTAAGAAAGACTAAGAGTGAATAGTGAAAATTTGGATCAATTCTAATTTGCTTATTTTTCTATGTACAGAATTCATTCCCATCTTTTGGAAAAATAGGATGGAAGACAAACATGACAGTTGCTACTTAGATAAATGAGTACATTGAGCAAATGGGATAAAATTTTGAAACTATAATGACAAGTTATTTTGAAGACTTTAATATGTCTATGAAGCAAAGGTTGAGGATACTTGTTTCTTTAGTTGAACAATACTACATTGATATATGTTCTCTTGTAGATATTGACTACGCATATGTATAGGCTACTACACCTAGGGTAAGATGGCCAAGACCCTTAGGATATGAAGTCATTGTTGATGAAGCCTCAGTAGCCATTACTACACTTCTAGCTAAGGAAGTTGATAAAATAGCCAAAATCTTTGGAAATTATGATGTAATTAAATCAAAGGTAGAAATGGAATTGAAGATAGCCTCCACACTGAAGAAGAAGGAAAAATTAGTAAAGAAACTCAAGGAAAAATTTGGTGAAGGTGCTAAAGAGGAAGAAGAGGAAGGAGATGAAGAGGATGAAGAGGAAGAACAAGAACAAACCAAAAAACCTCTTCCATTGACCCAAGGCATGGGTGAGGACAAAGAAGAAGAGGAAACTAAGGGTGTTGAGGAAGAAGAAGTCAAGGAAGCACCAACACATGCTGAGCCCAAGAAGAGAAGGCCAAGGCATAGCCTATGGCTAAAGAAAAGAAAGTGGCTAAAACAAGCCTAGCAAAGCCAACAACACCTGCCACTAGAGCCACTACACAAGCCACCACACAAAAGGCCAAAGAGAAAACCAAATAGAAAGAACAAGGAGGCCAAGTGGAGAAGAAGCAAAGAAGGAAATACATTGCTCAACCTGACTTAGGTAAAGAGAGAACTGAATAAGATGATCAAAGCCAATTCAAAGTGATAAGTCATTCTCCACTTTCTGATCTTGAAAATCTGTGTGAAAATGTTAGAAATAATGCAGATCTATCTAGTCTTAAAAATGTAAATTTTGATCATATGGAAAAAGAGGAGAAAAAGTTAGTAGAAGAAGTCCTATACACAATGATGTCCAAATTTAAGAATACGTCATTAGAATTTGCTAACTTAGTACCCAAGCTATTATATGATTTAGTTGAGTAAAAATGGCACTATTTTTTAAATTTAGAGAAACAAATAAGGGAAACTACTATGGCCCAAGTTATGTCAGAACTAACAAAAGGGAAAATTGCTAAGGAAAATAAGAAATATGGAGGAAGGTTCACACCAAAGTATATGCCTTTAGCATTCTCCAAAATGACATTGAATATGTTGTCAATAAATCCACTCAAATGTGGAAATTAATCTATGGATTTACTATAGTGAAACAAGGAGAGAAGGACCCCTTTGAGGGTATATGATGATAAAGAAGAGGATGACAAAGATAATAGCAAGGAAGAGAGAAATACAGAGGAGGAGACTGAGAAGATGGACACTGACATGACAATAGCTGAATAGCAACATGAGGAACAGAGTGTGCAAGACACACAAATGTTGAGTGCCAGTCCTCCTCATGACACAAGTGTACTTTCAAAAACCATAATTGTCAAGGATGTGTCTGATGCATCAGCTCAGCACATCAACCCATTAACTGTAGAATATTTGAAAAAGATTCTAAATCAATCTATATTGCAAGCACAATTACATACAAATCCTATTTTGATCAGTGTAGAAGAACTTCAAAAGGCAGTAACAGAGGTTACAAGGGATAAGGTGAATACACAAGAACCACCTTTTGACATCCCTTCAGTTACTAGTAATCAACCATTGATTCAAACAAATGAAGGCACATCAATCAAGGTTGACACAAGTGTTAAAGTGGACACTGTTTAGTAGAGGCAAACTGCCAAAGAAGAAGAAAAAGAGGTAGCAATAGAGAAAATAGGACAGATAGATACATCTGTACTTAAAGCACAAACACAAGGTGTAAGACATGTCATTATCATAGATCAGGATAAGTCTGAAGAAGGTGAACAAACACTAAAGATAAAGGAGCAGGAGGTCATCCAAGCATTGGTAACTTTACCAACATCTGGCTCTTCACCTAAAAAACTTCTTCAGAAGCCAAGCACGGAAGCTATACCCTACAAATATTAGTGCTAGGATCAAGCTTTTCTAAGGTTGAAAAGCTAATTCATTATGGTGATATCACTTTAGATGAAGAGATAATAATTCCAAATTTTGATTATGGCACAATGACAATAAATCAAATAAGAATTCTACAACAAGCATTAGAGAAAAAGAAACACCAAGAAATGCTTACGAAGGAGTACAGGCAAAAGCAAGCACTGCAAATTAAAGACATCTTTTTATATGCATTCAGCTTGCCTACTCTTGAAGAAACCAAGCTACTATTGGAACAACTGTCAAATATTGTGGTTCAAAGGTTAATAATGAAGACCTAGATACAAATGCTAAACTTTTAGAATGGTCTCAAAGAAAGTTTCAAGGGAAAGTAAATGAAAAGATATCTAGTGATATAGCACTGACACAAGTTGCATTGGCAACCAAGGTTGAGAATGTGAAGAAGGTACTTGAGAATATATTCTTATTGTACACCAAATTGTGTGATCCCACACTCTTCACCCAAGACATTAGACATAGAATTCTGAGCTTGGAGAGGCATCTAAGCATATGAAGTTCACAGCTACCTAAGAACCCAGATCAGAGTGAGAAGCATTAACATACACTACTTCAATCACATAGTCAATTAGTTGCCTTAACATCAGAAGAGGCTAACATAAGACCCAAATTGACACAAATTCAGGCCTCTCTCACATCAAACATGGAAATCCTCCATAAAGAATTAGACTATCCAAAAACTTTTTTAAAGAAAGATCCTAATCTTTCTACACTAGATGGCTTAGTACACCTTGCAGTCAAGCTCACTATCCAAGTCAAGTCATTGGATGTTGCATGTGACAATTGGGATGCAACTCTGAAAATAATCATGGAAGTCCATAAATCCTTTTTGGACAAATACACTATAAATGTATAGCCCATTTGACATAAGTGTCAAAAAAGGAGGAGATAGAAGCAAGGGGGAGTAAATATGCAAGGAGTTAAGGGGGAGTAAGTGAGTAAGTAAGAAAGGGGGAGAATAATGAAACGAGGAGAGATACAATGAAGAAAGAAAAAGAGAAAGCATGAGGGGAGATATCAATTTTGACCCCAGTAATAGAAATAGAGCAGAGCAGATATTAGCTAATATTAGCTAAGGTGGAGCATAAAGAGTATAAGTGCATTGAAGTCAAAGAGTATCAATCAGTAGAGACAAATCTACTTAGAATGGAGAATAGATCTTAGATACATAACAGACATATTAACTCAAGGGGAGTTATACATTTGGAGATACATAGGTTATTGCAAAAAAAAAAAAATTGAAAATTTTGAAGTTCTGTATATAAGCCAAGTCATTGATATGTTATACTCGAGAAGATTACATTGATTATGTATATTCAAGTGTTTTTTACACTCATGTCAAAAGGGGGAGATTGTTGAACTAGTAATGCATGTGGAGTATAATATGTAAATACAAGACCATGTCGAGTTGCAATGAGTGTCGAGTCACTCATGTGCCAAGTCACTCAAGTGTCGAGCAGATAGACCATACCAAGCAGTTCAAGTGTTGAGTGAAAAATGTATGCTGAGTATCAGTAACTACATATGTCGAGTAACACAGATTGGACTTTTTTTTTGTTATGGCACAAACAACTATGTAAATCATTTTTCAGCAGACATAAGGATAGATTTCAATTCTTTAGAGATAAGAACAAATCTACAAGTAGATTCCCTATGCAATTACATGTAGCCAATCAAAAAATGGGAAGGTTTAAGTAGCAAAATGGATTAATCTCAGCTATAGATTCATACCTAACCCTAAGCCACCTCAGTCTTCTTAAGGAGGATGAAGCCCTAAATTTAAGAGAGTTGAGAGATTGTGAACGGGTGAATGATCGAATTGGAGAAGCAAACAAGATAGTTTACAGAACATTCGAGTTGACTTGGCAGTAAGAATGAATTGTACAATCAGTTATGTGAAGAACAGAGGATAGAGGATTCAGCATTGTTACATTAGATCGTGAAGGATTAATCAGAGATTGGATAGAGGTGATCTGTTATCAGGCAAGCAAGTGCCAACCGCAAGATCTATGCTAAGACATTTTCATAGGTGATTTTAGTTAAATCTCCTAGGTGGAGTAGTCCTAATAGGATTTACCAAATCCTTTAACAGGGTGATATTCCAAGTGAATGACCTAAATTCCTTTAACCAGGAACACTTCTAATAGGGTGTTGAAATCCTCTAACAAGGTGGGACTTAACAGTCTTTGTAATCCTTTAACAAGGCAAACCTTTCATAGGGCAGATCATGATTCATAGTCAAATCATTGTAACCTTAATTGGCTACACTTTATTGCTGTAGTAGTGAAGATTTGTGGGTGTCATCCCCACCCTAGTTTTACCTTCTCATTGGAGGATTTTTGGGTAATCATATCTGGTGTCAAGTGTGTGTGTTTGATTACTTATATGTTTTAGATGCATTTACTTTATATGTTATTTTAGAATGTTAATGCATGCAATGTATGAATGGTGAAAGTTTTATGGATTCAAGTTTAAACTCCTAATTCACCCCCACCCCCCCCCCCCCCCCCGCCTTCTAGAAGTTTTCCTTTCCCACTTGTAATTCCAACAAAATGGAAGCCAAATAGAATCAAAATTTCAAATAAACTATATCATTATAATGGGCTTGGAATCATCTTTTCGATGATAACTTGTTTGCAAAAAATGGAGTATGGATGAGTAAGTTACAACCAAAAAACCACAAATAGGAAAAAAACACACCAGAAGGGCAAAACAAAAAATCATTGCCTCAGGAAGCATGTCCACCAATACCAGAAATTACCTTAGGAAGAATGCCAATTTTGCACAAAACTGTCTTGAAAAGCATGCAGATTCTATACCAAAATCGCCTTGAGAAGTGTTTCAATTCCATACCAAAATTGCCTTGAGAAGCATGTCAATTCTGTACTAGAAATTGTCTTGATTTTTGTGCCAAAAAATCTTGATATTTGAGTAAAAAATCTCAATTTTTGAGCCAAAAAATCTTGATTTCTGTATAAAAAATCATAAAATTATCACCTCAAGAAATGTGCTTAATCTAGGTGCAATTTTTTTTGCCTCGAATTCTAATTGTGTCCAAATTAGACAAATTTTATATAAAGGTTTTTGGGTGCTCTGATCTCAACAGTGAGGTCCACTTGGGCTCAAAGTGCACCAAAAAAAGGTTACCCCCTAGCTCTAATACAAAAATTTAAAAACTCTGAAAAATGAAACCCTCTTAAAGAAAAAACACAGATCTGAAAGCCAAGCCAAACCTCTCATAAATAAAACAGAGGCATGAAGATTTTGAGCTCTAATACCATGTTCAAGTTGATGAAAGATCAACCCATAGCTCTAAAGAATGACCTACATGCAAACACATTTTATAGAAAGAGAGAAGCAAAAGCTATGGAGGTTGGAATTCCTAGATCCACAGATGAGACATTTATGATGAGAAAAAAGAGAGATTGATATTATCAAAAGTGAATTAATATCTTACAAAGAGATCAATCCTTATAAAAGGAGATCAAAACCCTAACAGGTAGCTGATGCAAGAAGCACTGATGGCATTCCACAAATATGCATATTCTTATTATATTTCTCCAAACACAGTGAATAGAGGCTCCAGATCTTTTACTCTTCCAATAACAGTAACATTGTTTACTTGATATGATAATATCAACTTGGATATCAAACTCACCATCCTCTCTTCTTACATGTCACTCCACTTCACTTCCTAAAACTCATACTTTTCCCCACTAATGCATGCTTACAAAACTTTCATTAAATAAATTTGCCATGATGAATGTTTATTCTATGTGTTATAGTCTGCATTCTAAATCTCGATTCCTCCTTGAACTTTTGGGCTTTCTTAATCTACACATACTCATATTCTTCAAACCATCATCATTTCCTCTCCTTCCACAATCAAATGCATACATGGATATGCTTGAAGTCGCCACCTTCGTGTGGGTTTACCAAAACTCGAGCATACATGTGTTTTTAAGCCAACTACCATCTTTCCATGCGAGTCAACACGAGGTTTGAGTAATGATTACATGAAAATCATGTTATACACAATGCATTTAAATATCAGCTCTCTCCATTTTGTCAAGCTTCCTCACAAATATTCTGAGGTGCAGTTTTCCACCTTCCATTGCCATGGCATCTATTAAACTACTTCTACATTAACATCGACTCTTCCTAGTTATCAAGTTACCACTTCCTTGATGGTGCATTACACATTGGCATCTCATTCCCCTACCTTTTTGTTATGATCCAATACATTGAAAACTTCGAACAATGCTTCTTTTACCAACTCTTATGTCTTACTACCCGAGCTCCTCCTTAGTTCCGTCAAGTCCCTTCAACAACCTAACCTTTGTCATTATGAGGTCACCATCTTTTCCATTGTGTTGTTTCCTATATACCTGTCACCTCCTTGGTTTTGGAAGAAAATGGGTTCTTCCCTCAAACCTGAGTCATGTCAATAGTTAATAACGATTCTTGAAAACCATCATGGATTTTAAATCCATTCAAGAACTAATGCTTGATTTTCCTAATACAACCATTCACACCACCCAAATCAAAATTGTTTAAAGACAACCCAATACATAACCAACAAAGCATTTAATAGTGTCTTCATGATAATTCTAGAAACTCAAATCATGGCATTGTAGCATTCTTCCATAAAAGAACCAAAACATGAACATGTAAAAACTCCATTAACAACCAACTTACAATATCGAATACGTAAACGAATAACAAAAATCAATAAAGATGTGACTTAGCAAAATCTAGAACTCCATTTAATGCTAAGCAATAACTCCATTAACATATTGTTTGCAATTATAGTTGAATGTGCTGCTAGAGAGCCATTTTGAATTTCTATCTAGTCACTCTTTCTCTCAAAGTATTCTCTCCCTATCCCTTGCCCTCTTTACATTATGAGATGTCTTATTTAAAGACCATCTTAATGATTATAAACCATTCAACTACCTTAATATTGTTATTATTCCATGTCCCTTTGTATTTCATTCATTCTTTTGATTACAAATATCAAATAAACCCATTTTGTGTGCATTACAATATATTTTGATCACTAAACAATGATTTAATGAAATTATAAAATGACTTAAAGGTATTAAATTCAAAGGTGGAGGTGGTGCTCTTACACCAGTAACTAACTTAGGTTGCATGATAATAATTAATAAAAAAATTGATTATTATATGCCTAAAATTTAGTTTAAGTGAACTAGAGATAATAAGTAACTTAATAATTATATCAATATGATTTAATTAATAAATAAAAAAATTATTACTCTAAAAAATACAAAATTGATTCTTGCTAACTTAGGGTTAACATTTAAGATGTTGTCTCTAATTAGTTAAGTAATTATTTTGGAAAACAAAATAACTTCTTAACCCAAAATACTTAACTCTTTATCGTTACTCTATTCTATTGCCTCAACATTGGCACTGTAAAATTGAAATATCTTTGTTTGTATTGTCATGTGCTCTTGCACAAGTCATCCTAACATATTATCCTTCCTCTAGGTAAGTGTGCATGTGCTGGAATTACCTCTGTGAACCACGCTAACCAAAAAGATACATGTGCTGATAGATGTATTCTGCGAAACTTAAACAATTTTCTATGTTTACATCTCAAAACTTTATCTTCAAGGTTTTTTGACTTAAACCTGATTATATGTTTCCATAAATGACAACATCATATCTTGCAATCTAGATAAATTTCCAACAATCTCCCCTTTTGGCATTAATGGCAACATATGGGAAAATTGACTAAGTCTCAGAACAAGAACTTCAAAATTTACAAAAACTTGTGGTCTTTTCGAAATTTGCAAAAATGTGGATCATCATACATATCATCTTTTCCTTATAACTCCTAGTTGCAATATACTCCCCCTTTGACTATAATTCTTCATTTTATTACAATTTCTATACTATTCCCTTTTCATATATACAATTTTCCTTATATACTCCCCCTTTGACATTAATAACACAAGTGTCAAAAATTATATACATGTCAAAATTATGCTACCTTGTTCTTCATTTTGATTTTTCTATTCTAGAGATACAATCTATAAAGTGTGCTTTCAAGATCACAAACACTTTTTTCCCATGTTCCTTTGACTTCTTCAGATATGCTTATCAAGGTGCATAGTCTATAAGACACTACTTCAACTACATTCAGATATGAATGGACAAACTTCTCATATGATTTCTTATCTTTAAGACATTCTTCAATTTTCTCATGCACATAATTTATTTTCAAATTCAAATGCTCCCTTAATAATGAGAACCTTTTGATGATTTTCTATTTTCTCAACTCATTCTAACTTATATCATCATGTATCTTTGAAATTTTTGATTCTAAGTGTTCAATCTATGTGGCTGGTTGGTAAAGCTCATTTACAAAGTTTTGTAGTTCATTATACTTCCCATTCAGCTCTTCATTCATATCTTTAACAAAATTGTATTGCGTGGTGCATTGTCCATACGATGTTCTACCTTCCATCAAGAATCTTGTTAATTATTTGATGCAAGTGTCGAGTGTTATTAGATCATTTATAATATGCGTACATTCTATATCAAATAGTTGTGCATCATGCTTAACCTATGCTTGGGTGTCTGCCACTTCTAATAATTGGGTGAATTCATTATCAAAAGCTTCAACCAATTTTTTTTTCTCAACTAGGGGTCTTCTTCTGTCACCTTAGTTGTTATAGCACTCTTTAAATTTTCTAAAACCTCCTCTAATGTTTTCTCAAGGATCTTAACTTTCTTGTTCCTTTCAAATAATTTTCTCAGCGATGATATCAATCCAATTCGATCATCATCATCACCACCAAACAAACTAGCCAAAGATTATTCCAATGGTGATTTGGATTTGATGGGTGTTTCCAAGAGAATGTTTGCCTCATGCTGAAATATAGCCTTACCAACTTATGTCTCTATATGTTTCTATTGTGGAAAGAATGATGATTCATGCATGATTATTTTCCAATTATTTCTGACTTTCTCTTCTTGCCTTCTCTTTTCTTCTTCTTCTTTATTTTTCTTCTCTTCTTCCTTTCTCTTATCTTCTTCTTCATTTTTCTTTCTCTCTTATACCTTCTTCTTTCTCTCTTATACTTCCTTCTTCTTTTTCTTTCTTTCCTCTATCCTCTTTTTCTCCTCTACTTCTTTCTTTTTCTCCTTTGCTTCTTTCTTTTTCTCCTCTTCTTCTTTCATCCTCTTTTCCTCTTCTTCATCTTCTGAGCTAGTGTAGAACACCAAATTGTCAACAATGGCTGGACCAAAATCCTTAAAAGAATTTTCTACAATATCCAAAGTGATTCTTGTACTATCTATATGCATAGCGTCAGTACTAATTGTTAGCTATGGTATCTTCATTGATTCTGCTACCTCTTTCATTTATGTTTCCTTTGTGGTCTCTACTAGTGTTGTAGGTGTAGGCATTGTAGGGATTGCTCTCCCTGTTGCAACACTTTTCTTCTCTTGTGCAAGTGTCTTTGTTATAGATTTTGTGGACTAAATGGCTTCAACTTTGTCATCATCTTTACAATTATTCTCTATCTGTCTATGTACATCCTCATAATTACCTCCTATAATTAAAATGGGTCTTCTCTTGTTTTTGAGGTAGGGTGCAAAACTACTCAATAAACTCTACAAGTACTCCTCACTAGTCACTTCACAAAGTTTCCTTATGAGATTCTCTCTTATTTTCTTGTCCTCCTCTACTACCCTCTTCTTTTTGTTAATAAGTCTTTCATACAAGTCTTTGGGGATAATACTTTGTATGTCTACAAAAAATTTATCATTCAGTATTAGATGCCTTATTACAACATTCTCTAGCTCAAACCTCTCAAAATTACCATATAAATCATAGAAATTATTTAACTAAACAAAGTTCCCTTTGTTAATGATTGAATTCTTCAATGGTTTTATCTTGGGTTTCCATTATTTTCTTCCAATAGATGCTTTAGGTTATGTTTTCTTCGCTTTTGTTTCTTTTACCTCTGCTTTTTCTTCTTGAGATTCTTCAGATTCAAATTCAACAATCTATGCACTTATTTTCTCCTTATCTCTATAGGTCACAAGTTTCTTTCTCTTCTTCTTAGGGTCACTATCCATCTGTTTTACTCTTTTATGACGAGGAGATTCAATATGCTCCCTTTTAACTTTTGTTAACCTTGCAGACTTCCTTATGCTAGGAGGGGTGACTAACTGAACTTTGACTATCTTAACTTCCTCCTCAACTTTCCTCTGAATAGGTGGAGCGAATGATGGTTGTACATGTTCTATTGCAACATAGAGTGTAGTAGGTATCTATGTTGATGGTCTAACTATTGTTACACATTGTGTTTCTCCACTTTCTATAGCCAATGGTTGGAAACAAGCACATCTTTTTGTCCACTTCCCTTCATTTATATTGCAATTCCCATGGCTTCATTGAATTTCTTTGCTCATTCTAAATTCATTCAATATGTTATCAATCTTTTTTGTCAACTATTTTCTTTGTATCCTTACTATATAGTTCACTATGAGCTTCCTTTACTTTTTCCTCATATGTGCCTCATCTAGGACACTCCTTGTCTCTCTTTCACTCTAGGATTATCTTCGCATAACCTTCTATGATTTCTTCCATCATCTCACATATCCCATTGAGTCTATGAATTTGACTCTAGGCTCAACTAATTCCATACATGTTACATCAGTTCCAACCATGAAGAAGATGTCATCTTTGCACTTCTCTACTAGAGATGGAGGGGTTATGTATCTTTGTTTCATTTTTGCTTGAAAACTTTTCATCATTCTAGTTATGTCTCTATTATCATGTCCTTTGAATGCTTTCTATAATAATGAGTAATTAGATATGTTATTCATCTTTTTGTGTTCCATTCATAATTTGGCATTTTGGGAAATCTTCTTATCACTTGGAAGAACAAATGTGTTACCAAAGGTTCAAACCTAAATATTGAATTCTTTGTCTTCTTGATTCTGTCAATATTGTCTAGTAATTTTTGTTTCAAGATCTCATACATATTTGCTTTTTGTTTCTTAACAATCATTAGATAAGTTGCATGGATAAATCCAACATGTATTGAATTCAATCTTTAACTATAGTTCATATTATAGCCAATTATATTGCTTATTAATCTAACATCAGTTTCATTTATCATATCTAATTTCATATTCCTTCCATCGGACTTGATTTTCAGATTAGTTTCTACTAACTTCTTTACATTTTTCTCATTCATAGGGTTGCTACTTTCATTACTTAGTCTAGTAAGTTTATGAATCATATCATTGGCTATCATGATTGGCATGTCACTGCCCAGAATATATCCTTATGAATTCAGCTCAGAATAATTCTTGTCCACTCATGGTTGTCAAAATCCATGTAGAACATGTGCCTAATTATATTCAATTCATTCAAGTGCTCAAACCCTTGTTTAAGTGACATTTCATTGTTGAAGACTAAATCCAAGTCACTATGGATGTCGTGATCACCTATACTCTCAAACTTGCAGTGAATGTATGCCCTAATGTCTTCTACATGTAAAATGTTGTGAGGTACTTATGAGAATGCTCCTAGCGAGTCATCTTCCATTCAAATATAGGGGTGCTTCTTGAATTTATACCTAGGTCTCTCATTGACATCACACACTATTGGGGTTCTCATTCTTTAAAATTCAAGCTTAAAATTATGATTGCGCAAATAATAAATACCTAAATTTTGTGAAACTAGAGCTTGCTTCAATTCACTTCTCAGATTACTTCAATTTTATCTTAATTTTTCTCCAAAGTTCTTATTTAACTCTTGTATGATGAAATGGTACTCAATAACTTGATTTCACCGTTTAAATTACATCTAATTTACTTATGCATTAATTGTGCAAGTACACAATCAACAAAAAGTTCCTTTTGTTTACTAGTGAACTTTGTTTACTTTGTGCACTGAACTCTAAATATTATGCGCGCTTAACCATAGCTTGTTCACATCATTCCTTACCTCATACTAACTGTACAAGTCTAAATTCTTCTCCTAAGTTTCTAACTAAGTCTCTAATCATAAATTCCTAATGTTTTGTTTATATAATAGGTTGCTCAAATAGATAATGATTGGTTACCAACTATCACTGACTTTACTCTATTATTAGATGCTTCACTTGATTGACTTTCCAACACAATATGTGAATTTTATGATTCCTTAGCTTTAACAAATGATTCATCAAGGTTTCCTACAAGCTCTTTTATATTTTCTTGCATTGTTACTATTATCCTCATTCCTTCTATTGTTGTTCATATTCCTTCTAAGGTTAGGGTTTCTCATGTTGTTCCTCATGTTCATCCTACAAAATATTGTTGTGTGTTCCATGTTATTGCAAATCTGGCAAGCTACAACATTGTTTTCATATCTAGGTCTTGACTGACCAATCTCTGCTCTACAATCTCCAGCAATATGTCCAAATTTGTTGCACTTATAACACATAATACTATTCCTTATTACATTGGTTCCTCCAATTGATCTATTTTTTGCAAGGTTAGTACCTCTAAACATTATACAATTATTATTACTATTATCAAATTTAGGCTTTCTACAATTAACTGCTCTATGACCAAAGCCATGACAATTATAACAATAACCAGAAATAGGTTTAAATGACTTTCCTATACAATATCTTTTCATATGACCAAATTCATTACATGCATAGCTTCTACCTTTGAATTTATTCCTTACTTCTTTAGGTGATTTAGCTTTTTTGGGTTGTTTAGGTACATCAACTTGCTCAATCTGGTTAACTTGCTCAACTTTCTTAGGTACTTTGTTAGATTGACTTGACTTGGTCTTGCTTTGGTTATTGTCCTTATGTTCACGTTGATGGGTCACAAGATTTAATTCTTTTCTAGTTTTAGACTTCTTAGTTGACTTTTCTCCAAGTGATCTATCTTATCATAAGAGGCTCTTTGTATAAATATTTTTTCATCAAGCTTTTCTCTAATAGAGTACAACTTCTCAAGATGTTGCTTAGACTGAGTTAACTCTCCTTTCCCAATAGTATTTTACTTCTTAAGTTTTGCATACTGCAACTTTGTAGACTTGAGCTTAGATATCACTTTGGTAAGGTTCGATCTCAGATTTTCATTTTTGGCTTTTAAATCTGACTCAACTTTACTATCATCCTTCAAGCTCAACTTCATATTAGTAATCTTCAGCTTGTACTTTAGGATCTCATTTTCTTTCTTTAGTCTTGAAACTTCATCACTATCCTTGATCTAATCTTTAGGCTCTTTTCTAAACTTAAGATAATCTATCTTGTCTTTTAGCTTCTCGGTGTAGATCCTTCAAGCTCAACTTCGTATTAGTAATCTTAGACTTGTAATTTAGGATCTCATTTTCTTTCTTTAGTCTTGAAACTTGATCACTATCCTTGATCTAATCTTTAGGCTCTTTCCTGAACTTAAGATAATCTATCTTGTCTTTTAGCTTCTTGGTGTAGTCTTTGGCATCTTCATACATGTCTTTCAAAGTATCTCTTTCTTCAATAAGAATATAAATTTTCTCAAGAGATTATTCTAGGTTCTTTTGTAACTGTTCCATCTCCATAGAAATCTTGCTCAAGTTGTTAGGTCTTCTTTGAGTACCTATGCTCTAATACCAATTGTTAGAAAAAGGAAGTATTGAGAAGGGGGTGAATCAATATTTCACAAAAAAATTCCCAAAATTGGATATCTTTAACCAAATTATAACTTGCATATTGAAGTAAACTAATTAAGCTTATTAGTAAACACAACCATAAAATAATGCAACTCATAACACCATATTTTGTTAACTAGGGAAACCTTGGCCACTAGAAAACCCCGGTGGGGATGGTACCCAAAAAATGATCCACTAGTCAAAAGTATCTTGTGAAAGATATTGACCCTATGAGTCTATTACATCTGTATAGTATTTTGGCCCTTGTTAGAGGACTAGGCCTTGTTAGAAACCTCAACCTTGTTAGGATTTTATATATACAATTTACAAATGTATGCAAGATGAACCCACTGCCTGAACATGTAACATACAATGAAATTCAATATACCAAGAGTAAATACAAAAACCTCTGTAGACACCTAAAATTGTCCAAATCCCCTTTTCATGACTAATTAAATAGATATTTATTATGTATTTAATTATATCCTTACCCCACCTTTAATTAAATAAATTTACATTTATTTAATTACATTTGTCTTTCCTTGATTTAAATAAACTAAAGTTTATTTAAATCCTAGCCTACTTCCTCTCATTCCACTTACATCCTAACCCATTCAATTTAATTAAGTAAATTAATTTGTTTACTTTAATCCCTTTTTAATCCCACATGGTATTAAATATTAAATTTAATCCTATTTGAGCACATGGCTCCTAACTTTAACCCTCACCCAACCTCACTTTCCTAACCTAACCCATCCTTCTAAGCCTACCCCCTTCTTAATCCCACATACTTTTCCTAATCACCTTGCTAATCCCCTTTTAATCCTAAGTGTGTGCTCACACATGTGTGAGGAACACTCACACTTCCCACACTTCTCATGCCTTCCACACCTCTTGCATATGTGTCCTCCTTCACATGAGAATCAAGGTGTCTCACACATGTGTGAGAAACCATGCTTCTCACACCTCTTACACCTGTCATTGACCTATCACCTCAAAGGTTTCTCACACGTGTGAGCATATTTCCCCCTTTGAATGGTCAAAAACCCTAATCCGCATGAAGTCCACTTGGCCTCCACCTCATGGACACCTCATTGATCCTGAGAGACCCTAGCCTTTCATCTTGCATTTAATCTCAACCGTCCATTTCATCTCATTTCCTGTCAAATGAGAGCCCTCTCCTCATTTCCAAAAGCACTATCTAGCCCATTGTTATGCTGCAGGATTTATGAGCAACCACATCCCACAACAATGAAATCATCAACCACTTGGTGATTTTGTGAGGTTTGCATTAGTGCTATTTTGAATAGTTTGTACTCTTTTGATTTCATGTCTTCACTATATACATGTTGTCTTTCATATTTGAGGTTTGCATGAACATGTAGGAATAGACTTTAGTTGCTTATTATGTATTGCCTTGTTACATTTTTATGCAATACATTTTGGCATGCCCAGTGGGACCCACTTCACAGGTTCAAACTAATCATCTAACGTGTTTTTGAGTTTATGTGTGAGTTTTCAAGCTTATAGGTTGAAGGCTTGCACTTGGAGATCAAGTTTCATGAGGAGCCTCTAACCGAGCCATAAAACCCATCATCGTACTTGAAGCACACGAGAGAAGTCTTTTGACATATAACACTCTATATCTCTTATTGCTCTATTTTCAAGTTGCAGAAGTGCATATACATTGAATTTACGTCTTCGTTAATAGGAAAATAGAAAAAACTGTATTATAAAAAAAAATCTCCATTTTTGTTGACAAATAAATAGGTCAAAAATGGGTGGTGAAAAGTCTAAATGGAAAAAAAAAATTAAATTTAAATAATAATAATAATATTAGGGTAAAAGCACAAATCTGTGTCACTGTTTGTGATACAAAAATCTATTTTGGTCAAATCTCATTTCTCTATCAAAACTCAATTTTTTTCAAAAACTAAAAATACCCTTTTATAGATCTTAGATTCAATATCATCAATATATGAATTTTTGTTTTGATTAATTATAATATGTTATAATCTCAAAATATTATAAGTCGATATTTCAACATTTCAAAACATGCTCCCTCAAAAAAGGAAAAAAATAGTAAATCATATCAAAAAAAAATTTTAAAAATTATATTTATCACTAGAGGAGAGAATTCTCTTCACGAATATGTAATTTTTTTTCAAGAAGGTATAGATTTGATAGGGAAGTTTTGATGGGAGGAAAAACTGTTGAATTCTAACAAGGTCAAACTTGAGTACTAATAACAAAGAAAATATACATCAAAAATAATTATTTCTTTTTTTGTTCAATAGCTATACATGTCATCTATAAAATATTTTCAAATCAGAACAAAAAAAGATGATTTGCACATACTTGTTTGAGGGGAACTACATCCTATTTTTTTACAGTTAAAAAAGGGACTTCAAATAAAATAAAATGAATAAATTCTTAGTCAAAAAAATTATAAAAATTATAGGCATAAAATTCATACAATTCTACACATCTCATCAGTTTACATCATCTTCATATTTTAAACACAAATACCATTTTTTTTTTCATTAATGTTGAACTGTCACATTTTGATATCATGTTTCTTTATAAAAGGTGACACAGGTTTGTGCTTTTACCTAATAATAAATTAAATTCAAATTATTTTCATTGCGCAGGTTTGACACTCTTAGGCGCCACCACCGGCAGTGACCACAAGCATCGCCCCCATGCCGCTTGGCTACCTGCAAACCCACCCCCATGCTCGCTACCCTCTCTCCCGCACCCTGCACACCCGCGAGCATCGCTGCCCTACAACTCCTAGCACCACCTGCCCTACACTCCCGCGAGTGCTGCAACTGTCGATCGCCCACCGAGCAACTCCTACCCCTCCTACTTGCAACTCCCACCATCGTCATGTCTTGCCCGCTGATGTTGCAACCCCTGCTACACCTCCACTGAACCCTCCTGCCTCTGCTCGACCAACACCGCCTAACCCTTCTCCTCCCTGCTCTGCTTGGTCAAAACCCTACGATGCTGCCTTGACCTCTCGTGCTCCTTCCTCGCCCTCTGTTGTTGCTCCCCCACAGCCCGTGGCTCATCCCACTGCCACTCCTTGCACCAGCCTCTACCCACGCCAAAACCCTACACCACTCGCTTGTCACCTCCTCCCATGCCACCTCCTCCTGTGACACTCCTCTGTGCTTCCCACTTCCACTGCCACTCCCTGCAACCACAATCTCCCCTCCGCTACTCCCTACAACCATAGTTTCCCCTTTGCCGCTCCCTCCCACTCGGCCCTTGCAACCCCGTCACAACCGTCGCCCGACCCTCCGTCCCGCCACTTTGCCACCCGCCAAAACCCCTCCTCCACCATCCCTCCCTCCGCTCATTTTTAAAAAAACATTTTTTTTTTAAATATTTAGATTAAATTATAAGTATTGATTTTCTATTCAACGCTATTTTTGAAAATAGAATTTATCTTTTTAATTAAACATCTAGATTTCACCCTTTTTTGGGCCAAAAAACAAAACAAAAAATTCCATGATGTGCATCTAACCGTCAAATTGAAACCCGCAGGTTGCTAGCGTCATCACTTTACCCGCATTCCACATGCCCTTCTAGACCATAAGGAGCAGCATTCATTTTTTTGCTCATAACTTGAGCATATGGACTCCGTTTTTAAAAAATGAAATATCGTCGAAAAGTTAATTCTGAGCCCATCATAATGGTGTTGGTTTCATTAGATTTTGATTATGTTTAGATCCCTTTTTTTCTGTCAAAGACCAAACTTTGTGTTAACATTTTCATTGCAGGGTTATTTCGTGTTTGTCACACATTTTCGATAACCTAACTTGTAGTTTTGCAAGGATATTTTCTCACTTGTGCATTGAAAGTTGGACAATTCTAGAAATCATTAACCATATTGCTTGTAGGTGTTGCCTTAAATTTGTTTTGGAATGAACTTGTATGCTTAAACATTTGTCTTTGAATGCATGGTTAAAGCTAAAACAATCGAATTCAATCTTGAATGCCTTAAGGAAATTGACATGGATACTTAGGCTAGCAAAAATTTGGAATTGGTGCTTAAAATGAACTCACACAATCTTGAATGACTTAAGGGAACTAGTTTCATTTTCAGCAATTTGCTTATGTTCATGAGTGATTTACTTTCTTGTTGACGAATTCGTGCTTTTATTTATGTTGATGACATTGTCAAGTTGGAAAGAACATTGTATGTTATAAACACGTGTGTCTTCAAAGTAGATTGCAAAACCTAAAACTTCATTGGGAAAGAACATGTGTCTTTTAAAACCTCGAGGCCACTTACGTATTCTCTCCCCTCGTGCCTTCGGGTGATCATGGGTGCACAAGAAATAAGTGGTCTTGTTTTTCTTTTTTTAGGAGGCCTACTTGGGGATTTCATCACCCCTTGGGATGACCTCAAATCTAGTGTTATGGCGGAGTATAAAAATTGGGAAGTAAATCGAAAGACACTTCTCTTGGAAGTAAAATCTTGTCACTCTTGGCTAAGCCCCAAAGAACTTTATACCTTTGGGAAGTGAAGGAGGAGATTTGAGTTACTGTCTCCCCCTGGCTATGTGACATTGTTTTCTTTCATCTACAGATTTGGGCCTCACATACCTTGTGTATATCGAGGACACCCTCTAGTTGATCCTTGTACATCCTAGTTGAAACCTTATAGGATTGTTGGTGTGTTTGAAACCCTCCCTAGTTGAAGGGGACACACCGTCTACACTTGTCTTGTATATATTTCATTGTTTGATTTTGCATCTCAAATTTGAAAAAGCCAAAACATCATAAAACATAAAAATCATAAAAGTTCAAAAAAAAAAAAAAAAATCTCAAAAACAAAAAAAAAGACAAAAACAAGTCTTAGTTTAAGTCCTCTTAGTCAAGTTGTCCACATCAATTCCACGTCACTTCTTCTTTCCATCCAATTCATCACCCTCATACATCTCTTGTCTTCATCATTCAAACCATTCCTTGAAGTTTTAATCATCTCTATTCGTCCAAATCATTTCCTCGTCTTCCTAATCATTCAATCTAAGTCCTAAACTTCATCCTAGTCATGATACATAATCCAAATCCAGATCCAATTTCCTCAACCAGTCTCATAATTCATCCTTAATTCAATCCTTCAAATCATCATCCTTCTAATCTAATTCCTTGTCAAACTCAGTCATTTCTAGTCAATTCTTAATTCAATCCATTTACATCTTCATTCATAATCAATATTTATAATTTCATTCACTTCTTCTATTTCAACTTTGCATCACATCTTCTACTTTGGACATAGGAGCATTCTCATAAACATCGGACTTTAATTCAAATCCAACATTCATTTGTTTGCAATATCATAAGGATTTTATCAAAGCTATATTAAACCTTCATCCAATATCAAATCAAATCAAATCAAGTCCAATCAATATCAAGTCAAATCCAATTCAAATCAAATCGACAAAAAGTCCAACATTGCTCCTAGTCCCAAGTTCATATTCCATTCATCATCAAACCTTTCGTCACTATTCATCTAACATCTATGGATAAGAATTGGCCTACTCAAATGGTTGACGATCTTCAAAGGCAATATGGAGTTATACCTCCCTTTCAACCTATGTATCAAATCAATCCTCATAACTTCATATCCAATTCTAATCCATCTCATGTTCATTATTCTTCTACCTTTGACAAGGGAAATCCACCTCATTATCTTTCAACCACATACGATTCCATTCATAGCCCATACAATTCCTCAAACAGAAATGTCATTGCCAAGGAAATTGAGGAACTAAGGAATTCTATCTTGAGCCTAGCAAATCAGTAGAAAAAGTCCACCTTCCATGGCATATGTCCTCCTCCCCCATGTTTCGAAGACCATAGTCCTCATGTCTCATCCATCCCAAACCCTTCATGTAATTCCCCCTACTCTGAGCTTAATGTCAAAAACCATCATCCCAATCCCCTACCTATAGTTCCACCTTCACACAATCCTAATCCTCCAAAAACATCATCCCCACCTTGTAATGGATTTTTCTCATGCAATTTCTTGGCTAAGTGTAAAATTCAAAATAAAGTGATCCACTCACCCAAAGTCATACACCCAATTCCATCTTAAGATCTTCCTCTAAAGTATGACATTATAGATTCCTCTTCTCCTCTAGATCCGAGCGATCCTCCATCCCATCGTTCCCTTATCCCTCAAGATCCATTTATCCCTCTTGGTCCATCTCATGATTCCCTTCCTAATCAAGATCAATACATTCCATGTACCGCACACCTTACCAATTCCACTCCATCTCAAGAATTAGCATCCATAGATCCTCCACTTCATAAAGAGTTTCCTTCCACTCCACTAATACTCCTCCATGCCAAGATCAACTCAGTCCATCTCATGATTCTATTCCATCTCATGATCCACTCATTCTGCTACATGATCCTCTTTTAAGTCAAGATCAAAGCACCCCTTCATTTGCCTTTCATGATCCCACTCATCTCAAAATCCTATTATGCCTCATAATCCCCCTCATAATCCTAATCCTCCACATGATCCTATCACACCTATCCAACCCACTCATGAACCCCATAAACATGGACCCACATCTTGTCTTGAAAATAAGAAGTATCCCATTGAAGAAATAATGTCTCAAGATGTTGGTACACCTTCCACTCCTTCCAAACCTAAACTTCCTCCATCCAAACCTAAATGTTCCCATCATCCATATTCCAATTCCATTTTGGGACCATATATCCATAGTTCACTTCCTTCCTCATTACCATCCATTTTGGGTCCTTATGTTCCAAAGCCAAGCCCTTCATCCCGTCCTTCCATTTTGGGTCCTTACATACATCCATCCACCATATCCATGTTTTCCATTTCATCCCCTCATAGTCCTAGTAAAGATCAACAAAGACACACATCCTTAAATTTCTTACAACGTTCACCATCCATAAGCTCTCCACCCCATTTATCCTCATACACCCGTACCATAGCCAATGGAAGCAAATTAGACACCAAAGGAAAAGAGAATAAAGCCAAAAATCTAAGGATCAACATGTCCCCTCTAAAAGACCTTTTCAAGAAAAGAAAAATATGATCCAAAGCCAAATCAGAAGGCCACAAAGGCTAAAAAACAAAAATGCAAAAGTTTTGTGGATCCCAAAGCTACTCAATGTAGCAATGAATCTCAAAGAGAGATTCAAAATGACATCCAGTTTTGCTAATCCAAAGGCTTCCGTCATTCATTCCTCATCCAAGCTTCCATTTTCCAAATCCATTTTGGGTCCTTATATACCCAAATCCACCATCCTAAATTCATCGTCTCCTTCATCTATTTTGGGTCCCTATATCCCAAAATTCAAACTCTCTCCTACATATCCTCCACAATTTCCTCCCTTACATTACCCTTCAAGATGTGTGTCAATGATGATCTTTCCACCTCCTTCATCCACTCACTCACAAGCCTTCCAACCTAGCATCCATCAACCATGTCTTCCTCCAACCCACTCCACCCCCTTAATCCAACCTTTTGCATAAATTATTGTCTTCCATTCACTATCCTACCAACATCTATGAGAAAATAGTAAAAAATTCCTTGAAAATTACCAAGAAAAAAGGAAAAGATATCACGAGATCCCATCCATGTAACTAGATACTTGAGTCCTCCCTTCATTTTCCTATCATGTATCCAATGTCTTCCAATTCCACTTATCCATCCATTCACTTTTCCTCTTCCACTTGCACTCTACGCTGGGGGCAAGCTCCAACCATACCAAACTTCCATACATCTCTTCCATCCTTCCATCTATTGTTCATCATCTACTTCCATCTTTGATCTTGACTTTCACTTTCCTTTCATCCATCCATATGCACTTTCCATGTCCCTTTCTCGTTATCCATACATTTTCCTACATAATCCCATAATCCTTCCATATATTTGATATTGACATTCTATGCATTCTTGCATCCCATAATTCCTTGTCATGTTCATCCATTTTCCCTCCATACTCCTACCTTCTTTCATATGTCCTTGGTCTTGATTATTTCATGCATTACATATCCCACATTTTATCCATATCATTATCCCTTTTTCATACCCTCCCTCTCATATCCCTTCTTCATTCCACTTTCATACCCATGCTCATGATCACTATTAGAGGCACAATATCAAAATGTTCATACATATTTTGGCAGAGCACATGCCTTCTCTCCTCCAGGCTAGCCTTCATACCATCTTTCTATTTTCATGCATCTTGTCCCACCATGTTTTCTTCCATTTTCCTATCCTTGGTATGGGGCATTTGGCCTCCTTCGAAACATGTCCCATGGCTCCGCATTTCTCGATACCACATCATTTGGCCCCTCGTATCCTTTCACCATTTCTTTCATCCACCGACTCACGTTGCTTTTCCTCCATTTACCATGCCTTGGCTCTCCCTTGTCATTGCTCCCAATCCCTCCTATCCCGCATTCTTTCATATCTCATTCAATCTAATTCATTTATCCTCCAATTCAATCAATTTTCAATTCTTCTAATCCTTTCACATCAAATCAATTTATATTCTGCTCTTATCATTCTTCATCCTATCACCATCATTCTTCCAGTCTCATCCAAGTTCATTTCAATTTCATCTATTCATCTAATCTCCATAAAATCAAAAACATCAACAACAACAAAAAATCTCAATCAATGTGCAATCAATACTAATTCAATCAATCTAATCCTGCAATCTTGTACATCAATCCTTAATCAATTCATCAATTTGACCCAATCAGTTGATAATCCATTGACCATATTTGAATATCATAATGGGATGTTTCCTTCCCAATCCTTAAATGTGCATTATGCTTATCGTTAGCTTTGTCATCCTTAATCAATCATCATCAATCAATCCATTAATTGGTTTTCAGCTTGACTAGGGGAAAAATTTGGTTTGCTTTTGGGTTTATTGTGCATAATTGCTTGTTACTTGTATGCATTAGTATTTTTTGCATTTATCATGGTCTTTGCATCCTATTGACCCCAAGAATCATGGTCTTCCATATCATGGTTTCATAAGGCATATGGTTGTATTAGACCCCTTTTTATCATGTACTTGACACATTGTCATCTTGGTTCCTCATACCTTAGTGCATAGTGTTGAATACAATATCAAACTTAGGTTGTTCACACAATTGTAGCATAACTTTATCAATCTTATCTTTTCCCACTCCCTTCCATACTCCCATCCATTTCGAGAGAACATTCGTGTTCTCCTAACCTGCATGTCCTCTCGAGGGGGCATACCCTTCCACCTTCATCATCCTTCCTTATCCTTCCATGACTGGGGCATCATGCTACTAGTCTTATCCTCCCAACCACTATATTTTATTTTTCTTTGACATAACATTACTAATTCTATATCAAACAGGGGTAAAATGTAGACACCTAAAATTGTCCAAATCCCCTTTTCATGACTAATTAAATAGATATTTATTATTTATTTAATTAATTATAGTCTTACCCCACCTTTAATTAAATAAATTTATATTTATTTAATTACATTCATCTTTCCTTGATTTAACTAAACTAAGGTTTATTTAAATCCTAGCCTACTTCCTCTCATTCCACTTACATCCTAACCCACTCACTTTAACTAAGTAAATTACTTCGTTTACTTAATTAATCCCTTTTTAATCCCACTTAGAATTAAATATTAAATTTAATCCTATTTGAGCACATGGCTCCTAACTTTAACCCTCACCCAACCTCACTTTCCTAACCTAACCCATCCTTCTAAGCCTACCCCCTTCTTAATCCCACATACTTTTCTTAATCACCTTGCTAATCCCCTTTTAATCATAAGTGTGTGCTCACACGTGTGAGGAACACACACACTTCTCATGCCTTCCACGCCTCTTGCATATATGTCCTCCTTCACATGAGAATCAAGGTGTCTCACACGTGTGAGAAACCATGCTTCTCACACCTCTTACACCTGTCATTGACCTATCACCTCAAAGGTTTCTCACACGTGTGAGCATATTTCCCCCTTTGAATGGTCAAAAACCCTAATCCACATGGAATCCACTTGGCCTCCACCTCATGGACACCTCATTGATCCTGAGAGATCCTAGCCCTTCATCTTGCATTGAATCTCAACCATTTGTTTCATCTCATTTCCCATAAAAGGAGAGCCCTCCTCATTTCCAGAAGCACTATCTAGCCCATTGTTATGTTGCAGGATTTGTGAGCAACCACATCCCACAACAATGAAAGCATCAACCATTACTTGGTGATTTTGTGAGGTTTGCATTAGTGTTATTTTGAATAGTTTGTACTCTTTTGATTTCATGTCTTCACTATATACATGTTGTCTTTCATATTTGGGGTTTGCATGAACATGTAGGAATAGACTTTAGTTGCTTATTGTTTATTCCCTTGTTACATTTTTATGCAATACAACCTCTTCACAAACTATTGATATCTTCAATATCTAATGTTTGCCTTTGTTGCTCTTCACAAAATTTGAGCGTAATTTGCACTACTCTGATCATACATCAAAATTCACATCACATACAATAGCTTTCATGCCATTGATACCACGCAAAACTTTTCATTTCAAAATTGTCTTTTATACCTTATTTCTTTAGTTGCCAGCCTTCATCTCTTCACTCGCTTGGCAAAATACAAAATTGATTCTTCCTAACTTAGGGTTAACATCTAAGATGACGTCCATAATTAGTTAACTATTTTGGTAAAGAAAATAAATTCTTAACCCAAAATATTTAACTTTTTATCTTTACTCTATTATGTCGACTCAACACTATCACTGTAAAACCAAAATATCTATGTTTGTACTTTATGTGTTGTCATGTACTCTTGCACACATCATCCTAACATATTGTCCTTCCTCCAGGTAAGTGTGCACATGCCAGAATTGCCTTTGTGAACTATACTAACCAAAAAGGTACATGTGCTAACAGATGTGTTATATGACACTTGGACAATTTTCTAAGTTTACATCTCAAAACTTTATCTTCAAGGTCTAGTGACTTAAATCTGGTTATATGTTGCCATAAATGGCAACATCATATCCTAAAATCTAGCCAAATTTCCAACACTATTTTCAGTCCTTACCCTAAGAGCACAAATCCTAATGTGTAATATTTCTCAAGTTTTGTGTCATTCTTTTCAATCTTTGTTTCTTGGTGTTTGCATCTTGTGAAGCATGTTATTTCTTTGGATTGATATCCTATGATGATGTGGTATCTTGCACAATTGGGAGATGACTTATAATGTGTGAGTTTGGACCTATCCTTAAGAGCGCATAAACAATTGAATCCCATTATGTGGGTTATGGTTTACATCTCCAAGGCTAGACCTATATTGTAATTAAATGCCTGACTAGTCAGCATGTGGACTAGCTAGATATATAAGCCCTTGGATTTGGGATACGAAAGTAAGTAGGAGAGCATAGGGCAAAGTATGATTTGTAAAGACTGTGCATTTGGAATTTAATGTTGTAATTCATTGTATAAGGCCTCACAATTGGGCATGTTGGTTGATGTTATCTTATCAAATCAATCAATAAATCTATGAATTCAATTCTCTTTGATGCAATTCTGTGTTTGGCTTTCTTATGTACTCCAAGCAAGGTGTTAGTAGGTTTAAGTTGAGTTTATTCCTCTTAGACCTCTAAGCATCCCCTACATCAATAAGAACCTATTAGTAGATGCTCAATTAGGCCCCATTTTAGTATTCTCAAGATTCCATACATGCTATGCTTGATCCATCCCTAGACTATGTACATTTCTGCCTTTTCATCCCACCTTCACCTTCACAACTCCCAAATTAAATTTGAACATCTTTTGGTGGGAAGAGGTTGTGTTGGTTGACCTATTCCATGGTTTTTTCCCTGAAATTTGAATGGGAGGCATGTCTCATTAGTTTACTAAATTTTTAGGTTCCCATTGACCTCATTAAAGTTTTGAGCTCCAAATTGCTATGAGAGGTATAAAAGAAACCAACTTGTCCTCATTTGAACATAAAAAAGAAATCAAGAATTCAAGTGCTCTTCTACAATTTTGCATTGAAGAATTCAAGATCAAAGCTTCAAGCACTTTTCAAGCATCCAATGTATTTTAGATGGTAATCTTCTATATTGTACAAGCTTCTCTCTCGTGATGGCCAAGTAGAGGAGACCTTAATCAAACAAGACAGTCATGTCCATCCATCCATTCTTCAAGGCAAGAATTAATCAATCATAACTATTGAAGATCTTTGAGGAGTATTGGCAAATCTATGCATTTGTGAAGGACGTCCTTGATTCTTCTTTACATTCCAAGATTCAAAGACTACATACAACTCATTCAAGAAATAGACAGGTATATTCATAAATTGCATGATCTCAATATTGGTATGGATGTATACACATTTACAAAGTGGATCTAATATTTATTTTAGATTTACAAGCTTTCCTTTCATGCAATTTTAGTTTTGTTTCGAGGTTGATTCCTCAACCAACGTTTGACTAAGGAAAACCCCTTTCTATACATCTTCCTTACTTTTTGTGTATAAAAACAAGTAGCATTCACACTAACTCGAGCTAGAAAGTTCAAGACCTAACTAACAATTTGCAACTAAGTTCAATCAAAAAGTGCCAGGAATAGGATGCCCTAGATGACTTCTTCCCTGCAAAATTACATCAATTTGAAATCTTAGGTCAACGTTATGCTATGGTTTTTGTTTCTCATACTTGTATAAAGCTAACAATTTTTTGTCAAAAATTGCATTCTGCAACTTGACATTTTTGTTTATTTTTGCCATCTATCTTGCACCATTCAATCATATTCCCCTACTCAATTGGTTATGTCCAAGTTCCTTGTTCTAGTCATGGCTTAAAATGCATAGTACAAAAGTCACCTTAGTCGCACAAAATTAACTTTTTCTATTTCTATTATTAAATAATTTTATGTATCTTTATTTAATAACATTACATTAATGTAATTAAATTTAACATTGGCATACTATAGAACAACAAAAAGATTTTGAAAAGACAATTTTATTCATTACTAAATCTAAATATAATTATATTCTGATTTTTAGTTTAATTATATATGTAAACAATTGTAGTCATCTGTATATAATTCCATCTCCCATTTTGGCAACTGGCTTTGTTAGTATTTTCTTTTAATCTATATTTTATTTTGAATAATATTTAAAACATAATTAAAAAATAAAGGTTGATAAATTGGTCCATAGTAAATAGACTGAATAAGTGGGAGTATCATTATGAAATTAAAAAATAATTAAAAATAAATGTTGATGAATTAGTCCATAGTCAATAGATTGGATATGTGGGAGAATCATTATGGAAGATTGAGATGTAAAATTGATAGATGGTCCTTATGGTGAAAGAGGCAATTATTGATTTTATGTCATTTATCTTAGATATCTTAAATTTTTTTGTTATATAATTTTGACTATTGACCTATTTTTTTACAATTGAATTTGTTGTCTTCTCTTTGTTTCTGTATTTTATTTTGAATTATATATTTAAAAAAAGAGGATGTTGGTAGGTTGGTTCATGGTTGATAGATTGGATAAGTGGGAGGATCTTTAATATGTGAAATTGATGGATGGGCCTTCATCTAGATTATATTTTAGATGCTGACTTAATTTGTAATGTTGACAAACTCATATAATCTATTATTGATTTGTCATTTTCCATAGTATCTCAATATATTTTAATATATAATTTTGATTGATTTATATTACTGTTGACCTCATTTTTCAGATGATCATCATAAACCAAATTACCCTAATCCTCAAATATCTAATAGACCTCGAGTTATCCGCGCTCTGCCCAGATTTAAATGTGCACCCACGGGTTCAATCCAGCGTAAAAGTTTTGTAGTCCCAAAAATTTATCCAATGAATTGTGAACTCACAAGATTGGACTAATAAAATTTTAGGTGGTGGTCCTCAGCAAAGACTCAAACAAAATTAAATAAATACTATGCTATTTAACTTTGAGGGTTTATTTTTCTATTGTTTTTGGGTAGTCTCTTCATATTTTTTTGGTGTCTTTTTATTAAGGCAGGTAGCTTTTTAAGATCACCTACAAGCCAGACACAATTAGGTGCATCACACCTTCCTTGTGGAAATGATTGATTTCCTTTTTCGCCTTAATGAATTTTCTAACAACTTGACAAGCCCTTATGATGTGCAAAACGATGCTTGAATTTATGGTAAAGCACACAAGACTTCGTGATTTTGGAGCCTCTGTATCCCCTTGGATTAGCGGAGTTTCTAATAGACTCTGGCAGTTCACAGAAGTCTATCTATGGCGTTGTTAATAAGCATCCATTAGTGGTGTTCTAAGTTCTTTAATATTTTGGTTAACGGTTTAAAAGTGTTCAGTGATTTTATTCAACAAGTTAAAGATTCCTTTCCTCCTGCGAGGAGCGTATATCTGCTTTCACCTTTCCTAATTAAATTTCAAAAACATTTTGATCAGATATTTTGTAAAGACGCGCATAATTGTACTTCACTGAATATTGACAGATTCAAAAATCTGAGAATAGTGAATACCTGTGAAAAGCTTATGAGAAGAATAACTGCAAAAAGCTTGTGACAGATAAGGAAGGGCCTACACACTGACAGATGTCCTGGACATATCGAAGTACACTGATTGCCACTCAGCATCTAAAATACCAATTCCTGATTTGTTAGTGTACTTATTTACCTAAATCACCACTCAAAACTTGGAGGCGGCTGTTCTCCACACAAAATAGCGCTGTCGTACAGGTCCATATGAAAACCCTGTTCTGCATACCATGACAGATTTTTGCACAATTTTCATTTTGCATACCATGACAGATTTTGCACAATTTTCCCTGGATTGATTCTCATAAGCCTCCCTCCATAATACTGTAAAAATGCAAAAAAATCAGCAAAAACACGTTGAGTTATGCCCATTTGTATTTTTACAGTTGAGTCATTTTGTGTGGAGAATAGACAGAACTCTCAAATATAGTCAACAGAATTGCTGCCTTGAAACAACTAAAAATTTAGTACCAGATATTTGGTATGGTAAATTATCATTAGTTAGCATGAAACAAGATCTCTTAGATATGTTTGGTCATGCTATTATAAATTGTGGCTCTGATGCAGGGAAAATACAACAAGGCTTTGATAAAAGTATTTTTAGTGAAAAACAAACAATTCATTGGATATAACTGGACTCTGTCAGCTCAGCTCAATGAATTAAAGGTATCTGTTCTGTTGAATTTGACCAGGCCCACACTCTGTTGAGCTTTCTGTCAAGCAGCTTTCTCACCAGATAGACTTTTTACCCTTCAAATCAGTTGGTCATAAAAGCAGTAAGATAACCAAGGAAAATGGATGATAAAAAACTAAATACAGATGGGTGCAAGATCCATTTTATGTCCTCTTCCACAAGGAAGACACTTCATCTTTCTTACTTCAGAAGAATCAAGGTCAGAAGATCGAAGCATAGTAAAAGCTGCTCAGAATTGTGTTCGAGTATGTTTCTAAAGAAGAGATGTAAGTGCACAATGGACCTTATAAGAAGAATCACACCTTAAAAAGGTCCTGCCTAACATCCCTCTTCCAAATGTATTGAAATTGAAAAATACATTTAAACCGACATTCCTGAAAAGTCAAAACATAACTAGACTTGAATAAATGCCATCAAAAAGAGTAATAGACTACAGCATTGATCTTAATAAGAGATGATAATGAAGCATATTAGCATAGAGACGAGACAATCATCATCAATGAACTTAATCTTCCTACAGGTGAAATCGAACAGAACTTTCACAATAAAAAGAGAACCACTAAATAGTAAATAGCATTCACAAACTTTTAGCATTACAACAACTAGAACACTTGTTACCAACAAATATCATGCCTTTAAATGAGAAAATCTAAAATGAGTAGGCATGCATATAAACAATAATAACTCGTTTAAGGGGAAAAGGTATTTGTAAACATGTTAAAACAGATGATGGAGCTGAGTAACATTCCAATAAGTAAAACTCCTGTATCTATTAATGGATGTGGTGGTGCAATTAACACTATTTGATTTGTAATGGATGCACATCCCTTACAGTGAAGAAACATTTGAACTACATTGAAACATCATCAAGGGACTTAACTGCTAACATATCCATAACACAAGCATGCTGGAGCTATAAATGTACTAAATTCAATAAGTATGTACAAAAGTATAACCATTACAGTTATAAACATTTATAGCTTCCAATATCATATGAGTTATGCAATTACATCCTCTGTAAATGTACAGTATTGACATGATGAAACAGATGCCCATAAGAATCAACTTCATTGGATAAAAATATGAATTCTTGTACAACTAAGGCTTTAGCCTTCAAAGACAAATCGGCATAAAAACATAACATAAAACATATAATTGTGTGGGAGACAGGATCCCAAATTAACCTTGCACTAAAGAACATTTTACATTGATAAAGACAAATCTCAGAAACAAAGATTTTTCAAGAATCAAAAATCATGAATATAGTTGAAGAATGCTAGGATGCCAATCCACAAGCTATCTTCAAAATTTAGCCTCTTGCAATCCTACCAGGGACACCATAATAGCTCAAATACCATTTGACAAACTTCTTCAGACCAGTCTGGAGGTCCGTAGATGGTTTGTATCCTAACTCTGCACGAGCAAGACTGACATTGGCATGGGTAAATGGTACATCTCCATTTGCTGGCATTTTTATAAGATTCCTATTAGCATTTACCTTCAGTAGGCGTTCAAGTATGTTTACCAGATCTGGCACAGAAACAGGTGAAGTATTTCCCAAATTGTAAACTCTGAGTTGAGCAGGACCAGTCTTCTTGCCACCACTTCCTGTACTCTTCTCTGAAGTATCTAATGCAGCAACACATCCCTTGGCAATGTCATCTATATATGTGAAATCCCGAGAAACGTCAACATTGTTAGGTCCTTGGAAGATAGGAATGGTCTTCCCCTGAAGAATATCCTTGGTGAAAAAGAAATAAGCCATGTCAGGTCTGCCCCAAGGCCCATACACAGTGAAAAACCTAAGTCCCGTTATAGAAAGGCCATATATATGATTATAAGTATGAGCAATTTCCTCTCCGGCCTTTTTTGTGGCTGCATAAAGACTAGCAGGTTGATCTGTTCTATCATTTTCAGAGAAGGGAACATTTGTGTTTAACCCATACACAGAGCTAGAAGACGCCCATATAATTGCAGGTTGGGGATTTGCAGATTTGCATACCTCAAAGAGATTTACCAAACCAGCAATGTTGCTATGTACATAGGAACTTGGATTTTCCATTGCATATCTGACCCCTGCTTGTGCAGCCATATGCATAACATGAGTGAATGGAACCACATCAAATAATTTCTTGAGCAAAGGTCCGTCATTGATGTCTCCTTCTACTACAAAAACTCCCTGTTTTTCAAGTAAGCCCTGGCGAGCTCGCTTAAGTGAAGGGTCATAATAGTCATTAAAATTATCCAGTCCCAGCACCCCATCACCTCTTCTCTTCAATACCAGGGACACATGACTCCCAACAAATCCTGCTGCACCGGTAACCAAAACCACCACTCCATTATCTCTCTTTACACGACAGGAATGCCTAACATGCTTCTCCCAATCATGACCGCCCCAAGAGGCACTATGGAGAACCCTTCTTGTCTCAATAGGAGAAGTGGACCTCATGAAGAAAAGAACGATCAAACCAACAAAAACAACAGACCAGAAAAAAAGCTTGGCCAGGGAACTCTGCCACCGGTGGTTGCTCACTCGGCCAAAATAACCATTTCTGTCTATCTTCACCTTTCCCGGTGTGGCAGGGAAGCCATCCTGATTCGAATGTGATCCAGGCTTCAAATGAGAACTAAAAGACATCGCCCCCTTCTGCACAAGCGGTACAAATTCAACTCCAAATCCAATACCAAGCCCAAATCGCCCCCACTTTAGAATGAATGCAGAGAACCTTCAAATCTACACAAAACAAAACGACCCTTGCAATCCTCCACCTGCCATTTCAAACCCCCTTTGCTGCCTTGGCACAAACTGCAAGAAATCAAGAAACGCCAAAAACCAAAGCAACAATCAATTACGGAACAACTTGCAAGCCTAATCCACAGCAGGATCATATAAATAAGTTAACAACCACACAAGATTTCAACGGCAATCTAGATACGATTTCCAACATGTCAGCACCAGTTTAATCAATGTCATATTGCATGGCCAGTGCCGGCTTAGAAACAACCAATTCAATAAAGCCAAAACCACATGATTGTAATCAAGCAGCTTCCTCACAATACTCGTATTGTACTCGAAATCTAATACGATAAACAGAAAGTATCCAAAACCTGGATTAAGAAATCAACCCAAGTTTCCCACGATTCCGATAAAATGCAAGGCGGAAAATACTAAATAGATGACGCAACTCGATGCCGCCCCATTATTTAAATACTTAAAAACCCCAACAACCAGAATTTGGAAGATTTCTCTCCCACATGCACCGCCGGCTGCCTCCAAATCAATCAGCGCAACTTATTAGACCAATCCAACTGAAACTTTCCACCGTCCGATTCAGCCATAGGAACTCAAGCAATCCCTCTCGGCAACGGTTCAAACCTCTGCAGGCTCATGACGAATTGACGAG
The DNA here is from genome assembly GCA_028749045.1 of Cupressus sempervirens. NCBI lineage: Eukaryota > Viridiplantae > Streptophyta > Pinopsida > Cupressales > Cupressaceae > Cupressus > Cupressus sempervirens. The sequence continues at coordinate 1,063,222,228 of CM053785.1, read as the reverse complement.
CAAGACACCAGGCCTATGGCTTTACGAATTTTCCATCATTTTTAACTCTAAAAAAACAAACACTAAATCCAACAATAACAAGCAAAAACCTCAGCAGATCGACTCTACTGTACTTTCAACAACACAAGAAAAACGCATACCTATTTCAGAAAAAATAACTCGCCAGAAACATTAAAAAAAAAGAAATTTAAAACATGATATTGAAGAAAACCATCACGACTTCACACATACCTGAAAATTCACAGCAGCGCTTACATGTGAGCATTGTAAGAGAATGTTGCATGTTTACAAACAGTGCGATTCGAACCCGCGTCAAATCGTGCCCTTTTCTTTTCCAGTAAAGATAATGAATAAGATCGAAGGAAGCTTCATCTAGATCTCGTTACGAGAACCGCAGTTGAGCCACTTAACCTAACCCGAGTTAAAAGTCGGTTACGCGGCTTAGATTATTTTTTTAATGTTTTTTGGCTGTCTTGGGGAAATGGATGTGGGGCCTACCAAAGTTGGGCCATTTCTCTCTCCCGCCTTGGATTTGCACAAAATTTGGCCTTCCTCCGCTAAATTTAGAGGCCGTACTTTGGCGTCTGCTAAATTTAGAGGCCGCACCTCCGCAAAATGTTTATTTCACATATTGTTATAATTCTAGTAGTTATCATTATTATTATTCTTTGCATTTTACAAGGCTGGAAATCGATATAAAAATAATTTTCCATTTGGTTGGATTCTGCTGGTCCCATATGTTAAAGCAAAACCATGAGCATAAACACCTCATGTTATGGGAGCTTAATATTTTTTTTATTTTTGTGTTGGATTCACATTTGAGAATAAGTATTAATAATCAATGGTTATGAGAATCATTGTTGTCATAGGGATTTTATGCTAGTAGTTGAGATTTTGTTAAGTTATCATTTCTAATTATTTATTTATTTTTATTCATGAAACATGAAGTAATATACTTTTAAAATTAATTGTATATAGAGGAGAAGTTTGTGAGAATAAATAGAAACATTTTGAATTGTGCATTCAATAATCTATAATCAAAATAGGAAAAATTAGTTACATAAGAAAAATAATGAATAATGAAATTAGAATAAGCTAAAACGTTAAATATATAGATGTGTGTGAATTATATTTACATGTATTATAAGAATCTATTTAAATCTGTTAGTAAAGAAGTTATAATATTCTTCATTGTATCAAAATCTAGATGCCTCTAGATCAAGAATTAAGGATATTAGTCTATGATTCACAAGAAATGAACAAGTGGTATGGTTTTGCATGGATTTATGCCATTTGTTATTGTATCTAATTATTTATTTTCAATGAACTTTTAATAAAATATAAAAAATTTATCTTTATTAGTGTGAAGCAATATAAACTTTTGTTAAACTTAATTTAAGATAATGGAATAAGATGTATATAATTTAGTTGATATTAATCTAGATCTATGGATGTAAATCTATTATATTGATATATATTATGAGAATGTATTTTAGAATAGTAAATTTATTTATTTTTTATCGATAAACAGTCGAAGCCTTGTATTATATTAGATAATTAAAAAGATTACAAGATTCTCTATTCTGACAGGCACTGGTAGGAAAGAACAGAGTAAGAAAACCTCTAGTCTAGCTCAGGACTGAAGTCCTTTATTATATATATAATAAAAGAGGCATACCTCAGTGAGAGAAAAGATCAAAATAACGTAATAATACTCAGGTGAAAGCAAGGCAGTGATTATCCTTAAGAAGTGGGGATAAATGAGCACCAGATAATATACATTCCTTGGGGAGGAGAAGAGACCTGCTGAGAAGGAAAAGAACAACACCAAAAACTAATAGCCAAAAGGGTTAAACATTAATCAAATAAAAGGATAGAAGCATAAACCTAATTAGGATAATCTTGTTAGGAGATAAAGACATCCAAATTCTCAGTCTAAAAAATGAGAATAACCTAATGTCAATGGGTTAGTGTATAGTTCTGAATTGAATTATCGGTGACCCCTAGCTAAATTTAGGTTTAATCTTGTTTAAGATTTGTATTGATGTAATTATACCTATTTTTATTTTTTATTGATTTTGATATTTAACTTTATTAATAATTTTGTTGTTAATAGCTATTTTAATATGATATTTATAGAGAAATCCTTAATAGCCTCAGCAACCCTTTGAAATTTATGAATTGATTGTCAATAACAGGGTGATAGATGAGAATGACAGAACCGAATTTATCCCTTTCGTCTACAGTGCTAAGAATCTAAATGAATGAATTACAAGCGAGTGACAAAATGAGTCTTTAAGTGTATAAATACGTAGGGGCACGATTTGATCTGGTAGTTTAAACAGATTTGAAGACCAAATACAAACATAAAAGATGATTCCATACAAAGGACCGATCCTAGGCCCATCGAATTCAAAAAAAGTTTGCATAAGATAAAGGTTTAGTATTAATATGAATGGAATTTTACATAATTAAGCAAGCCATACTCCATCGAATTCTTAAAAAAACCCTAGCCTATATATATATTCTACTGGCTGCCTAGGTAAAATGTAGCAAGTCAACACCAACTACAACCTTAGACTATGTATATTCTACTAGCTACCTAGGAAAAATGTAGCAAGACATAACCTAATATAACCCTAAACTTATAAAACTAGGATTCAAGCCCAATCCTATATAGAGAAAGAGAGAAAAAACCACAATGGAGAAAAAACATAAGGCATGCCCATAATCCTAACTAATCTTCTTAAGTTTGCTTCTTGAAGACCATAATGATCTCTAAGGCTTCCTAGAGGTTTTTAGCCCTAGAGCCAGGTGGGAAATCATGGGTATTCCTCATTTTGCTTGATTTGTCAAAGTTGGGGAGGCAGAACTCAACAGCTTTCAGGTCAGAAAAATCCACATCCAGGTGAATATATGCATCGAAGGCCTACAAATAAGTTGTGAGCCACTCCCTTATTGGGTCCTCTTTTATGCCTCTCCATCGCAGCAAGAATTGCACACTGGCCTCCATCCTTGGTCATTCTCAGAAGAAGACAGTGTTATCTCTGACTACTAAGCAAGGGCACTTAGGGACATGAGCAAGTTCGAGGCTACCTAGTTGGTGAGCCATGTAGGCTTCTAGTAGCGGGATTTTGAGTTTTTCATCAATGCTAAAAACCATTTCCTCTAAACCTACTAACCAACTCGGGTCAAATAGATTGTAACAAAGTCTGATAATATCCCATTTTTCTACTTTAGCCCTAGCTAGGCATCCAATTCACAATCCCAGGATATCATTGTTGGTAGCCATGAATAGTCATAGTTGAAAACACCTTCCCCCAAAGCCCTACTAACCACAACCCTACTCATATCATCTATGGGTCGAAGTAATCGATTCCATCTTTCGAGATTAACTGAACCACGAAAGGCCATGGTTCTATTTTCAGAAGCATGATACAAGCAAATGTTGATATCCATTTAATTGGGGGCAACACAGAACCTAATTCAAACAAGGTGGGGTGTATATGAAGATTTAGTAAATCAAGCCCGCATTTATAAAATAATAGAAGGGAAGCATCTAGAAAGACAAGCGGTGACACCATCTCCATGCCACTAAATGATTTTCCTCCACTCGAGATCATTATTTAATATGATGCTCATAGTTACGATATCTTTGAGGAGAAGATTCAAATATGTGGAGATTTGTGAGCCAAGATTTGCACTGATAGGGATAATCATAAATCCATGTGTCGAGGGGGATGGCAATGAGGGATAGTAACTTATGATAATTATCCTTTACTAGCTATGATTAAATGTTGATATGTTTTCTCCGTCTATACCTTTATTGCTAAACTATCAGCTTCAGTATTGCCTTCTCTAAATATATGTGAAAATCTAATTTCTTCTAATGATCTTATGGTTTTTTCTAGTCTAGAGTTTGTTGATCTTAGATTGGTTTTGACAATTGAGTGTCAACACACTTAAGTCATTTATTAAGATCATGTCGAACTAGTAATGTATGACAAGTATGATATGTAAATACAAGACTGTGCCGAGTTGCAATGAGTGTTGAGTTGCTCATGTGCCAAGTCACTCAAGTGTCGAGTAGACAATACATGTCGAGTGACTCAAGTGTCGAGCAAACAATAGATGTCGAACAGTTCAGGTGTCGAGTCAGAAACAAAATTATAGTATGTGTCGAGCATCGGTAACTTCAAGTGCCTAGCATCACAGATTGGACATATTTGTTTGTGATTACACAAACAACTATGTAAACCATATTTCAGCTGACCTAAGGACAGAATACGATCTTTTGAAGATAAGGATGAATCTATATGCGGATTCCCTATGCAATTACATGTAGCCAATCAAAAAAGGGAAGGAGTAAGCGGCAAAAAAAGGGATGAATCTTAGTCGTAGATTCATACTTAACCCTAAGTCTTCCAGTCTTCTTAAGGAGGACGAAACAAGAAAACTTCATAATGAGCATGTAAGGAATTGAAGGGGGAGAATAGTGAAGTTTGCATGTGAAAAGCAGAGCATTCATGGAGACTTAGAAGATATCGAGAGTGAATTGCGGAATCAGTTTGAGAAGAACAAGGATAGAGGATACAACATTGACATACTATATTAGAGAGGATCAAGAAGAACACTATACAGATTTGATCTTTAATCAGGCTAGTAGAGCTAATCACAAGATCTATGTTGAAACATCCTAACAAGTGATTTTAGTTAAATCTCCTAGGGAGAGTAGTCCTAATAGATCATTGTAAATCCTTTAACAGGGTGACATTCCAAGTGGATGTTCTGAAGTCCTTTAGCCAGGCACACTTCTAACAAGGTGTTGAAATCCTCTAACAAGGTGAGACTTAACAGTCCTTGTAAGCCTTTAATAGGGTAGGCCTTTCATAGGGCAAATCATGTATCATGGTCAACAATTTTAAACCGTAATTGGTGACACTTTATTGCTGCAATAGTGAAGAATTATGGGTGTCATCCCCACTCTAGTTTTACCTTCTCATTTGGAGGGTTTCTGGGTAATCATATTAGGTGTCAAGTGTGTGTGTGTTTACATGTTTGGATGCATTTACTTTACGTTTTATTTACAGTTCAGATATTATATGCATCTAATGAAATGGTGAAAGTTTTAGTTGTTAAAGTTTGAACTTTTGATTCACCCCCCCTCCCCCCCCCCAGAAGTGTATGTTCCCATTTGTAATTCCATCAATTGGTATTAGAGCTAAGTTCTCAAAAGAAGAAACTTTGCAGCTTAGAGGAAAAGATTTTAAAATGGAAGTCTACAAGCTCAAAAAAACCATTGAGAACTAGGAGATTGAGATACATCTCATACTACATCAACTAAATAAAGCTAGAGATGCTTTGAAGAGTTCCCCGAAGAGAAGGAAAGAGATTGCTATAGTAGAAAATGACACACAATACAAAGAGATTGACACCACAAAGCTATTTGCAAATGGCAACCCCAGTGAATTCGATGCAATAATTGCAAAACTAATGGAAAAGAATAGAGCACTGAAGAGATAAGAAATCTCAAGTTGGAGCAAGAATCACAAGCTATACTACTGTGTGAGGTGACTGAACAAAAGAAGAAAGTTATAGAAGACAAGGCCATGATTGAAGAAGACAAAAGAATTTTGGCAAACAAATTGGAAGAAAAGTCAACAAAGCTATCCATGATCTCAAACATGCAATTGGATACCTTAAGCCAAATGATGAATGTTCATCATGAGTTGAATATCAAGGACATTGAAATAACCACTTTGAAGTTGCAGAATGAACAACTACAAAATAACCTAAAAAGAGAAAAGGAATTTGTTGAAAGTTTCAACAAGCCAAATGAAGCCATCAAGTACTTTGAGCAACTGCTAAAATCCCCTAGATCCAGTAGAGATACATCAAGATTGGGCTACACAAGCACTAAAGAAGGAGAATCATCCAAAGCTGTTGAGGAAAGGAACAATAAAGGTAAAAAATCCAAACCTACTTGTCATAGTTGTGGTAAGAAAGGGCATACAACTAGTGTGTGCAGGACAAATCAGAATGCTAAGCCTAAGAACATGACTCATTTCCACAAGTGCAACAAACAAAGTCATCAGGCACATGAATGCAGAACCAAAACCATGCATGCACCAAAATTTGAAGGACACTGCTACAATTGTCAGAAGTATGGACATAGAGCCTTTGAATGCAAATCCAAGTCCACATGGTCATCAAGCAAGCCAACAAAGGTAAAAATCTATGAAAACTCCTATAACTAGGATTACAATACAAGATATAGCTATCACTATTGTCAGGAATATGGATATGTAACTAAAAACTGCATTAGGACTCACTTTAGTGGTAACTACAAGAGATGGTTGAGTCAAACCACATGTTTTAGCTGTCACAAGATTGGCCACATCAGTAAGCATTGTCCAACTAAGTCCAAGGCACCAAGTTGTGAATTTGATAAAGGTAAAGGCAAGGCAGATGTTGAACACATCAGGAATGAGATGAACAAGACATGGAAGAAGAAAGATGTTGGCAGTACATCAAATGGAGAAGGGGTCACTTCACCCAATGGGTCAAATGGTCACACCTCATCAAACTAAGCAAAAAAGAGGTATTTTGGACTAATACTTAAAGTGTGTTGCATTATACATCGGTTCCAAAAGAAATTAGCACTGAAATGATTAGATTAGCATGAATTAAGATGTAAGAAGTTGTGGAAAATTCAAGGTTAAATCTTAAAATTTTCATGTTGTTGTTGAGCATGAAAAGTCTTCTGTGTATGTTGAGTGAAAAACTAGTTAATGTCAAGCTGCTAGTCAAAGACAGTTAGAGTCGAGTCTATAGTAGCTATCGAGTGAAGAAAGTCTCTATAGATGTCAAATGGAATAGAAATTGTGTTGATGCCGAGTTTACAACTCTACAAGTACCAAGCATTAAATGTGAAGTTTTGAAGGGTATAAAGTTGATTTTCACCTATTTTTTGTCATTAAAAAATTAAGTGAGAGCAAGCAGAGTGAAGAGGCAATTCACAAACAAGTTCAAAGCATTTGAAAGGATTCTAGCGATGATCAACCTCCAGTTCATCAAATTTTAAAGGTATTCTTCATAAGCTGAGTTGCGTAGTTTAAATTTGATAAACCCTAGTTTGACAAAATGGCCTCTAGTTTGAAGAATGCAATGGAGAAAGAAGCTTTTGAGGTTCAATTAGTTAGCAATGAGGTCAAACAACCCCATTTCAAGGCCATCCTAGACATTGCCTATAAACCAGATCTGTTAGGCGCATTATCCATGATTCTATCTAAAGTCATAATGGTACAAGATGTGAGAAAATGTTATAACTAAAAAGTAGGAGGCATAGGTGACATGGAGATAAGACAAGGATATGATAAATTGTGTGAAAATGGAGTCTTGAAGGAAGAATTTAAGATTGTGGAGAGAAAGGGTTTGACCCATGCCTTAGATTTTCCCACGGTTTTCAAAACTAAATGGATAAAAATAGTTCTGAGCAGAATTCATGATGGATGTCTATGGTTAGAGGGTGGACCTATCAAGATTTCAAAAAGAATTTTTCATAGGGTGACTAGTTATCCAACCCTAGATCAACCAAAGACCCTATGTAGTGACTCCAAAGAGGTAATTGAGAAAAATATAGGTGCTAAATGGAACAAGCATGGAATGACCATAGATACCATTATAGATCCTTTTCTTGACTTTGCAATAAGGGTCATTTACCACAAGTTCTATTAGTCAAGCAGGTTAAATAGTGTACCCTGCATAGCAATTGATGTTGGTTACACAATTGTAAAGAAAGATCATACTTTTGATCTTGTAGAGCTTCAACTACAACAAATAATGGAGAATCTTGGAGCAATTTGGAAAACAAAAAGTGCACAATGTAAATTTGGATCAATACTTGTGAATTTGGATCAATACTTGTGTGCATATTCTTCTATGTACAAAATGAATTCCCATCTTTTGGAAAAGTTCGATGGAAGACAAATAGATCAGTGGTTGTCCAAATTAATGAGTATATTGAGCAAATGGGAGAGAACTTTGAGTCAGTTATGACAAGCTATTTTGAAGACTTCAAAAAGTCTATGAAGCAAAGGTTGAGGATACTTGACTCCTTAGTAGAATAACACTACAGTGACACATGTTTTCTCATGGATATTGATCACACATACATTCAGGCAGAAGTACCCAGGGTAAGATGGTTAAGACCCCTAGGCTATGAGATCAATGTTGATGAAGCCTCAATTGCAATTATTGCACTCCTAGTAGAGGAGATTGATAAAAGTGCTAAAATATTTGGTAACTATGATGTAATGAAATCTAAAGTTGAAATGGAATTGAAGACAACCTCCACACTAAAGAAGAAAGACAAATTAGTAAGGAAATTGAAGGAAAAATTTGGAGAAAGTGCAGGAGATGATGAAGAGGAAGAAGAAGTACAAGCACAAGAACCTCTAGCTTTAACCCAAGGCATGGGTGAGTACCAAGAAGAGGAACGTGCTAAGGAAGAGTAAATTAAAGAGGCACTAGCCCAATCAGCACCTAAGAAGAGAAAAGCCAAGGCACAACCTCTGGCTAAACCAAAAGAAAAGAAGATTGTCAAGCCCAACCCAGCAAAGCCAATAGCACCAACAACCAAGGCAAGTACAAGGGCTACTACTCAAAAGGCCAAAGAGCAAGCCAAAGATAAAACCAAGGCTACTGAATAGAAGGGCCCAATGCAGAAGAAACAGAGAAAATACATTGCACACCCAGAAATAGATGATGAAAGAATAGAGTATGAAGATAAAAGTCAGTTTAGAGTGGTAACTCATGCAACTAAACCTAATCTTGAGAATATCTACGATAATATTAAGAATAATGTAGACTTTATAGGATTAAAAAGTATTAACTTTGAAAAGCTTGGTAGAGAAGAGCAGAACCAAGTAGAAGAGTCAATTTATGAAATGATGTCTAAGTTCAAGAACACTCCACTTGAATTAGACAATACAAGGCCAAAGGAGTTGTATACAATTGTAGAAAATAAGTGGCATTATTGTCTGAACCTGGAGAAACAAATAAGGGAATCAACACTAGCCTAGGTGATGCCAAAACTAACAAAAGGGGAAATTGTCAAGGCAAATAAGAAGTATGCTAGCAGATTTGCACCTAAATATAGGGCATTCAGCATACTTCAGAATAATATTGAAGATGTTGTGAAGAAATCCACTCAAATGTGGAAATTAATATATGGTCTAACAAAATTTAAAGAAGGAAATGAGGATCCCTTTGAGGGAAGAAACAATGGAGATGAAGAGGAAGACAAGGAAGATGAAACAGTAAAAGGAAAAGATGATACTACTATGGAGGAGACACAAAAGAAGACAAATGAGATGGCTACAACTAAAGAGTAGTAGGAAGAATAGAGTGTGCAAGACACACAAATTCTGAGCATGAGCCCTCCACATGACACAAGCATGCCTGTAGACACTATAACTATAAAGGATGTTCCTAATAGTTTAGCCTAGAACATCAACCCTTTAATTGCAGAAGATCTCAAGAAGATTCTTGACCAATCCACACTACAAGCCAGATTGTGTGAGATTCCAATATTGGTCAGTGTTGATGAACTCCAAAATGTAGTAGCTAACATTACAAGGGATAAGACTACAAGAGAAGAAAAAACTACAACAGAGCAAACAGGACAGAAAGACACTTTTGTACCTACAACACAAATACAAGGTGCAAGATCTATCACCTAATTTAGTGTTGTAATATGAATACTAACTATTAAATGAAAGCATTAACAACACTAAAAACAAGTAAACACTTAAGATAGGACCAAAGAAGACAAAATTGAGGAAAGTAGACCAAAGATGGTAAACTCCTCAAGTGCCTCTCATGATGACGAAGCTATGTCCTTGATGGATAGTAGATGTATGCTCACATGTACGCTCAAGTTTTAGATCGATGGATGGAGTGCATGAAGCAAGGTTTCAACAATGGATTTATGGAGGTATTTCAGCATTATAATAATATTTTGGTAGTTTTTAGGCTCTCAAAATAGCATTATAAGTTTTCTTGAAAAGTGGATGGTGTTTGTGAAGGAAGAGGCTTCTATTTATAGGCCAAGGGATAGAGGGATGGACGGTCAAGATGCAAGGATGATAAGATGGTGAGGGAGGGCTAGGATGCACTCAAAGGAGAGCACATGGATTGTGCTTGTTTGAAGCCAATTAGGAGGTGACACATGTCACAGGGTGATTGGATGTGAGATGGTAGGATATGGGTTGGTCAAAGGAGTAATGAGAGAGGTTGAGCCATAAATGGGGATGGTTGGGTCATAAATGGAGATGGTTGGGGGGAGAGTGAGATTGTTGACTTTGGCTTGGGTCATAAATGTTGGAGGGTGAGGGGAGAATGAGATTGTCGACTTTGGCTTGGGTTAGCAAGTCTTAACCCATGTTTATGATTGTGCACATGATTAGAAGAGGATTAGGCTTGGATTAGAGGGGGATTATGGGATAAGTGGCTTAGATTTGATGGGATGGGTTAGTTAGGTGGCTAAGTGAGGTTCGTATGTGTGAATGGGTTGGATTAGGGGTTAGGATAGGGTTTAGGGAGGCTCTTAGGATTTTAGATATTTTATTAAATGATTTATTTAATAAAATGGGAATACAGAATTAAATTGAATAGATTTGAGGATTTATTCGATTTAATAAAGGAATGGGGATTTAATTGATAAATTGATTTTGGGTGATCTTTTAATTTTATCAATTGGACTATAGTTAATTAAATTAACTAATTAACTAGGGGATGACAATAGATTAATTAAATATTAAATACTTAATTAATGATGCCTTAGGAGATGACTAAATAGGATTATTTATGTGATGTAATCAGATTTAGGTGTCTACATTTTGCCCCTCTTTGAGATAGTGTTGGAACAATACTATTTCATAGAAGTTTGAAGATAGACGACATGAAGAAAACTTTGAAAGCAACATGATTTCCCCAGTCTTGAATAGAAGAGGAGAGAGTGGACTGTGTGATGCCCCCTCAAGAAGATGGTGGGGAGAGAAGGTGAGGCCTGGCAGCTTCTTGAAAGGTACAAGACTCTAGGGCAAGAGGAGGACTGAGGGTGGCTAAGAGAGGTGATTCAAGGAAACTATGGGAGAATGATACAAAGGAAAACCTTGTGCACAAGTATAACCAATGGGTAAGAACACTGGCTCTAGGGAGACGGAAGAGGGTGATTGGTTTTTAAAATTGAACCTAGGGAAGTGAGTTGGAAGATGGGAGATTTATGATTTGAGGATTTATGATTGGTGATGACTAAGATTTCGATTGATGCAGGAGCTATGATTATGATTGATGAAGGAGCTAAGATTATGATTGATGAAGGAGCTATGATTATGATTGTAAGACTGATTGGATGGGATGCTTGGATAGGATGGAATGTTTTGAGAAGATGGGAGTATTAAGTAATCCATTGAAGCTTGAGCGTGTGGGTGTTCCAAAGGGGAGCACCACCATGTAGTTGAGAACTTATTTTGATATAGGAATATTGGGAATATGCCAAGGTTACTAAGAACATCAAGGCCTTTTTACCAATATTACATAGGACCAACGTAAAACAAACAAGCAAGGATTGCCCCGGCATCACACATGAATCCCAAAGAATCAAAGTGGAAATGATACTGGGTAACCCACAAGCAAACAATATTTCCCAAGTGCACCATATAACCACAAGTGATCACATGTTTGGACTATGCAAGTGTCATATCCGACTGACTCACAAATAGAAAAGAAAAATGAAAAAGACCTAATCAAAACCTTGCTCTTGAATTTCCCCATTCGTAGCACACCATGATATAAAAGATTGTGGCGACCATGAGGAGGGAACAACCCAAATCACTTGGAAGAGATACTTTAAGAACCAAACTTCAAATCCTGAAAAGAAAATAAATTGAAAGAAAATGTAAATCCATTAAAAAGTAACCTTTTGCCAAAGAGATTGGTAGGACTGGATACTAATAGACCAAGATCAAATGAGAGGAAGGATGCATCCTGCAAGGATCTATCGGTAATATCGAGGACTAGGATGAGTTGGGCAATCAGAACTATTTAGGACAACATCTTGATGACAAGGGATCTCGTATGAAGATTCGCTAAAGCACCTAACCAAGAGAACTGCAAGTTAGGATCAAGCATGAACTGACACGAAGAGATGAGAGATATACAATGATACCAAGTGAAGGACTGACATGCGAGGAATATACAATGGAAAAACCAAAGTATTTACAAGGGATTACCATACAAAAGCTCAATGTGATAGGGTAGTTGCGGGAAAGACGAAGATGAGAAGGTTAGCAGAAGAAAATCTAGGGATGAGGAGATAGTGCGATAAAAGCATGGGATGAGAAGCTAGTGGAAAGAGATAGGATATAGCATACTGTTACTATAGTTGCCGACTTGACTATTATGATGGCTGGTATTGAAGCTTATTGCCAAAGACATGGATAGCGTGTAATGGAAGTGATGGAGAATGTTGTTGGTTCTATAAAAGGTGAGTGAATTTGATGAAAGCCTAACAACAAGAAGTGTAAGCATAAGAAAAGTGTGAGCAAAGAATTAAGCTGTGAGTGAAATACCAATGGTTGATTCGCAAGAGCAGAGGTAGAAAATGCCATAGGCGATAGAAGGAGGAACGGGGGGATGGAGTGAAGAGAAAAATGAAAGCCAACGAGAAAGGAAATGGTTGCAGGGGCAGAAGCGGAGCGTAACACAGAGCCAACAAGAAGGAAGAGAAACTTTGCCATGTCAAAGTGTGTGACATTGTGATCGGGGAGTGGTGGAGGCTAGCAAAATTAATCCAACTCAAAATCAGCTAGAAGAGGAAGAAGAAGATCTGACCTTGCTGCGACTATTAGTAGAAGGTGCGATGCAACAAACAAAGTCGAGGGAAAAAGAGAAGGAAACAAACTCACCAAGTGTGGGAGTGTTGTTAGAGGGAGCAAGTGTAGAAGATCGACCATTTGTAGAAGAGACTCTTCCAGAAGAGGAATAAGGATCCGTGATGTGACCAACATCGGTCTTATGGAAGAAGTCAAAAAGCAGTCTAGGGGATATGATGCAGGGCTCTAGGGAGCAAAAGGGTGACCCAGTGTTGTTTGCATTTTGGCCATTTCAAGCATTGCAATCCAATGCTGTAGTACAAGTGGCTCATGATGCAGCAGCAGTGATGGAGAAAGCATTGACAGTGGAAAAAGAATGAGCTGACCAGGCGGAGAAAGATGCAAATTTATTTCAAGGCCTGATTGAAAGAGCACGAGAGGATGGTGCACGGACGAAAGTTGAGCATCTAGGGATGATGTTAATGATGGAGCAAACAAGAGTGGAGACTGTGGAGGCAACTTTGGTAGCTGAGAGAGTGGCGATGGAGAGATGTGAAAATGAATTAGTGCTCCTGCGGTCGCAAGTAGAAGCATTTAGGGAGTCAGCAGTGCAGACCAATAGTTTAGTGTGAAGGTCACAAGAGCAGTTGAATGCAAGTAATGTGCACATTATGTGGTACTAGAATCAGTTGAATATAGTGAAATATGAGAGGGAGTCAATGAAAATGCTAGCAAATAGATATGAAAGAGAACACAATATTGCATAGAGGACAACAACTATTCCAGGAGTAGAAAGACTACGGGCAGAAATGAAAGATGTCATGGAGCAATTAGTGAGGGTTGCGCGAGATGCGGCATACTACATGGGATTATATCACCAAGTGGTCCCTTTGGAGCAAAGGAGAGGAGTCATATGTTCTAAAAAACATTTTATGGAGCAGATAAACACACTCTTGAGGCGTGGTAACATCCCAATCCCCATGGATACACTTTGGGCAGGTGTGAGGATGACTCCAAAGGCATCATCATCTGGGACTGGGTCTGAAGGAATGCCATCGATTGGACACCCTGTCTTGCCACCTCCCCCAGGGAGGCCAGAATAAAAAAATCTGCCAAACATTAGTAGTTAAATGGAATGTTGTTATTGTTGTCGTAAGAGAATAGAAATTTTGTGCTTATTTTTGTGGCAATCAAAGAGTCAACAGATTTTGTTCATAATGTAATGTCATGTTTTTGTTTTTGGGATTTTTATGGAAGATATATGGATGTTTTTGTATTTTTTGTTGAATATGTAAATGTTTTTGGGATGTTTGATATATATTTGAATGTTTTTGTGTTTTTGTGATAAATAATGAAATAGTTTGACTCTTGTAAAAGTGGGAACAATACAATCTGTAGAGTAAGGGTAACCATGACTCGTAGGCGAGAATGTCTATGTAGATTTAGCAAGTATGACAGACAATAATAAGACAAAATGAGGGGATAGTTCTCTAGGTGTGTGATGAGACAAATGTTTATGAGGCGTGGAAAAGGCATTGGGACCTACATAAGGCTCGTAATGGCCAAAAGAGGTCAAAAAAGGCCATGAAAAAGGTGTGTGGGCCAAAAAAAATGTCTTAGGGACTTGAAAAAGGTGCTTGAGCCTAAAAAGGCATCTCGGGGGCCTAAAAGGATCAAAATAGGGCCTTGAAAAAGGCATTTGGGCTTAAAAAGGTAGTTCGAAGGCCTGAAAAAGGTGCTTGGGCCTATAAAGGCATTTTTCGGGCTTGAAAAGGTCAAAATAGGGCCTTGAAAAAGGCGCTGTGAGCCTAAAAAGGCATTTTGGGGGCCTGAAAAAGGCGCTTGGGCCTATAAAGGCATTTTTGGGGTTTGAAAAGGTCAAAATAGGGCCTTGAAAAGGTGCTTTGAGCCTAAAAAGGCATTTCGAGGGCCTGCAAAAGGCACTTGGGCCTATAAAGGCATTTCTGGGGTTTGAAAAGGTCAAATAGGGCCTTGAAAAAGGCGCTTTGAGCCTAAAAAGGCATTTTGGGGGCCAAAAAGGACATTTGTACCTTGAAAAAGTTATTTAAGGCCTAAAAAGGCACTAGAGTGGTCCAAAAAGGACACTTGGGCCTTGAAAAAAGGCTTTTAAGGGCTAAAAAGGAACTCGAGGGGTCCAAAAAGGACACTTGGGCCCTGAAAAAGCATTTAAGGTCAAAAAAGGTGCTAGAGTGGTCCAAAAAGGACACTTGGGCCTTGGAAAAAGGGCTTTCAAGGCCTAAAAAGGCGCTTGAGCGGTCCAAAAAGGACACGGGTCGTAAAAAATTATTTAAGGCCTACAAAGGTGCTAAAATGGTCCAAAAAGGACACTTGGGCTTTTGAGACAGTATTGATATATTTGTTGAAACTGGGTAAACTAATCGTGGCCATTGCAACTTAAATAAGACTAAAAATTCTTCTTGATTCACATTAATAATGGTTGCATGGAAGGAAGGTGACAATCGGCTTTGTGACATCTCTTTTGCTATCCGAGTTGTGTAGATTTTCCTAAGCCTAGAATTATGTTTCGGGACATTACCACGCTTCTTAATATCAAGTTCTTAATATCAGAAATTAAGAGGAATTTTTGGGGTGGTGTTTTAATGTTTCAAGCTTTTATGGCCATTTTTGGCATTTATGACCCCCTTTTGAATGCTTTGGAATTTTATTTTATTTTTTTGATGTTGTTTGGGCAATTTTTGAATATTTTAGGTATTTTTGGATGATTTTTGAATTTTTTTGGTAATTTTGGATGATTTTTGAATTTTTTTGGTAAGTTTGGATGATTTATGATTTTTTTTGGTATTTTTGGATGATTTTTGAATTTTTTTGGTATTTTCAGGTAGTTTGGGTAGCTATGTCAGCTAGCAGCGCTGTCTTTCCCTCCATCCTTGTGGGTTTGATTTTTGGGGTGGTTTTTGCATAATCCTCTGGCAATCCAATGGAGGACATTTAAGAGTGAGTTTGGCTTCATTTTCTAGATGTATCGATGGTCGGTAGAGGAGTGATGGGGTTGGTTCTCCTTTTATGGTGTGAGGCAACTGGCATGGGCCTTGCAAATGGTTACAACTCCAAAAGATTCTCTTCGAGAGGTCTATGTGAAAGGGTTGTAAATCTATTGGTTTCTCATTGTGTAGGGTTTGTGAAAGGTTTTTTTTGTCTCATTTCAATGTCTTTATTGTGGAAAGTAAGGTGTGTGTGAAAGGATTGTGAGAGAAGGAAGCTCTTCTTTTTCTGTTTTTTTTTTTTGGATGATTTATGAATGTTTTTTATAATAATTTTTTTTTGTCAATTTTTTTTTTTGGTATTTTTGAGTGATTTTTGAAATGTTTTTGGTTTGTTGAGTGATTTTTGAATGTTTTTGGTAATTTTGGATGATTTTTGGGTCTGTGGGGGTGAAACGGAGGATGTGAGCGAGATTTGGTGGAATACAAGGGTAAGCAAGACCATGTAAGGTACCTAAAGAGGTAATGAAGGGAGTTTATGGATGACATTGGAGTATATGGCGATAGCCGAGAGCTAGATACCAATGAAAAGGGATGTACTAGGCGAGGGAAAGATGAAGAGATGGTGAGAAGTGCAAGGATAGAAGAAAAGAGAACTAGTGGTTTTGGGAATGACAAAGAGAAAAAAATAGGGCTAGAATGGGGAGAATAGAAGGATGAACACAACATGATCTCCAAGGAATATAATGTCCCCAGTCTATGTGATTCAAGGGGAGGGTTTATGAGGGAAGTGACAGGATGGAAGATTGGTCAATAAGAGGATAAGGGAGATATATAGAAGCTAGGAGGAGTTTTTTTTTTTTTTTTCTTTTAATTTTTATTTTGGTTTTATTTTATTTTATTTTATTTTATGAGGGGTGTGATAGGATAGAGGGATGGTGTAGAGGGAAGCTAGGATAGAAAAGGTGAAGGAGTAGGGAAGATAGGGGATAATAATATTCAATGGATGTGGATGATGGAGGATTTATATGGATGAAAGGGGGGGTGGAGAAAGGATAGGTGGAGACAAACTTCAATGGGGAATGGATGTCAAAAGGATGACCAAAAGCATGTATCTAGTGGTGGACTTTATTTTTATCAAGATCCGAAGGAGGATGGTGGGTGAAATGGATAAGATGTGGTGGGTATGGTGGGATGAGATGGGTATGGTGGGTGATGGAATATGCCCCCAAGTGTATAGAGCATTTGGATAAAGGGATTACACATGATGCTTGTTTGCCAAGTTTTTATCATGGTACTTATCCATGGCGCTTGAATTGCCAAGTTTTCACCAGTGGATGATTTTTTTTGTTTTTTGTTTTTAAGTCTTTTTTTTTTTCTTTTTTTGATGCATTTTGACTCATAGATGTTGGTAGGAAGGGAGGGAGTTGAAAAGGATTGGATTATACAAGTAGAACAATAGTTGAGAGTTGGTTGGTAAGGGATGGAAAGATATGAGGCTTGTGGGTAAATAAATGAGGAAAATGGAAGGATCATTATCGACACACACCCTGAAAGGTGATGAAGTAATGGGAAAGATGGTATTGAATGAGGTGAAGGAGAAAATGAAGAAAGAAAAATATAAAGACTACAAGTAAAGTTGGAAGATGGAGGATGAGAAATTTAGGATAAGAAGCATATGGTCTAATAGTGGATTGGGGGGATGAAGGATGTATATATGGAGATTTGGATAAAGGATGAATGGATGAGGCTTTTTGAGTAGCATGAATGGATGCCAATTGAGATTTTTCTTTGAGATGCAATTCTTTTATGAGCATCTTAGGTATCCACATGATTTTTGACTTCTGCAGCTTGGGCCTTTGTGGCCTCTTGACTTTTTCTTTGATTGCGATTAAATGTTTCTCTTCTTGAACATGTATTTTAGAAGGGACATGTTGAGACTTGGATTTTTGTGGATTTTTGGATTTATACTTTTTTGTTTTGGCATCCAATATGCTTCTATTAGCCATGGGATGGGAACAAGAGCATGGAGGATATGGAGGGATTGTGGATGGAAAGATAGAGGTTGAAGGTTGGAAGGGATTCAAGGATGAGTGCCTTTGATGATCTAGCTGGTGGATTTGAGGAGATGGAAGAATAGATTGGAACATAGGATGTGGATGGATATAATTGCCCAAAATGGATGGAGGGAATGAAGGATATGGGCCCAAAATAGATGGAAAGAGGGAAGGTGTAGGTCCCAAAATAGATGGAGGAGATAAAGGATTCATATTAAGTATATAAGGACCCAAAATGGATGGAAAGGATGGGGGATTTGGATAATGGGTATATGGACCCAAAATGGAGGGTTGAAAAGAAGTAGTAGGATAAGGGGCCAAAATAGATGTAGGATAAGATGGATGAGAACTTTGGAGTGGAGATGGAAGGACTTGCAACCATTCCGAGGTAGGAGGGATACCAACATCTAGAGATACATGTTTATTTATTTCTTCAATATGATGTTCATTATTTGGAACGCAAGATGTGAGTCCATTATTAGCGGAAGGAAGTGAAGCTTTAGATATGATAGTTGGTTCTTCTTCTATCGATCTATCATCATGGATTATGGGAAATGTATGATCATGAAGCAGAGGGGATGGAAGGATAGGATCTTGATTTGGATGGGCTGATGAAAAGGGATCTTGAGATGGAGTAGGTGTGATGGTGGGATTCATATATTGAGGGGATGGTAAAAGTGGATTATGTAGGGGAATAAGTGGGATGGCGGGATCTTCTATTGTGTTGGGGGATATTTCAACATGCTTTTGGACAAGATCTTGATAGGAATGAGTGCGAGTGGATGGTATGATAGGAGAAGTATGGATGGTTTTTTGAGTGAGGTAGATGGATGGGTAGGAGGTTCTGCAATGGGGATGGGTTGATGGGGAATGGACTCGGTAGGTTTGTTACATGGGGTTGGGATAATGCTAGGAGGACAAGATTTAGATGGGATTTGGAGGGATTCAATGGATGGGAAGTAAGGGATGGAAGGGGTTTGATAAGTGGGGTGGATGAGATAGGGATGGTAGCGATAGGATGATGTAAGAGGAGCGATGGGTGTGGGAGAGGGAGTTGCTTTGGGCTTCCTTGTAAAATTCATTGGAGATGAGTGTGTTAGACTGGAAAGGAGTAAGGGGATTGAGGTATGTATTGTATGACTAAGATTGATTGGACGATTTGGAAAGGGGTTTGGAAGAGGTTGGGATGGTGGATTTGGACTAGGGATGTAGCTACTAGAATTGTTCTGGAATGGTGCAAACTGGGAGATGAAGGTAGAGGAAGATGGAGATATGACTGATGTATAAGAGGAAAACGTGGGCACAATATAGGAAGATAGTAAAGATGAGGATAGTAATGGATTTCCCTTGTCAAAGGTATGGCAGGGAGTAGTAGTGGGTATACATGGAGGAATGATGAAGTGGTTTGGAGGAATGTTGGGATATTGGAGGTTGTTAGGAGCAATATCTCTAAGGCTTTCAATATACCCATCATAGTCAACTAGATCTACATCATCATTGGAATAGGATGAGGTGTGAGAAAAGGTGGGATGACAAAACTCATCGTAATAGTATTGTGACATGATGTTTTGGGGATGAAGGATGAATACGAAAATGCAGATTAGGATAAGTTGGGAAGCTCAGATTTGGATTTGGATGATGAGTTAGGTAGGGATGGGATGTTACTATTTAAGACATGGGGAGAGAAGAGGAAGACTCTATGGAAGACCTCAGGAATGATGGTACTAGAGGAAGGCTTGGAAGCTTGGATGAATCTTGGATGAGGTAGTAACTATGCTAAGTATGCCCTTCATTTGGGTTGAATGATTGACCAATGGTTGGGTTGTTGTGAATGGACTTGCTAACAACCGTTGTGAATGGTGTATAAGTGATCTCTTTAGAAAATGGTCTTGATTGTTTTTGAAACATTGGGAGGATTTTGAACTTTCAAGCATATCAAACACAACAACAACCCTATAAGATGTTTTTTAGGATATACAAGATTAGTTAGGGGTGTCCTCGATATATGCAAGGTATGTGAGGCCCAAATTTGTAGATGAAAGAAAATAATGCCACTCAGCTGGGACGAGACAGTAACCCAAATCTCCACCTTCACTTCCCAAAGGTATAAAGTTCTTTGGGGCTTAGCCAAGAGTGACAAGATTATGCTTCCAAGAAAGGTGTCTTTCGATTTACCTCCCAATGTTTATACTCCACCAGAATGCTAGAGTTGAGGTCGTCTCAAGGGGTGATGAAATCCCCAAGCAGGCCTCCTAAAATGTGTAAAACAAGACCATATACGTGATCTTGGGTTTAAAAGACATGTGTTCATTCCAATTGATGATTTAGATTTTGTAAGCTATGATTGAAGACACTTGTGATTACAACATACAATCTTCATTCCAACTTGACAGCGTCGTCAACATAACAAAAATTGAGAAATCGTCAACATAAGAAATTCAAGCATCATTGAAGTGTGTCAAAACCATGCAATATTCATTGATTTTTAGGCATTCAAGATTGAGTTAAAGTGTTTTATGCCCAAATTTGAAGTGTGAGATATTGTAATGATTGTTTGATCCTTTGCATTCAAGATTATGTTTGTTGTTTTAAGCATGCATTCCAATTAAAACTTGATTTTAATCCATGGCATTCAAGATTGATTTTAGTGAATTGCATTCAAACACAAGTGTTTAAACATTCAAGTTCATTAAACCATGTAAGGAGAACTTGCAAGAAACATGGTTAGTGGTTTCATAGATGCTCCAATCTGCAAAGCTACAAAAGTCAATTTGATTAGTCACCAAAAATCCCAAAAATCAAAGCTTAATTATGGGAAAAATAAAATCAACTTTTTTTGTTCTTGTTCATAGGCGTAAAAATGCTTAGAAAAACCTCTACTCTATGGAACCACCAAAAGTTAAAATTTGATTTATACTTTTTTTAAAAAAAAATTTAAAAAAAAATTAAAAAATGCAGACGACAGTTAATAGGTGCAGACGTCAAAACTCATCATTATAAATTATAAAAAAAATGCAGGGATTACCAAATTGTAGCGGAGACGACAAAACTATGAAGACACCAAAACTGCGGTGCGGAGACGCCAAAACTGTGGTGCGAAGATGACAAACTACAGAGATGCCAAAACTATGGTTCGGAGATGCCAAAATAGAGAGATGCCAAAACAGAGGTGCGGAGATGCCAAACTGCGGAGATGCCAAAACTACAATGTAGAGATGCCAAACTGTGGAGATGCCAAAATTGCAGTGCAAAGATGCCAAAACTATGGTGCGGAGACGCCAGTGGAGACAGTCAGAGATGACACTGCGTGCAAACAGAACGGATGAGCGTAGGTTTTTTTCCAAAAATTTTTTTATTTTTTTTATTTTTTTGGTATTTCAAGATATGTTTTCTTCCTAAATGCATCTTTCAACCTGCACAAACAAGCAAAACACCTTGCAACACCTTCAAACAACAACAAACGTTAGATCATTTGTTTGTAAAAAATAAAAATAGATTGAATATGGATTGAAATAGATGAATGAATGACCCATAGTGGGGTCCCACCGGGCGTGCCAAAATGTATCACCTAATTTAGTGTTGTAATATGAATACTAACTATTAAATGAAAGCATTAACAATACTAAAAACAAGTAAACACTTAAGATAGGACCAAAGAAGACAAAATTGAGGAAAGTAGACCAAGGATGGTAAACTCCTCAAGTGCTTCTCATGATGACAAAGCTATGTCCCTGATGGATAGTAGATGTATGCTCACATGTACGCTCAAATTTTAGATCGATGGATGGAGTGGATGAAGCAAAGTTTCAACAATGGATTTATGGAGGTATTTCAGCATTATAATAGTATTTTGGTTATTTTTAGGCTCTCAAAATAACATTATAAGTTTTCTTGAAAAGTGGATGATGTTTGTGAAGGGAGAGGCTTCTATTTATAGGCCAAGGAGTAGAGGGATGGATGGTCAAGATGCAAGGATGACAAGATGGTGAGGGAAGGCTAGGATGCACTCAAAGGAGAGCACATGGATTGTGCTTGTTTGAAGCCAATTAGGAGGTGACACATGTCACAGGGTGATTGGATGTGAGATGGTAGGATATGGGTTGGTCAAAGGAGTAATGAGGGAGGTTGAGCCATAAATGGGGATGGTCTGGTCATAAATGGAGATGGTTGGGGGGAGAGTGAGATTGTTGACTTTGGCTTGGGTCATAAATGTTGGAGGGTGAGGGGAGAATGAGATTGTTGACTTTGGCTTGGGTTAGCAAGTCTTAACCCATGTTTATGATTGTGCACATGATTAGAAGAGGATTGGGCTTGGATTAGAGAGGGATTAGGGGGTAAGTGGCTTAGATTTGATGGGATGGGTTAGTTAGGTGGCTAAGTGAGGTTAGTATGTGTGAATGGGTTGGATTAGGGGTTAGGATAGGGTTTAGGGAGGCTCTTAGGATTTTAGATATTTTATTAAATGATTTATTTAATAAAATGGGGATATAGAATTAAATTGAATAGATTTGAGAATTTATTCAATTTAATAGAGGAATAGGGATTTAATTGATAAATTGATTTTGGGTGATCTTTTAATTTTATCAATTGGACTATAGTTAATTAAATTAACTAATTAACTAGGGGATGACAATAGATTAATTAAATATTAAATACTTATTTAATGATGCCTTAAGAGATGACTAAATAGGATTACTTAAGTGATGTAATTAGATTTAGGTGTCTACACAAGATAGATCATTGTGATTGATGGAAGCAAATCTGAAGAAATTAAGGGCATTCCAAAGTAGAAGGAACAAGATGCCACTCAAGCATTGGTAACATTACCAACATTTGGCACTCCTAAAAAAGTTCTACCGGAGCCAAGCACTAAAGTTGTATCATTACAGATATCAGTACAGGCTCAAATTCTTCCAAGGTTGCTATGGTAATTCACTATGGAGATGTAACTCTAGATGAAGAAATAGTGATACCTAAATATGATTATGCAACCATAACATTAGATCAAATAGGCATAATGCAACAAGCCTTGGAAAAGAAGAAAAATCAAGAAATACTTAAGAAGGAGTATAGACAGAGGCAAGCATTACAAGAAATCAAAGACATCTTCTTAGATGCATTCAACTTGCAAACACCTGAAGAATCAAAGCCACTATTGGAATAGTTATAAAAAATTATGGAACAAGTGAACAATGAAGACCAAGAAACCAATGCAAAACTATTTGAATGGTCTAAAAGAAAATTTCATGGAAAAGTGAATGAAAAGATATCTGGTGACATAGCATTGCAACAAGTCGAATTGGCTACCAAAATTGAGAAAGTGAAGAAGATACTTGAGAACATATTCTCATTGTACACTAAACTATGTGATCCCACACTATTCACACAAGAAACCAGCCATAAAATTTTGAGTCTAGAGAGAATATTAAAAGTATCAGGTATGCAACTACCTCAGAAACAAGCTCAGAGTGAGAAGCATTTTCATTCATTGCTTCAATCAAAGAGTCAACTAGTTGTGTTAACAATAGAAGAGGCTAATATAAGAGCCAAATTGATTAATATATAAGCCTCCCTTACCCCTCATATGGAGATACTCCATGAAGAACTAGGATTTGTAGAAACCTTTTTGAAGAAAGATCCTAATCTTTCTACATCTAATGGACTAGTTCACCTTGCAATAGAGATAGTAATCCAAATAAAGTCACTAGATGTTGCATGTGACAATTGGGATGTTGCTCTAAAAATAGTCATGGAGGTCCACAAATCTTTTTTGGACAGATACACCATCAGTGTATAGACCCTTTGACATAAATGTCAAAAAGGGGGAGATGATAAAAGAATAACAAAGAGATACAAGTGAATGAAAAAGGCGAGATAAACAAAAATAAATCAAAGGGGGAGCAAACAGAACAAAGAACAATAGAGCATATTAGATAAAGAGTATGAGCACATTGAAGATAAAGAGTATCAGCAAGGAACAAATCTACTCAAAATGGAAAACATATTTTTGATATAGATCAGGCACCTTAACTCAGGGGGAGTTATAATTTTTGAGGTATATAGTCTATTATAAAATTTTGAAATTTTTGAAGTTTTGTATATAAGTCGAGTTGTGAATATATTATACTTGAGAAGGTTAGATTGAATATGTAAAGTTAAGTGTTTTTGACACTCATGCCAAAGGGGGAGATTGTTGATCTTAGATTGGTTTTGACAATTGAGTGTCAACACACTTAAGTCATTTACTAAGACCATTTTGAACTAGTAATGTATGTCAGGTATGATATGTAAATACAAGACTGTGCCAAGTTGCAATGAGTGTCAAGTCACTCATGTGTTGAGTCACTGAAGTGCCAAGCAGACAATACGTGCCAAGTGACTCAAGTGCCAAGAAAACAATAGATGCCAAGCAGTTTAGGTGTCAAGTTAGAAATAGAATTATAGTATGTGTCAAGCATCAATAACTTCAAGTGCTGAGCATCAAAAATTGGACATATTTTTTTGTGATTGCACAAACAACTATGTAAACCATTTTTCAGCCAACCTAAGGATAGAATATGATCATTCCCTATGCAATTACATGCAACCAATCAAAAAAGGGAAGGATTAAGCAGAAGAAAAAAAAGGATAAATCTTAGTCGTAGATTCATACCTAACCCTAAGTCTTCTAGTCTTCTTAAGGAGGACAAAACAAAAAACTTCATAACGAGCATGTAAGGAATTGAAGGAGGAGAATAGTGAAGTTTGCATGTGAAAAACAAAGCATTCATGGAGACTTAGAAGATATAGAGAGAAAATTGCAAAATTAGTTTGAGAAGAACAAGGATAGAGGATACAACATTGACATACCAGATCAGAGAGGATCAGGAAGAACACTGTATGGGTTTCATCTTTAATCAGGCTACCAGGGCTAATCACAAGATCTATGCTGAAACATCCTAATAGCTAATTTTAGTTAAATCTCCTAGGTAGAGTAGTCCTAATAGATTTTTGTAAATCTTTTAACAGGGTGACATCCCAAGTGGATGTTCTGAAGTCCTTTAGTGAGGCACAATTTTAATAGGGCATTGAAATGCTCTACAAGGTGGGACTTAACAATCCTTGTAAGCCTTTAACAGGGTAGACCTTTCATAGGGCAAATCATGTATCATGGTCAACACTTTATAACTGTAATTGGTGACACTTTATTGCTACAATAGTGAAGAATTGTGGGTGTCATCCCCACCCTAGTTTTACCTTCTCATTTGGAGGGTTTCTAGGTAATTATATCAGGTGTCAAGTGTGTGTGTGTGTGTGTGTGTGTGTGTGTGTGTGTGTGTGTGTGTGTGTGTTTACATGTTTGGATGCATTTACTTTACATGTTATTTATAGTTCAGATACTATATGCACCTAATGAAATGGTGAAAGTTTTAGTTGTTTAAGTTTGAACTTTTGATTCACCACCCCCCCCCCCCTTCTCAGAAGTGTATGTTCCCATGTGTAATTCCATTAGAATTTGATATCTAGTTTGGAGTTATTCCTTTTCTAAGCACATTTAGAACTATTTATGAGTCTCCTTCGATTATAATTCTCTTTATTTTTAAATTAATACAAATTTTTAGTCCTCCTTCTACTGCTTCTAGTTCTGCCATATTACTAGAGACTAATCTCAATGGCTTTGCTCTTTTTGCTAGCCAGTTTCTAGATTCTTCCCTAATTATACACCTTATTCCTGCTTTTTTGAGGTTGCCTCTAGAAGCTTCATCAAAATTCAGTTTCTTCCAGCCTTTCGATGGAGGTTCCCATTTGCATTCTTATTTGGCTGCATTGTTATCTCTCTTATATGTGAGGAGTGGATTGATTAGATGTTTCTAGTTCTTTTAATTTCAATGTCCCATTTGGAGAAGGAGCCTTCTTTCAAAGTTTTCCTTAGATCGCAATTTATGACCTCCATAATGTTAGCCTCAATTTTTTTGTAGAGACATAGTGTGTTGAGTTCTTCATTTTGAAATATTCATCTATTTCTTTCTTTCCATATCTTCCAAACTAGAATTGTTGGATTAATGCTCTAGAGTTTTCTATATACTTTATTATCTGGCCACCCTATCAAATGGTCTTGTCATTTTTTTGGTAGAGGGGCAATCCAATTTAGTTTTGATTTGAGCCATATTGAGCATTCCTTCACAAATTTGCATTGCTAAAGAAGATTCTCTATTGTTTCTAATTCTTCTTTACATAGAACGCATCTTGATGGGCCTTCAAATCCCATTTCCTAATTCTATCCACTATTAGAATTCTTTTTTGGATAGCTTCCCATAGAAAGATACCTACTTTAGGAAGCCCTATTGGATCCCAATAGAGGTTCATCAGGATGTTTATAATTTCCCATCCTTGCGAACTTATAATTTGGTTATATCCTTCTTTTACTTTATAGATTCCATCTTTGGAAACTATCCATATAAGTCTAACCTCCCTATTGTTAACAATAATCAGACATTTTTTAAAGATATTTTCTAGAGTCTCCTGATCTATCTGATTGAGACCACAATTGACTAAGGATATCTATTCCCAAGTAGTTTCTTCATTGGATTAGATCAATTGAATATAATCTTCTACCTTAGTACCCCATATTGATTGTAAGTGAATTTTAGAATTATGGGTTACCTAGAGTGTCAAGGGGAGGATACCCATTCCAGGAGTCTTCCTAGAGTAGAGCTTTATCACCTTTACCGATATCCCATGTCGTATATTTGGTTATAAGGGGATGATACTTCATTAAGAAATTTCATGTTGTTGAACCTCTTGGAGGGTTCCTAGTTCTAAATAGTGATGTATTATCCAACACGTTAAGATATTTACTATACAAAATTTTAGTCCATCTATTGCCTCTTTCTTGATACATTCTCCATACTTGTTTTGCTCCTAGAGCTTCATTCTACTAGTCTAGATTTTTTATTCCTAGTCCCCTTGCTTCTTTAGGCCTACATATTTTTTGCCATCTAATTAATGTTGCCTTCTTCTTGTCTTCTAAGCCATTCCAAAAGAAGTCTCTTAATTTCTTTTCAATTTTCTAATTTATATTCTTAGGTAGTTGTGAACATGAGAGTTGATAAGTAGGTATGGATGATAGAATGACTTTGATTTTTGTTGCTCTCCCGACCTTGGTTAGCCATTTCTCTTTCTAGGCTTCTCTCTAGTTGTCTATTTTTTCCAATGTTTATTCCGATCCTTGATTTTTTTCCCCCTTTTTCTAGATATATTCCCAGATATTTAAATGGAAAGGTGGCCTTTTAAATCCTAGTTTATTGCATATATATTCTTCTCTATCACTATTGTGTTTAAGAAAAAAAATCAGATTTTTATACATTGATTTTTTTACCTGAGGATTTTGTATAATTTTTTAGAATTGTTTTGAAATAGTCTATCTCTTTCTTAGTGCTTGCTTCAGCTAGTATTGTATCATTAGTGAATTGATGATGTGTGATATTATTCACATTTTTGGTGACCTTTATCCCTTTCATTTTATTTTAAAGTTGTGTTGTTTTAATTGCTCTTCCAAAGGATTCTACCATGATGATGAAAAGAAAGGGGTATATAGGGCTGCCTTGTCATAGCCCCCTAGATATACTAAAAAATCCTTTTGGAGTTCCATTAATAAGGAGTGAGATTTTTGGGCTAGAGATGCATTGAAAAATGATGTTTATCCATTGTTTTGAGAATCCAAAAGCTTCGAGTGTTTTACATAAGAATCTCCAATCTACTTTATCATAAGCTTTTTGTATATCTAGTTTTAATAACATGCATGCTTCTTTATTTTTGGATGCTAAGTGAATTATTTCTTGAATGATAGAAATGTCATCTAGAATAGATCTCCCAAGTACAAATCATGTTTTTTCTTCTGATATTAATTTAGGGAGAAGTTTTTTGAGATAGTTAGCTAACACTTTTGAGAGAATTTTATAGATAGTATTGCATAGTGCAATAGGTCTAAAATCTCTAGGTTCTTCAATCCTATTTTTCTTGGGGATGATGAGGAAGGTGTGATTGATTTCTGGTAAAAGAGTTCCTTTGTTCCTAGATGCTTCCATTGCTTTCCATAAATCTACACCTATTATTTCCCAACATTTTTTGAAGAAGAATGCTTGGAACCCATCATGTCCTAGCGATTTGTCTGGGTTAATATTAAAGAGAGCCATTTTGATTTCTTGCAATGAGAATGGTTCATTGAGGGCTTTATTATCATCAGTTGAAATAACCTTAGGTATTGTTTTCAACATTTCTTCTTGTTGTACTCTATTAGAAGTGTCATAATTATTAAGGATATCTTTAAAATACTCCATGAATTTTTTTTGTTATTTTATCTGGAATATCTATTGATTCACCTTGTGTATTTTTTATTTTTGTTATATTGTTATGGGTTCTATAATATAGGGTGCTATTATTGCGGTCTCCTTCTACCAACAATTTTTCTCTAGATTTTTGCTTCCAATACATCTCTCTTTAGCTAAAATTTCTTCTTGTTTTAGTAGATATTCTTTTTCTAGTTGATAGGTTTCATCATTCATTCCCTTTTTGATAACTTCTTTGTTTATTTTTTCCAATTTCTCTTCTATGTCAAGCTTTTCTTTAAATATGTTTTTGAATTGTGCTTTATTCCATTTAAGTATCTTTTCTTTTATGATTTTTAGTTTGGATACAAAGCAAAACATTTTTTAGCACTAGAATTGCTCTTCTTGCCACCAATTTTTTATATTATTCATAAAGTTTTTGTCCATAAACCACATTTTTTCACATCTAAATGAGTTTTTGTTGGGCTTAGCATGTTCCTTGATTTCAATTTTAACTGGAAAGTGATATGATCTTGCCATTGGTAGAATTTTTGCACTAATTTCTCTATCTCGATTACTTAGCTCTCCTTTAAACAAAAATCTATCCAATCTTTCTGCTACTTAGCTCTCCTTTAAACAAAAATCTATCCAATCTTTGTCTATTATTCCATGTGTACACTCCATTTTTTGTTGGAATATCTATGAGAGAATTTCTTTTTGTCCATTCTCTAAAATCTTCTGTAGCTCTAGATATCGTCTGAATCACACCGTATTTTTCATCTCTTTTTAATACTGCATTAAAATCTCCAATAATAATGTTCTCATTATGTAGTGTGTTAAGAAAAACGTTGATCTCGTTCCATACTACTAATTTGTCTTCTATTTGTGTGCCCATAGACATTTATTACTATCATCTGGAGATTAGTTTTTGTGTTGGAAACTCTGCTTCCCATCCAATTAGACTTAGAGACTATGAATTCTAGATTGACATTTCGGTTATTCCATATTATTCCTAGTCCTCCTGAGGTTCCCTATGATGATTTAAATTCTGATTTCCAAGTTCCTAGTTTCTATCCTAACTTTAAGCCTTCTTCTTTGTTTAATTTTGTTTCTTGAATTAATAAGATCTCTATGTCAAATAGTGTTAGATTATGCTTTAATAAGCATTTCTTGCTAGGGGCATTTAAGCCCCTAGAATTCCATGTAGTGATTCTCATTGATCCTTGGGAAGGTTCTTCCCCTTCTTGCCTTGTAGAATTTCTATAATCTTAGTTTATTCCTTTGCTTGTCATGCTACCTCCCTAAGCTCTTTTAATGATTTTTGTCCTCATTTCTTTTCTTTTTTTCCACAATTGGGTGTTTTTAACCCTTCTTGATTCATGGATATATCCAATTTTTCCAAATTTAGTTGATTTTTTACTCTATTTGCAATTTCTGATTCTTCTATTTCCTAGTGATCCTCTGCTAAAACTTCTTTAATTAGTTGGTTGTTCATTTGATAATCTTCAGCTTCTAGATTTTTCCCTTCTTTCTCCATTCTTTCTTTCCTTGTTCCATCTTCCCAATTGGAGCTTTCCACCATAGTTCCAAAATCTTCCCATATTGAGTGTTCTTCTCTCTGATTTTCCTGTTCTTCTCCTTGCATTCTTATTTGCTTACTGATTTGTTCTATTTCTAAGGATATTTATTCTATATCTACCAGTGTCAATATCTCTGTCTCTCCTCCATCTTCAGCCCTTCTTATTTCTTCTTTGTCTTGATCAAACATATCCTTTCCATTGCTCGGTGTCTACCAGAATTTGTAACTCTTCCTTTTTGCTTTTTTCCTAATGGTGACATTACTCCATTGGGTTGATTCTATTGGTGAGATATTAGGGATTTGGTCATTCTTCTCCAATATTTGATTTTGTTCTTGATTCACTTCTTGCTCTGATTCCATTTCTCTGTAGCTCCCTATTTCTAACTAATTATTGCAATTCTTCCCTTCATGTTCCATTGTTCTCTCTTCTTCTAATGATTTGAATTTTATATTACCTCTTTTTTGTGATTCCTTCTCTTAGTTTGACTTCAAAACTGCCTTCCCTTTGTGTTATATATGATTGGCTTCTGCTATGATACATTGGTCTTCTAGATCATTCTATAGGAGCAATATCTCATGGGAAGCATATTTAATTTTTTAACATTGGTCTCTATCTCTTTTATTGTGTCCTTTTCTACTCTGCAATTTTTACATTTTCTATATTTTTCTAAAGAATCTTGATAACCTATATTTTCCATCCATCTATATTTTGCCTCTTCTTCTCTTTTTGGATTTTTCTTTTAAGCCTTTTGCACTATCTTTGTTTTCTCCATATCTTGATTTCTTTTCTTCTTCGATGTTCTTTTCTCCCTGTTTTCTTCTACTTTTTCTTCCCTTTTCCTGCTTGCACTTTGTATTTTCTTTAAGTTATTCTTGATGTTTATGTTGTTAAAGTTTGTTCCTATAATTTTATTTATTTCTCTTGTATATTTAGTAAAGATTAATTTGTATATTGATATGTTTGTTATAATTTTCCTATTTGTAGATTCGCTTTGTTCTGTTTTTACTAAGAATCTTATCTTACTAGTTTTAGATTTATTAACTTTAAATCCTACTAGAGTTGCTAGAGATTGTCCTATTCTTCTTATGATGTGGATATCATTTAATTCTGATGATATGTTTGCACATTCCATCCATTCAATTGTTTCTTTTTGTTTATTATAGTTTTCATTGAAATTGGGTTGCCATGTTGAAAAATTTATAAGATGCCCTTTGTAAAAACAATTTGATAATTCTAATAGTTCATTTCTAAATTTAATATCCTAACATTGTAGAAACTAATATTTATTTGCACGAGGAGTTATGTTACTTACCTTTGCTCCACAAATTTTAGCCAGATTCTATTCTAGATTGTTTCTATATTTTTCTGGACTGTTCCAATATGCATGAATGCCTTTCTTAGAGCATTCCTTCCATTTTTATTCATTGTATATGTTGCTAATGATTATAGTGTCGATGTTGTCTACTTTGGTTGAATTGCTTTGATTGGGATGTGTGCCTTTGCTTTGTTTATTTAATACATTTTGCTTCTTCCGATGCGGAGGAATTTATACAAATGATGAGAATAACTTTGTTCCCTTCTAAGATTGTTTTTCTATATGGTTTTGCAGTATAGATACATATGTTTCATGTTGTTCTACTAGGACCCGTGATTGAGATGGAGAAAATCCCAATGGTATTTTATTGGGTTTGAAGACCTGGGTAGGTTGAGATATTTTCTTTTTGTACTTTCTTTGCATTGGTGAAGATTGTTTATCTTCTCTGCTAGTGTATTTGGTTTTTTTGAAAAGACCTCTTGATTCTTCAGTTGCTAATCTTGACTTTCAATCCTGGTGTATGGTTTTGGAATCTTCTTTTTTCCATCTTGCCTACACTTCTTTCTGTTTTGAATGATCTTCCATCCATTTCATTATTGTTATTATGATTTCTGTGAATGATGATGTTTCATTTTGCATGAAGCCTGATTAGGGTTTCAAAGCCTTTCGACTTTTCTGGTTGTTTGCAAATTTATTGTTCTTCCTAGATCATGGTGAGTACTTCAAACTGATTTTTAACTTGAAGAGTGCTACCCCCCGTTGTTTGGTATTGATTCACTTTGTGGTTTGAGGGAGGCTTGAGTTTAGGAGCGATCGTGTTTCCTATTTTCTTTGGGTTCTTCATCATATTCGTTATTTTCGCTAAGCAGATCTTTTTGCATGAAGTTAGTATAGTAAATTGTTAAAAGTATAAAATGATTCTAAATTAAAATAAATTTATGAATTTATATAAATAAGTTCATATTAAACTAGATTTATGAATTCATGTGAATTATGTCAATATATATTATGAGAATTTATTATAGAATAATGAATATTAATGTATAAAAATAAATACATTAAAGAAAGAATAGAATTCGGTATGGTATTGAAATCTAGATGTTTCTACATCATTAATAATAAAATATGTTAGTTTGTAATTTATGGTGAAGGGTACTCTCCTTAACACATATCCAGAAAGAATAAAGAAATATTAACAAAGATGGAATTAGCTTCTTATTGTCTCAAATAAAATGGAATTGCAATATTCAAAAATACAAGATAAAAAATAAAATAGATTTATGAATGTATATAAATAAGTGCTTATTAATCTAGATTTATGAATTTATACGAATTATGTCAGTATATAGTATGAAATATATTATAGAATAATAATAAATATTTAAGTATAAAAATAAATACATTAAAGAAAGAATAGAATTTGGTATGGTATTGAAATGTAGATGTTTCTAGACCATTAATAAAAGATATTAGCTTATTATAATATATTGTTACGTATCAAAAAAGAATGTCAATTTCTAATTTATGATGAAGGTTACTCTCCTTATTAATACAATATCCACAACAGAATATAGAAATAACAATAATTTGCAAGAATATGGAATTAGCTTTTTATTATCTCCAATAAAATGGAATTGCAATATTCATAAATACAATATGCAAAGCTACACGAGCGATTTCCTTAGAATACTATGTAGGTCAGAGCCATTATATATTGTTGACATTAAGTCAAGTTTGTTATTAGTGACAACACTTATTTAGATATTTTTTTCCTACTGCGCTCATTGAATAGTCTACAGTGTTTGCCATGTAATTCAATGGTTACCAAGCTTCACAGTTCCTACCGAGCATTCTAGTGATTACCAAGTAAATTCAGGTAGTGTGAAGTCTTACAGTTCTTACCGAGTAGTTTAGTGGTTACCAAGCTTCGTAGTTTTTATTGATCCATCAGTTCATGTGAAGCAAAGTTAGTGTTAATAGAGTGATGAGATGATTAGTGTTTACCGAGTACAGGCATGGTAAACATGGAATTTAGTTTCTACCAAGTTACACAATATCTATCGAGTCACTTGTGCAGGCCGAGTTTGAGACTACTCTGAGATGATTAGTATGTACCAAGCTTCTACTTCTATCGAATGCATGATGATGCCGAGTAATCATAGTGGACGTCGTGTATCAGAACTTCACCAAGTCAATCTTTAGAACTCGAGTGTCTTCATCTAAGCCAACTTTGTAATATTGGTGTTAACTTGTATATTGGCCTACTTTGTAATTTTGTAAATTGGATTGATATATATATGTAATATATTGTATCATATCCATATAGATAGATGTGTATATGCATGAATGAAAAGTGAGAATGAAGAATATATGAAGCATGCAAAATTGAATCAGCAGCTAGTGTATTGTAAGGCCATATCAGCAAAGGAGCAACAGAGTTATATCTGTCATATAAAGGTGATCAGTACTTCAAAGAATCTCTATCAGCAAATCAATTGTAAGTCAGAGATATATTATTTCATTCTAACAGGTGAACCAATCTAAAATCCTCTAACAAGGTAGACTTAACAATCTTTTGTCAAATCTCTTTACTGAGTGCATACTTCATTGTATGTTTGCAAATCCTCTAACAAGGTGGAACTAGCAATCCTAATTGCTCTTAATAAAGCAGATCATCAGAAGTGATCATTGTAAGCCTTAACAGGCCAATTTTATGCTGTAGTATTGAAGTTTTGTGGGTATCATTCCCACCCTAGTTTTACTTTCTATTTGGAAAGTTTCTGGGTCACCAAATCATTGTGTTCATGTGCCATGAATATTTATGTTTTTAGTTTCTCATGCATGCAGTTAGATTTGATTTCATGAATTAAATTATTACTGGATTATTGCAATTAAGATCTGAATAGGAAAAAGTTTTATGGTTACTGATTCACCCATCCCCTCTCAGTAACCTAGCATAATCTTGAATATTTCCAACAACTGGTATCAAAGCATTGTGGTTCTTAGGATAAAGCTTGACAACTCGAGCAAAGATCAAGGACAATGGAGATTTTTAGACTTGATAAAACAATTGACAATGAAAAGATAGATATAGAAATGGCCATTGCACAACTCAACAAAGCTAAGGAGCAACTCTCCCGATCCTTGAAAAGAAGGAAGGAACTTGTAAATCAAATGAATTATCACCAACACATTGAAGAAAAGATTGAAGATCTTTTTCCTTCAAGTAGTTCAGATGAAGCAAATGATGCAATCAAAGAACTCTTAGAGAAGAATGGTTCCTTGCAAGAAGAAATAAGAAAGCTCAAAAGAGAACAAGAAATTCAATCAGTAAGACTATGTGAAATCTTGGAGCAAAGGAACAAGATGAAGAAAGAATTGGATGGAAGAAGCAATGAGATCCAGAACCAATCCCTTTAGCATGAAGATCTTATAGATCAAATCTCCAATACAAATAAAGAAATCATGAGTCAAAGACAGATCAATGAAAGATTAAGGAATGATCTAAATTCAAAAAGACAAATCAATAAAAGAATAAGAAGTGAGCTGAGATTTGAAAAGAAAATTAGTGAAAGATTGAAAAATGATCAAAACACTGAAAAATAAATCAATGAGAGAATGATGAAATCCCAAGCAAACAAGAATCAATTGAATCAACTAAATGAGAAAAATCTCTATAAACAAAAAGATAAAGTAGGAATTGGATACAAAAAGGAAGGTGAATCCTCCAAACAAGGTGCTCAAAGGAATCAGAGACCTACCTACAATCACTATGGTAAGATAGGTCATACATCAAACAAATGTTGGAGTAATGGAAAAGAAAAATTCAATGGTAAATGTTATAATTGAAATAAACATGGTCACAAGGCTAATGAATGTAAAGAGAAACCAAAATTGGAAGGCAAATGTCATAATTGCAAGAAACAAGGTCACAAGGCATCAAACTGCAGAACCAAGTCATTCAATCCAGCAGAGAAAATTGTGAAAGCAATATTTGGTTGGGACTATAACACCTAGTGCAGATGTCATTACTATGGAGAGTATGGACACATTGGCATGAACTGTGTTAAACATCACACAAGGAAGAAAGATACCACCATAAGATGTTTCACTTGTATAGAACTTGGTCATCTAGCCAAGAATTGCATGAATACAGGTGGAATTGAAGATGAAAAGAAAGAAAAAGCAGATAACATCAAAAAAAAAAATGAGGCAGCAATGGATTCCTAAATCTACCGAGGAAGCTAGTCCAAGCAATGATGGTCATGTCACTCAAGAAGTGGATGACTCCACCATTTCCAACTAAGTTCTTAGGTAAGAACTAGAACTGTGTTATCATGATTACATCTAAAACAGTTCCAAAATTGAAAGGAAGCAAAGATCCAAATTAGTATTCAAGATACATGGGGATCATAGAAGATCACTATCAGTTATCACTGAGTAAGTTTGGGTCATGGACTCTACCAAGCAAGGTCAGGAGTAACTAGTCACACATGTTTACTGAGTTATGAAGTATTCACCAAGCGATCCGAACAGATAGTGGATGACAACCTGTCATGCATAATAATTTCATCATATCTACTTTCGTACCAAGCATTAATGGAAAAATGTTATCAAAAGGCAAGAATTTGAATTCATTTTTTGCCAAAATCTTAGTGTGTTGTTGCAATCAAGCGAATTGCAGAGCGATCAAGCAATTTTGAGAAAAATTTGCAATAAAGTCTTTGAAGTTTTTCATAACCTACTGAGTAATCATGGAAGCATCAAGTAGTAGTAGCAAGGCAAATAAAGGGTCATAAATGTTGGTCTGAGGAGTCGAATGGAAACCATTAGATTTCAAACTTATACTAGCAATTGCAGAAACCCTCGATCCAAATGGAGCACAATCACAAATCCCTCCTAAGGTACTACTCATTAATAATATCCGAACTCATTTTAAGTGTGCAATTCAAGAAATTGGAACCCTAGAGATGGATGATGCCCTAGGTGAATTATGTGTGAATGGTGTTCTTAAACCCGAGCATAAGAAATTGGAAGATAAGGGTTTAACCCACATTCCCTACCTACCTTGAAGTTTCCAAATCAAATGGATTAGATATGTCCTAAGTCAAGTTCACAACAGTCAGTTTATGGCTTGAGCAACCAATTTTGATTACTAAGAAGATGATTTATCACATGAAGACCAAGCTTGTAGATGATTGAGACTATTATTAACTTAAAAATTTGACATTGGTAGCATAATTTGTATATTGTATGCATTTCAAGCTGGGAAAGCCTTTTAGAGTATTTTTAAAAAAATTCTCTCCAAAGTCAAAACTACTAAAACCCTAGGTCAGGTAGAGTTAGAGAAGAAAAACCTAGCTAAGTGGGATGGGAGAGG
This sequence comes from Cupressus sempervirens, assembly GCA_028749045.1. Taxonomy (NCBI): domain Eukaryota; kingdom Viridiplantae; phylum Streptophyta; class Pinopsida; order Cupressales; family Cupressaceae; genus Cupressus; species Cupressus sempervirens. Next base: position 1,063,185,748 of record CM053785.1, on the reverse strand, counting down.
CATGAAGATTAGTAGTGTAACAGATGCAGAATTGAAATTTGGCATACATGTGATAGCACACAAGATTTATAGTTTGAGTCATCTCAATAGTGTATTGTGTGAAGCAATAGACTTGGCATTCAAAGTCATGAAGAACAATTTGTCATATGATCTTGTAGACTTATTATTGAGATAGTTCAACAAAAACATGGAAAGTATAAGGACATCCAAGAACAATCCTCATAAGTTCGATTCATTATTGGCATGTCTATTTTTCTATATTCAAAAGTTTTTCCCTTCTAAAGGTACAATCGTATGGAGAAAGGATGTGCTAGTTTTGTGAGAACTTTGTTAGCATAATGGATAACTACTTTGATGTTTTCAAGGAGAAAATGAATAACAGATTCAGGATTTCCATTAAATTGGTTAAAGATTACAAAGATGATGTTTGTTTCATGGTAGACAATGACAAAGTCTACATTCAGACAGTGATTCCAAGAGTTGTATGGGTAAAACCTCTTCCCTAAGAGGTGAACATTGATGAAGAAAAAGAAATAATTGAGGCCTTGATAAATGAACCTGTTGATCAAAAGGCACCACACTTTGGAACATATGATGAGGCCAAGGCAAGAACAGAGCTTGAAATCAAGCTTCCATAGGAAGTTAACAAAAGCAAGAGGAGAATATCAAAACTCAAAACCAGCACACCTCTTTTTTTGACCAAGGGTAAAGGAGAAGATGATGATGATGAAGTAGAGAATGAAGATGAGTCAAAAAAGGAAGAAGAGCTAGTGAAGTAGAAAGGCAAGGTGATCATCACCAAGCCACCCAAGACATCCACTACAGTGTCTACCAGAAGATCCAAGAAGAAAGGTAGTGAAGTTGTGTTTAGCAAGCCTCCTCTCACCTTCTAGGAAAGATTGAAACAAATGGAAGAAGGTGCAGGCATAACCAACTTCAAATCATTAAAGTATGAGACTAGGATAGAGGCTGAGAAGAAGCAGATTAAGGAATTGGTGCTAACCAAGATGGATAAATGGAAGTATTACCCTAATTAGATAGCCTCTTAGATTTCTAATGATCTATTAGAGATATTGAAGCCAAGATGGGACTCAACCATGCAGACAATAAAATATATCTATGAACAAACCCTGAGGTATTTGTTACTAAGCATTACCAATGCTAAGGTAAAAGAGTCTATGAAGACATATCAAGATAGAATGACTCTTAGATTTGATACTTGTTAAATTTTGTTAAAAGATATAGAGCATGTACTCAAGAATACTATAGGTATGTGGAAGAATATTTATCACTTGCATAAACCAAGTGACTCTCTAATAAAAGTAAAGGATGATGATAGTGATGATGAGGAAGAAGGAACAAACTTTGAGACAATACAGTTTGACAATAAAGAAGTTGAAGAAGACAAAGAGGAAGAAGCTACCAAGGAAGTCAAAGAAGATGATGAGGAGACTAATCCTATGAATATAGTAGTAGTAGTCATTGCCTTGCTTCCTCATTCTCCAAGCAAATCAACAGCTGCATCAAGTTTGAAGTTAGCTTCAACAAGTCTGATTGTGACCACAATAGATACATCAAATGTCCAATCACTCTTCGCTCCCTCATAGCTCAACACATCACCAATGGAAGTGTCTACCACTTCATCTACCGAGTTGTAGCCTCCCTCTTCTTTAGTTCCTGAGTCAGGTTCATCAACAGTGAGTACATGTTCTACAATTTTTTGTTCTTTAGCACTAAGTACAATTTCGAGTTCTATAATTTTGGATTCTGTAGTTTTGTTTTCTGTAGCTTTGGATACTTCTATAAGTATATTAGTTTTGGATTTAGTAAGCATTCTAGTCAGT